>OX155957.1:28176796-28776796 GCA_944548615.1 Micropterix aruncella
AATTGTTCGATTTCAGAAATGTCACATATCTTGACGACGGCTGAGCCGAAATATTGATATACATTTTATAACAATCATTAATATTTAAGAAACACTAATCGCCTATTATTTTCCAGCATTCATTCTCGTCTCGCATTGTTGTGTTACCGCTGCCATTTTGAAATACCACAGCAGGAAACACCTAGCAAGCGCTGAAGGAAGAGAAGAATAAGGCGTGGAGTCACTCCTGGTCACCACAGACCAGATAAGTGCCCTTTCATTATTTTATCATTTCATTTATTTAGTAATAAACATAATTTCAATTTGAAAAAATAATAATTTACACATTTACAATCAAATATTATATATATATATATATATATATATATATATATAAATATATATATATATATATATATATATATATATATATATATATATATATATATATATATATATATATATATATATATATATATATATATATATATATATATATATATATATATATATATATATATATATATATATATATATATATATATATATATATATATATATATATATATATATATATATATATATATATATATATATATATATATATATATATATATATATATATATATATATATATATATATATATATATATATATATATATATATATATATATATATATATATATATATTTGCGATAGATGACACTAATAATTGAATGGTATTATTGTTATTATTGCTTACAGCATTGGGTTTCATTATCGATGAGTCCTTTATAACAAACCATTCTATATCAATTTTATTATAGATATCCAAATAAATCGCTATTAGTTTCGCTGGACAATGCTTTTAGCGCCACATTGCTATGTCGCCGACGCAGAAGGGTTGCCAAAACGTACTATGACGTTGAGCAATCTAATACCATATATAATCAATGCTATAGTTTAGGAAATATAATTTGGCATAACGGTCGTTAGCACATTAAGACCTTTTACAGACGTTAAGACATTTTCCAGACTAATAGTATTCTATCTCTCTATATTATTTCTGTGATGTAACCAGCTTATATAAAAATGCGATAGACAGCACTAATAATTTATTGTATTTTTTTAAAATAATCAATCAGTACCTACTTTATAAAAAAAAAGTCAATTGTATTATTGATGACCAAATAAATTGCCACCTATTTATTAGTTTGTCTAATAATTTATTGTATTTTTTTTAAATAATCAATCAGTACCTACTTTATAAAAAAAAAGTCAATTGTATTATTGATGACCAAATAAATTGCCACCTATTTATTAGTTTGTCCGTTAATGCTATCAGCGATACCTGCATTTCGCCGGCGCAGAAGGGTTGCCAAAACGTAATATGGAGTTTAGCAATCCAGCACCATATATAATGAATGCTTGTATCTAATGATATATAGTGGGGGCTAACGGGCCCATGATGAGGTGGCCACGATGACGATGTGTTCAGGGTCGGTCACACTCTCGGGTCAACACCCATCCGACGGCCTCCCCGCATGGGGTGCGAATCCTGGGTAGGACACTGGGTCAACCAATCTCCCCTGGGAATCAAACCTCTGGCGCCCCTGGACGGTCTGCACACCGTGCGGCGCAAGCCAATCGATTGTGCTCTCCGACTAACAGTCGGGGGAGTCTGGGAACTGTATTGTTACCTACAGTTAAGAGTTTCAAGGCGATAGGTGAGGGCAGCAAACCCCGCCCACCGCCCGGGCAGTTATAACGACGAGGGTCGTCTTGTCTGCCCGGGATGTCGTGCTACGACAACCCTGCGCGTACCAGAAGGGTAAAACGCGCAGGGGGTGAAATAGGGTAAACCACCCCCCCCCGTACCGCCCCGAGAACCCATTTATTAAAAAAATAAAACTTTTTTACAAAAAAAATAAAAAATTTACAAAATATTACAAATTTAACGAGAAAAGAACAACAATATCGTAAATTTAGGAGCCGGTAAGCGGGGTAGAGGACGCTCCAGAACAATGAACGTGAAGGCGCGCTGTCCGTGGGCAGGTCTCGGAGCAGCCACTGGGGGGAGGAATCCCTGGATCCTGCAAAGAACGAAACGCCCCTCGGGGCGGTAAAGAGACGGACACAAAGACGGGCACTTCGGGCTGGAAGTAGCCGCCGAATCACGCCACCAAGGAAGAGGGTACCCCCTGGGGGGTATCCCGAAGCCTCATGCTTTCCCAAGAAGCCACCCAGAGCCCCACAACAGAGCGGGGGTGGTTGTCTACCTTACGGCGACTGCTCTTGAAATGACCTTGGCCATCCGATCCCGGTTCAGAGTCGGGCAAAGGACGCCTTGGTCCGCGATAGATTCGGTGCACTCCGTTTCACCGCTTCGTAAGGGAGAGGACCGCGCAAGCGACCTCGAACTCGGAACCAATCGAGAGACAGGAGAAATCTGGTCACAATTGGAAGTGAGGGCGCGAGTATCTCGAGCCCGCCGGGTTTATTCCTGGCTAACTCGCGGTAAGGCGTTGGACTCTCACGGGTTGTGACGTAGCTGGACGTAGAATTGTACTGTCCAAAGTCTTCTACGTTCACTGCAGGGCGACAGAACGACTAATCGTTAAAACGTCCTGTGGTGACGGGCTCGCCCGTTGTAGTCGACACCGCAAGATGAGTGCGACATACTATTGCAAGCGCTGTGCGTCGATAATATACGAGCAGCCGACTCAATAACAAGCGGGTCAAGCATCCGCGCTATTTCGGAACAGTGCGCCGATCTTTGATCTCGGATGGAAATAGCGGGCGTATCGGAATTTTTCCTGTTATTTCTGGCCGGGCGGTTTGAAAAGTTTCAGTCTGAAACAACAAACGAGCTGGTGTGAGCTCGTATTTCGCAGGAGGCGCTCGGCTCGGCCTATTAATCGGGCGCGAGCGGTTTCCTCACTGCTACGCTAGCACTTCAGTAAGCATCAAAGATATTATGTTGATGTGGTTTATTGTTACGACGCCGCAACGATCTGGGCAGGTGCAAAACAGTGTTGCCAGGCGATCCGAAATTTCTAAATTGAAATTTTATGTGAGCAGATAAGATAAGCATATGTGAGCAAATAAAAAGGGCAAATACAATTAAATATCTGGGAATAGATATAAGTATATTCAAAAGTTAATTGGTAATTAAACCCGCGATTTCTGCATCTCAAATTCTATGGCTTCGAAGGGGGAGTGAATGGGTGGTAAGGTGAACGCTCACATGTGGCAAGACAGCTGTCCTAAACCTACCACCGCCGGTCGTAAGTCCGGAATCCACCCTTAACCTCCCAGAAGTGTAATAATTATATATGATGGGCCCGATTTTTGGTCGGTGAATTCCATGGCAGCTCCGTTTGTATTTTATTTATATTTAAGATCGCTGACAGCGCGAACGAGAAAAATAGTGTACATACGTATTTCGCGAACAAGGATCTATCAATCTTCCATTTAAGTACATAAGATGTCACTGCAACTGTGTAGCTCTCGGCTTAAATCGGGCTGGGACTGTAAACAGTCAACGCCCCCTGAGCACCAACCTTTGTCGCAAAACGAAAGGTGCTGGCACGTGACGTAATTAGCAGCTCGATGAGAGCTATGAAAACTTGAAGAAATAAAACAATATTTTCTGTACAAATTCTAAACAGAGAAGAAAGCATAACATTACCGCTCGCTTCATTCGGTGGATTTGAACAGATCACGAGTCACAACCCCTCATGCTTCAGTGGCTTTTTTTTGCTCCAGGCGTCTCTCGACTACTCTCTTTCGGCCGCCATACTCTTCTTATCTCTTTTCCCTCACATCACTGTGTTCATCAGCTGTCCTATCCCTCTCGAATTAACGTTTATTTTTCTATAATTATGGGTCTAGGCGTTCGATTAAAAGAACCCCAACAAACTCTTACGGTTTTAACAAAGTTAAAAATATTTTAAATTCAAAAGTCATCGGCAACTCATAAGATTTGAGGAATTGATAATAAATAGTCAAAAATGATGGATGCTGAAATCGTTTCCCATTTCTAGTAACATAATAAAACCGTAATCAATTTCATGAATTACACTGTAAAGTCGAGACAAAACAATTGCTTTCAGTGTTGAAAATTTCACGGCCTCAGTTCACCTTCTCTACGGTTGGGAATCTCGTTAGCGGATGGATGGAAAGGGCGGCGCCCAAAACGCTGACGTCACAACTTAAGCGTAATTTAGCTTTGGGGAAAATATGAATAGGCGGGCGCGCAAACAAAATGCGAACGCCGACAAAAAGCGGAGCTATTTTTAGCCGCCTTTGACGCAAGAGCCCTCAGTACGCCGGAAAAGACTTTTCAAACGGTATTTGTGAAATTAATACGGTCTACGATGTCGGTGTTTTGCCTGAAGCTTAGAAACCATGCAGTTAATACGGAGAAAAATAATTTAAAAAATGATGAAACGGAAATTGCTATATTATCTGTGTTGCACACGTAAATCTATATATTACGCCATCTTTACATAATAAAGACACGTACCTTCAAATTTTCGATTAGACGTAACTTTCAAAGTCGCTCCGATAATTAATAAAGTCAAAGAAAGACGCTTACGGTGGTACGGTCACGTCCTTAGACTTGCCTACGCTTTCCTTAGACCTGCCACGACGAAACGTTCTCGTGGATGACCACCCGCCACCTGGTTGACGACGGCCGAAAAAGACCTGAGAGAAGCTCAACTCGACGCCGACAAGCACAAGATCGAGCTCAGTGCAGGAAAAGGACGAGGAAGGCCGACCCCAAGTAAATGGGACAGGGTCTAGGAAGAAGAAGAAGAAGAAGAAGAAGAAGCTATCATAAGAAATATTTTAACAGTAATGTGCACTGCATCCCAACGCAGTTTTATGTGGAAACGCCGGTATCAATAATTCTACTGCAGAGCGAAACGTCTGAGTTGTCGTCAGAGTAGTCAACGAAAGACTGTTGTATCGTACTTGCGTCTTATACGTCGAAATGCAGCGGATAGTACAGACGGTGAATATTTACATAATGGTCGATAATGACGCGTCATACAATCGATGAGGACACAGCTACATTCTAGCAAAACAACTGACGTCTTTTGGCGTTTCGGCAGTCAGACTGCTCCAGACATGTTGACACTGCCAGAAACGCAAAAGAAAATAGGCATTTTGGCCAACTTTTCCAATAGCTTTAAATAATATACCAATGAAAAGATTTCTTTATGAAGATGATGTATTACTAGAATATTAAATATTGCTAAATCCTGACACCCCTAGGCACCTAAAACATCCAGGCATTGTATTTCTAATAACTATTTAATCGAAAACCGCCGCAGAACACTCGAAACGATAAAGTATATACGTTGTGTGAGTACAAACTATATATTTTTAAGAATGCTTGTGTTTGTCAGAAGTATAGGGAGGAGAAATTCTGGGATATATTGCTTGAACTCTGTAATGTGTCTCAAAATTTCATTGCCGCTCTGTTTACTGAAGTATTCGTATGTATTATGCTAAGGTCAGCTGTCCAACATGGTGTGCTCAATGATATCAGTACATGATAATATAGTATCTTTTATGGATCTTTAGTGCAAGTAAAATATGATATATTTAATAAATATTTAAGAAGATTCCGAACTCCAAAACTCCGAAACGGCGCATAACTGAGGTAAAATGTAAAAGTCATAATTATTCTAGATAAATAAATCTTTCCAATGGCAAATACTTTATCGTTATTGGAGAGGTGGGCCCAGCGCCCATACATTTTTGCCCTTTCTCCTTTGGGAACGACGTTTGATATGCCGGCAATGGTCTGAACCTTCGTGCTTCATACATTATCATGCTTCATAGGTACATACGATGTATATTCGCTTTGAGAATCAACTCATTAGTAGAATACATTTTTTGGCCTATAATAGGGATTATTGATTTTGCAAAATATTAAGCCTTTCTATTATATTCTTAGAGCACATGTTCTCTGGAGAACATTCTCTACCCCAAGAATGGCGGATGTCATTATATAGGTTAGATTGACATTATATTGACAAGTACGGTAGTTTAATTGCTCAAGTTACAAAATATCTCCTAATTCCATAAAAATGTAAATATGTTTCATAACCTTTAAGCCAAATTATTTATATAGGATTCTTACGGTAAATGGTTATTTATTATTATACAAAGGTATTTTTTTTCACTGAATCTTTTGGCCCCCACACTTTTGCAATGCTTTCTGCAAATTTAAGTTGAAACACCAACATTTTGCAGTTTCATCGTTGTTCATCTAGATATGCGATATGTCGTGCACTTTTGTTGAGACAGTGAAAGCAATATTGCCTTGTCAGACGCGCCCGTTGTTTGAGAGACGAAACTCAAACTGTCAGTGTCCAAACAAAACACAGCTTTAAATAATCTCAATATCGTGGATATTTTGGTTTACCAGCAGATGTTTGCATGAAGCATCGCCGACGAGTTGGTTGTCCGGCGGTTGTTAATATAAATGTTACAATGACTGCGTGTATGCCGACATAGATATTTTAACATTGGCATTGAACCAACTGACTTGACTCCTCGCTGTCATTGGGAATTCCCGGACCGGCGTGCGCGTCGTATTTATTTTAATGCGGCCACGATTACAGAGCAATAAATCCCAACTGCGCGCAAGAAATTCGCAATAAATAGATCTTGGTCATCCGTGACCGACGCGATCGTTATGGAGACGCGTAAGTCATGCAAAAAATTGCTGTTTTTTGCTCGTCTGGGAGCGAGAGACGACGAGGCGCTTCATTTACTATTCTGTTTTTCTTTTTGAGGTCATCATATGAAAATACCATCTAAACAAAGACAATTCGAACTTCCAAAACCGCCTATACTCGTAATTATCGACCATTTTCCAGAACTTGGCACTTTGACGGTTGCTTTAGTTAGCGAGTCGAGAACTTATCCTAGAAGTGCGGTATTTGCTTGTATATATCCTTGAAATTTGGTCAGTTCTTAATAATCTTCTATGATTTCAGCATCTGCAACGTCTTAGTTAATCAATCCTCGAAATCCAGCTTTATCGGAGCAGTTTTGATTGACTTAGAGCAGGGTTGGCCGAGCGCCAACATATGGCGTTAATATTTGATTACAATGTATGGCAGAATTCAAATATTATTAGTTTAGCTTGTATATGACCTATTCCAATGAAAAGTTCACAATGGCCCAACTCTGTACCAAATATCAAGTCTCTAAGTCCAATAATACGAGATTGAAATATGACTAGGGCACCCCCTGATATACCGATTCCAACCACAGCTCTTGCCATAACCATATGATGAATGTATGCCAAATTTCAGCTCAATCGGATAAGGCGTTTGGACGTTATCGAGGAGGAATACACACACAGACAGAGAGACACATAAAAAGACTTCAATCTGGAAATGGTTTAATCGTCTCAGAGGGGCCCAAACGAGTAGATATTACCGTCTTCCTTTCGAAAAAAAATTGTGCGTTCACAATTCTTTCCCTTCTCGTCAGTTAGTGGGCCGAGAAACGAAAAAAAACGTTTTGACACTTCACTTTGCTTCTTTATTTGCACTGCACAACATCGCCACAAATTATGTATATCCATATCATTGTCGAGAAAAATCAATAAAACAAATAATATAATAAATATACTTTTCTGTCTTATTTATTATGTCAAACAACCGCATTGGTCTTCGATTTAATATCAAGAGCATTTGTAAAATCTATGTTTGCTTCATGATGATGATGTCCTCCTCATCGTGATCCGACGACGGCGACCTCTTGGTTGACAGGACTTCTTCGAATATGCGCGCGGAAGTGACTCGTGAATCGGAAGCGGAAGTGGAAGTGACTCGGTTTGTTTTTGAAGGTCCGATTACAACGCCTACAGTAAAGTTCAAACGCAGTCGTTGTAAGTATATGTGTAATTGGGCTTCGGACGATTTTTGCGCTGTTGGCGGTTCGAGTAGAGGTTTTCAAGCCGGGCTTCCTCAAACTCTTTAATTTTTGTGGTCACCATGGAGCGCCACTCGCTGCGTTTGTGAGCAGCCCTCTCCTAGCTCCCAGGTGGAATACCACTGGCGGTTAAGTGCATTTTTAACACATCTTAATAGCGTAGGTGCTGTCCGCCGACTTTGCGTGCGCCTTTTGAGAGTTGGGCATAAAACACGGATTTCGGGAGGCGGTCGTCTTTCATACGCACTATATGCCCACACCACCTCAGCTGAACTTTCATGAGCATAGCTTCCATGCCCTGCATTTTCGTCCGTCGTAACACTTCTGTGTTTGACGCACGGTCTTCCCATGTTATCCTCAGGATGTTTCGGAGGCACCTCATGTGGAAGACGTCTAATTTCTTAATCCCTTTCCTGTAGAGGCACCACGTTTCGGAGGCATATAACAATATGTGTAGGACAATCGCTTTGTAGACGGCCAGCTTCATACCTATACATCATATAGGTACATAACTTATACAACATACATAGTACTTACTCGTATAATTCGACATGACATAATGTTTAGTGACTTCCCGTATCCATTGCCAGCTATCTCTGACTGTGATTTATATGCTAGCGGTATATCACGCACGATCACGTCAGACGATCACAGGGGAATTTAGATCAGCTGCCTCGGTGTCCGCCGACCGATATAACGAGAATATACGGCATAATCGGCCGCTTCAATTGCCCACATACATTATATTCATTTTCACTGTTTTACCGTCTACGTACAATTGATGGACGCATTGTTGGGATTATGCATTTGATACAATGCATAAATCATTCATTTAAATTTTAAATGTAGAAGTCGTGTGGAGTATGCGTAATGACCGAAAGAAAGTATTAGCTATTTATGATATTAGGCTTAAAGGGGCTCATCACGTTTTTAATTCTCCATAATTTTCTAATACATTTTATTCATATATTTACTGAAGTAAAGAAATTGAAGAACAACAGCTTAAGATCGACCCAGCTCAAGTAACAAACATCACTGTACACATCTAACGTAGATGCACAAATGTGGCGTTAAAACATAAAGTAATAGTATTGTAGGTATTAATATTATTTAAAAAAAAGAGAAAATAGAAATGAAAGGAAAACAAATACACATTACCTTGTTATGTCATTTAAACTTAAAAAATATGTATAGATATTTTTAGATAGATTGATAAATCACAAATATTTACCACCGATTATATTATATATAATATTATAAATAAGATAAAAACGATTTTACCGCGTTAAGTTTGTATTACCTGTCAGTGATACCGCCGTTGTCCAGGGTAGACTGTCTGTCTGCCAGACTGCCAGTCTACCCTGGACAACAACGGTTGCAACATCGCCGAAACGTAGTGTTCAAACTTCAGGCGGTTAAATCGTTTATCTATCATTTATAATGTCAAACAACCGCGATAGTCTTCGATTTCATATATATAAGAAAATAAATTAATTATTAGTATAATTAAGTTTTTTTGAATGTTTAAGTTGAATAAGCCAGTTATAAATACCATTTTGTTTACCAAAAATATGTGCGAAAAATAAACTTTCCGCGAAACGACTTTCATTAACTTGCGATGTTTGGAAGTGTTTCATTTTCCACGCCAAAAGTAGTCATTTAAAAAAAACCACGACAAATTTGGTTTAAAAATTAAAATTTATCGACGTTGCGAGACTAAAATTCGGCTCGCCGAAAGCTTCGTACATTTTTTTGTAAACAAACCTATAACTTTTTTATACTCCAAATGTATGGGAAAAGTATAAAAAATGAGATATTATGAATATAATTGACATGTAAAAGTGACATTTCATTTGGTTCTTGCTCTGACAATTCTAAGAATATAAACAGGAAAAATACTAACGGTTGCAGGAAAACGTAATAGCGCATGCTTTATGAAATATTTTTATTGATATAATACAAATATATTACTATGATAGTATATAGCGCTTAACGTGGTTTGTAATTTACAAAGCCACGTCTATCTATCTATAGCATTTATTGATTTGTTGTTGTAAACATCACAAGAAGATTTTTCGTCGGTGTTTAGTTTTGTTAATCTGACTAGTTTCAGTTTTTTTTCATTCTTCTGTAGATTATGTGGTTTCTTCTGCCCACCCTAGAATGGGCTAGTCCTAGTTGGGTGACATAAACAAATAAGCAAAAGGTTAAGGTTCTGCCATTCGGTTCCTGTTATATTTGTAGGCAAAATCAATATTTTGTAGTAATTAATTCTTAAATAAATAAATAAATCACTGGCCACAAAATCCAGGCGCCAAGCAGTTTGACAAGATAGAATTTGTCAAGCTTTATGACGTGACTCTTATTAGCCCAGCCAATTAAAAAGAAAATATGTGGTAATAACTATGTAAGTTTTACAAAATTGTATTGATGTTGATGACATGAGGGGATATCCGATCACACGGCTACTGACACTAATACCTAATTTTAGGTACTTTGTGGCTTACATCCACCTATGTATGTGTCTATTGGCCACCATTTCATACTACAACTTGAGGTGTCAAAAACAACGGGTGAACCCGTTACTCGAGGGAGTTTTAACGGCATTAAGTCGTTCTATCTGTTGGAGTGAGCGTGAAAGACCTTAGCGGACAAAGGACAGTCCACTGTCTACTCTACCGACAAACCCGTAAGACAACCACGCATCACAGCGAGGCACTGGGAAGAGGACCAATGGCTCGTCGTAAGGCGTTGGTCTCTGAAAAGTATATTAGCTTTGATGGACGGTAGGTTTGTACTCGTCTCCAAGTCTTCTACGTTCACCTCACGGGAGACAGAACGATCATTATCGTTTAAACTTCTTGGACCGACGGGTAGTCGACACCTGCTGTAGTCGACACCTCCAACTGCGCTTTATTCATTCTTGGTTCTAATACAAAAGGCGGTTTTCTTGTATCCCTCTGCCAGTTCTTCTTCTTCTTTCTTTTTGGCAATCCAACCAATGAGAGTGATTTCTGCCAGGTGGTTACTTATTTTTTTTAATACGACAACTGTATTTTTAGTAGGACAGCACTGAAACAAACAGACACAAAACTTACACTAAAGGAAACAGTAGAAACTAGTATATTATGGAATGGAATATTGTTACAAAAGGGAAATTTGGTTGAGGGAGATAAATTTACAGAGGATTTTGAAGACCTTTTGGAGAGTTAAGGGAGAGGAGATGGTCCACACACAGTGGGAGCTGAATTTTGAGGGCTGTAAGGTCCGAGACGAAATTAGGATAGTTATTGTTAAATGGGCAATTAAACCAGAGGTGGTCGGCAGTGCAGACTGCATGACCGCAATCGCATTGGGGGGACGGGAGGACGTGTATCCTATAGAGGTGAGCGGGAGTGCAGCTGTGGCCAATACGCAATCTATAAATGACTGCTATTTCCTTGCGGCTAAGTGGCTGATGATGGAACCATGACTTAGACTGGATCCCCGGCTGTAAGGTGGATTACCTTTGCGCCTTGATTTTGGATGACAGACGCCACCTCTGTATCCATGTGTGGGATAACTGGGAATCAAGGGTGGGGAAGAGATCAGAGAGGGGCAGGCGGATGCCGCCAGCAGCGCCGAGCGTATGGGCCGCATTCGCCAGCTCGTCCGCCCTCTCATTTCCCCTAATACCTGTATGTCCTGGGATCCAACAGAGGATCACCCGAAAGTTCGCTGACTGCAAAGTAAAGTATTTTAAACGTATATCATTCTCAATGTGAGTTCTGCCAGTTGTATTATCTATAATATATAATAATGCCAACCTAGCCTAAAAACCAGTTTTAAAACTTATCCAATACGGTATTCGAAATGATTCATTTATTGACTTAATTATGACATGTCACGGCAATATCAGCGGCAGTTAAAAACGATAAGCTGCTATCTATAAAACAAAATAACTGCATTACAAATACCCAAATGGTTCCGCTATCAGGACTATAGGTCATCTCGGTTCATATTTAAATTAACGCAGATTAATAGCCGGTTTTATAGCTGCGACCGGTATATTATTATTACGTTAACTGCGAAAAGCTGTTTTCTGGCAAGACGCTGTTTATTTCCGACGCCCCACTGAATAAATCATCCGTAATTACACGTCTCGAAGCACGAGAACCGCGCGAAATTCGCGGAATTATAACAATATTCAAGGCCACGGACTGTGAAGACGAATCGACTTCTTTTTTTAAATTTTATTTTCTTTATTTATTTACAAAAAATAGCAATTATTTTTACAGAATGATTTTGCGTCACCCCCGACTAAGCCACGCCACAGTGCCTGTACAAAGGAAAACGCCAATTTTATATGATATTATTTTTAAATTTAAAATTCAGTTTTATGAAAAGATGATAAGAAATCGTTATAGTTAATTAAAAAAAGTAAAAATAAAATAAAATAAACAAAACAATCTATAAAAATCTGAATAATCATTATATAATAAAAGTAGCAGAAAATTATTATAAAATGAATTCAAGTACGAAATATTGTTATAAAAATAAAAACCTGAATTCCCTCGTGTTTACATGTAAGCAATTTAAATTGTTGGAGGTGTGAGAGTGTGTAAATTGTGTATGTATGTAATATTGACTATGTATTTCTATTTCTATATTAGGTACTTTATCGTTTTTCCTGTTTGACTAAAATTCATTGAATATTTCTATTACTAGGTAGGCACTACATATTATTAACATATTAACTATTTTTAATCGCAATTTAAACACATAAGACATATAAATTTACATTTTGACAATGGTAACATTTTTTTGTATCTTTTTATTTATTTATTTATTTTTATTTTTTTATATTTAAGTCCATAAAAAATCACATTTAATTACAAAAACATTCTCTTAGCCTAATATTTCATAATTAATTAAACAGTTTTTTAATTTACCTAACTCGGAAAGAGATTCAGAAATAATAGTTTGTGGTTTACCACCTCACTAGGAATAACCTGTATCGAGGTGGTACCAACAGAAATCGTATATTGCCTGCCGAAAGAGCATGATATACCCGCTCTTAGGTTTTCATTTTATTTTAATATTTTTTTTAAACTTTATATTGCAATGGTACTTACAATTAATAATTACAAGGATACAAGGGGGTAGTTACTTTATTCTAAAATTTAAAAATTTTGAAGATACCAAATTAAACAGAAGGTATTTTTGTTCAAATATTCGTAAATAAATATTCTTACATCTAATATAATACATACATAGATACGATAATCGCATAAACTTTACATGAATTTATATTAAAAGTATATATAAATGAAAATTATTATAAATAAGTACATACATATAATATGATAATTAAAAAATAAAAAATAGAAAAAAATATTATTATGATAATACGAGTATATATTTACATATGCAAAAGTGCCTTGATAACTATTTATCAAAGAAAATGACAATTTGCAATTCCATTTTATTATATAATATCGAAGTTAATTAAGAATGTAGGTAGGTACTACAATACAATACAATATAGCCGTAAATTTGCATAATATATATAAATAGAAATATGTTCATTCAAGAGATTTTAATAACGCCTCGCAGTCTTTCCTAGATTTATTTAGCAGCCAATTTATAACCACTCTTCGAAAAGTAGGGTATGGTAAGTACGTCCATTCTCAGTTTATTGTATAGTCTCGGAGCTAGAAAAGTATAATGTCGTTGTCCATATGTCGTGTTCATTTTTACCTCAGGTTGTCTGTAACGATGTCTAGTCTCATGTCCATGGTCCCGAAGTTTAGAAGTACATTAAAACCGCTTTTAGGTACAACTGTCGGATGTCCATTACGTTAAAGTCTGTGAATAATTGGTCGGATGGGAAACGGAGCGGTTTTTTATTAATAACCCTAATGAGGGCTTTTTGGGCTTTTATTACCGGGTCAAGAATTGATTTAGCCGCTCCACCCCATCCTATCTGCCCAGGAACCCAGGGTGAAGAATCAGGCCATTCTTACGATTAAAAAAAATACATTGTCATCGGATTTTAATCAACATGTACATTTTCAACTTAATATGATACAGAGTTCTGAGGTAACAAACATAAAAAAAAGATAAAACCGAATTGATAACCTCCTCCTTTTTTCCTCCTCCACCTTCCTTCCAGAAGTCGGTTAAAAAATAAATTAACGCAATCTATAACTTCAATATTTAGAAATATATGAGGAATGAAAAACGCCATTAATCACCTAAGAGCTGATCGATCGAATGGAATTTAGAAAAAAATTAAATCACCATTAGATTAGAACAAGATTAAACCATTTAGGAATCTTACGCGCTCGAGCACGAGCTCGTTTAATGACATAACCCAGTTTATTGCACCGCAATCGCCATCTAAGGAATGTCGCCACGGCCGCTCTTCCTTTTGTAACTAATGGCTTTTATATCTAATGACTTTTATAATGTAGAGTGCGGAGTCTCCGGCTGTCCTGCTCTCCTCCACATACTTGGCTGAATGGTACGCAGTGGCTTATTATGGATATAGCAGCTTCGAAAACTGGTTTTCGTGTTGGAAGGCGATTAATGGGCGCTCTGCGGGAATTTTATGCCTTTTTTAGGAGCTGTGTAGGTCAATGGTTGACCAAAAACGCACAATCGTTTCTACGTGTTTAAATCGCCACGGAACGTAACTAGTAACTCTTCGTGGAATTTGATGGCTGTCAGGTATGTTACTATGTTAGCATGCCATTTATTTCAACTCCGAAAAAAGTTTTGAGGACGGCTTAAATAACAGTAACTGTCTATTTAGTCGAGGGTGGACATTTTTAATATTCTGGTGTTCTATGCTCTGGTGGAATTCTAAAATTTTCCAAAAAAATTGAACGAACTGATGAGGAGTGTCTTCTCCCGCAGTGAAAAATGATTGACGAAATTTCGGTGATAATTCATATAATAAAGTATTAAAATGATTCGGCCCATTACAGGTACGGTTAATTATAATAATTAATGTCAATTGAATATTTAATCTGTAAAGGTGGTCATGTTATTATGGGATGGCCTTAATGTTCTGTAGTCATCAGTTTTGCTGGTTGATAATACTTTGACATGTTGAAATAAAACAGATAGATTGTTTTATTTTTGGTTTTGATGCGAACTTTCTCTGTGGGAATTAATTATAAAATGAGGCGTTGTAGATGGTAAATTTAGTCTAAATATTTCTTACATAGCTCTATATTAGCCCCTCCATTACGTTTTCAATCGTGTATCTATTCGATTAATGCATAGAAATCTTCTCTCCTCTCCTATCCTTCGCTCCTTGCGAATTATTCCAAATCCCAATTTTATTTGAAAAAATGGCATTTTTGTTACTTAATTAATTTTTGTTATGTAATAAGTTTTTCTTCTTTTTGTGTTAATTTTTAATTTATCTCTTGGCACCTAAATTTTTACACTTCCACGAAGGTTGGCTGTAAGAGATTGTATTTTAGGCAATAAGTCCGCCTT
This sequence comes from Micropterix aruncella, assembly GCA_944548615.1. NCBI lineage: Eukaryota > Metazoa > Arthropoda > Insecta > Lepidoptera > Micropterigidae > Micropterix > Micropterix aruncella. The sequence continues at coordinate 28,192,212 of OX155957.1, forward strand.
TTGTATGTTTTTGTTTAATGTGCAATAATGAATCTCTATCTATCTATCTATCTTCTAATATATTCTGATATATTTCTATGGCATTCTTGCTAGTATCTTCTCATTTTTTTTTGCCAATTACTATTGATCCCATATGTCATCGTTTCATTGCATTATTTGCCAGTATGTAGTTCCATCGAGTTAAACTATCTCTGTAGTTATATGGTCTTTTTGTACCAGCTTCTTTGGTTTTTGCCTATCGTATTCATTCCTTCGTACTTCCAAAAGTCTTGCTCCAATCTGCTGATATCTCATCTTGCCATTTTTGAGGGGGTTTTATTTCAGAATACAAGCTCCAGTGCGACCAGGAAGCGTCCTCCATATAAGGGCATCGACTTGTACGAACCGATACATCATGCTATCGATAGTATGGCATGAGTCGGCCGTTAGCGGTGAGTCGGCCCGCATGCCGCAACCCACTCGGAACCGGTTGTTATTGCGTGTCTCGTGTTTTTTTTATGTACGGAATCTTAATGACTGGTCTGGACTTTCTTCTGTGTCGTGATCGCGTGCTTGCGCTGTCTGTCTCCGTAGTTTGTTTTTAACCGTGGGAGGCATTGTGTACGCGAGTCAGTCGCGATGCGATATGCTAATACGACCTTTCGCCGCAGAGCGGCACAGCTCGATCGCAGAATAGCGAGCGAACATGTAATGTAATATTTAATCTATTCATCATACGCGTTGTCAAGCGTTTATTCGAGAACACTGCATCAGAACTGCGTTGCAAAATCAGATAAAAACGCGGATGGAACCGATGAGATTGAGCGATTTCACATTTGTTTTAAGTGGACTTTCCGTCTCGGCGTCTTACCGCTAACGGTGTTGCCGGTGGCACGTTCCCAGGGTTGTCAGATTTTAGTTTTAGACTGGACATCTGGGGGTGTCAACCCAACGAGCGGATCCACCACCCCAGGGAGCTTTAACTACACCAGGTCGGTCTATCTACAATGGAGTGAACGCGAAGACTTAGCGGGACAAAGACAGTCCGCCGTCTAGCTACGCCAGCTTGCCAGTGAGAGTCCAACGCCTTACCGCTCGGCAGTGTAAAATTGGACGCAGCGGGCAGCCTCTCGCCCCCACTGTCATATTTGGTAGAATTTCTCTGTTCCCCCGTCAGGTTACAGGTCCGAAATGGCTTGCGCGGCATCTATACCTGATGTGAATTCAGCGGTAATTCATTTTGAAATTTTCGCGGACTATGGCGTTCTTTGCCCGTCATACCACTCAGGGTCGAGTGGCCAATTGGTCGTTTCAAGAGTGACTGACATCAGGTCAGCATCCACCCCCCGCCGCTTAGGACACAGTATATCGATTCCAGGCTCCCCCAGTTATTCACCGGAGAACAAAGTCGATTGGCTGACGCCGCACAGTGCGCAAACCGCCCAGTAGCGCCCACGGACGCTAGTCTGCCAGGGGAACTGATACACCTGCCGTGGCATGGGAAACAGAGTCCTTAACGGGGTAGACCATCTTCGAAGAAACTACTGGATAGGAACTGAACAGTGAGTTGAGCCGACCAGAAATAACGAGCAGGTCTAAATGACACAGCTGGCACGAGAACCATTAGCTACCAAGAAAACGGAAATACGGTTGTCCGGGTTTTGGTTTTTGCGCGAGAACATAACGCGGGGTATATAATCTGTATTTGCGCCCCCCATGCTGTGAATAATATTCATGGAGGGAGGGGGGGCAATTCGTGAGGAAGACATTAACATTCATGGGAGGAGGGGGGGGGGGGTGAATATCTTATAACATTCATGGGACTTAGACAAAATATCGAGACTCTGTACACATGAATCCAAAGAAAGAACCATAGCGGACGCTCACAAATAGCGTATAATGAGTGAAATCTGCGATGATATTTAGATCTTAGAACTGGTCAACGTCCGATAACATGAAAACCTGCATTTCATGTTTGTCCCATACCAGCGATCAGATTTATCCTTCGTTAGCGCATTATTAATTATATAACTGCAAAGCCTGGAGTACTAAATCAATAAATTTGAATTTGAACAGGAATTCCAACTAAATTTCAGTTTAATTGTATGCGATTCGGAATATACGACATGGGCCAAATGTTTCGGCTTTTCACGTGCGAGTTCACTCGTAATTTGAAATTCTGATTGACGTATTTGGATGACATAATTAGTGGTATACGCCAACGAAACGCAATATTATCCGCTAACTACTCGTATGAATCATGGAGCCTTTTAAAAATGAAACATCGGTCAAAGAAAGTTTTAATGCTTACTCCAATAAGCAGATTCATAATATGGGCTAAAATTTACAAAATAAAATGGATTGTTTTTAAATTATTATATACTCGTTTAGCTGCTTGTTTTCTTCACGGACGCGTTGTATACTATTTTTATAGTATCATAAAGTCCTGTTAATTTCAAGACATTAAGCAATGCGTGCGTATAAACAACAACTAGTCATTTACGTAATAAGTAATAAACTTTAAACAAACAAAATTTAAACAGCTGGAGGACATACAATTAAAAAAAAACATCAAGGAGATGCTGATAGGCCACCCTTTCTATAATCTGGCCGAATTTGAGGGCCATGTTTTTTCAAATATTGTGCCCATTTAAATTACTTAAAAAGAAGAGCCTTATTGTCTGATTATTTTATATGGTATTATATCTGTACTTTTAGTTTAAAATGCATAACGTAAATTTAATTTGATTATTTAACATTTTACTGACAATTTGAATATTGCGATGAATAATTTTACTACGTATGTTTTCGAATTACTAACTACTTCAAATGTTAGGCTTCTATTTTAATTATTTATATTTATAGTTTGACAATCTAGTAGTTAATTCTTGACTACCTATGTATGTTAAGTAAAGAGTAGTAACGAGACTTACTACCTAACCCAATTATTTTGACACGTCCAAGAGCGGTCTTTAGCTGTCAATTGGACACGACGAAAATGTAAATGTAAACTATTTATTACAAGAAGAGAATTCCACATTTATACAGAACACAAAGCAATGAACTTCGCATTCTTGAAAATGAGCAATATTAACACTATCATAGCAAAGACTGTTCTCGTCATTCCCTATATATGCTAGTGAGCAATAAGTTTAGTGTCTTATCCGCAAACATCTGAACGACTAGGTTCAAAGCTGAAGCCAGTATTTTCACATACATCCGCTCCGTCCGCTTTTACTACTGAACGGATTATCTCCGCTTGTTGTCCCGGAATGCTAGAGTCAATCCTGTGAGTTCCCTCTTGGATCTTCTATCATGAGATTCATTAGGTACAATTGGGCGGCGTCGCCTACAACCGTCGAACCCGTCACCCCAGGCTAGTATAACGAAATGTAATATTTCAGCCGTGGGATGAGCGTAGAAGACTTAGACAATGACAATCCACTATCTAGCTCCGCCAACTAGCTCACGAGAGTCCAACCGTTACCGCCCTACACCGGGTAGCTAACCCAGTGGGCAGTCCAAGCTCCCTTGCTACCAGTTATGGCTACACTTCTGTGGCCTCCCGACTACCAGTTATGGCTAGATTTCTCCGGCCTCCCGACTTGTTACATTAGGGTACAGGTAAATTCATTAGGTACAGTTTCTGCGCTTATCTTCAGACAGGGTCCGTGATCTACTTCTGCACTATAAGCCTAGAAGTCCGCGTTCAGTAAAAACACCTTCCGCCAGCTTCTATATGCCTTATCAGTAGCATGTCGTTTGTCTCTCTTTTGTCTGACTTTTGTCTTCCTTATCCGTAGTATGTCTTTTGTCTTTCTCAGTCTGGTTCACTAGTGAAATCTACTTCCTCTTGGCCGAAGCTATCTCATTACCCAACTCAATAAGGCACTGTTAATCTCTTCGTGCTTCAGAATAATTAAAAGTAACCAGTCACTTACTATTATTTTATTTATTTGTACCTTATAAGTAAAGCTTAGAAATGTGTGCACTGCATTACTATTACCGTACATTAATAAAAATGCAAAAAAAACGATGCTATGAAGTATAAAGGGTTTTCTGACAGTTGATGCTCTCGGTCACATACAGATTTTAAAAGCGCCTCCGAACATATGCGTAATATATGCTTTTTAGTGTATTTGATATAATTGGAGGATTTTGAGAAAACCTACCATTTTGTAAGCCTTGCTTTAGTCTATATGCTTATCAAACAAGAGTTTGCACACTAGAATTATTATCAGCAATGAAGTGCCATTTAAACGGTAGGTGTAGTTTATGCTGCGGGTGAACGTCATTTTGTGACATCTCAGTAAGTTTAGGATTAGCCGAGTATGGTATCATCGAGATCTCGTTGAAAATCATCGAGATCTCATTCATCAGATCAAAGAGATCTCGATGAGACAGTCATTGCCATTGTTAACATATTATATTTCTGCTCTATCAAATGCAAATATCCAGCGTCAAGGCCAGGCTAAAGAAGCACATAATCCTAGAACCATCACATAACCAGCCCTGCTCCTCCCCCTACTTCTCGCTTCCCTTTCTTTACCTCGTCTCCTTCGTTTCCTCTGCGTCTTTATTTAATTTTAATAGTTTTTCTTTGTTATTATGTTTTTTTTTCTAGTTTTTTTAACATTTTAAGTGTTATTTTACGTAGCCACCTCAATACTTGTATTAAAAAACGTAGGTTATAGGTTAGCTGATTGACATTGGCGCAAGGCAATAAGCTCGCATTTTTTATTTAAAATATAGTTTTTATTATTATTATTATACTCTATATCGACTTCAATCGAGTTTTCTCACATATACAGTGGAACCTCTCATAACGAGTGACTCGCAGTAATTTCTCATAACGAGTATTCGAACCTCTCATAACAAGTATGGGAAAAATTGTTTCGCTGAACGAGTGTTTCGGTTAACGAGTAGGAGTCTGTAACGAATAATGCTCGTTATGAGAGGTTCCACTGTAATAATACCCTGATTGGGGACGATTGCGTGCTATTACGTGTAAATAATACGCCACAGTGATACGCGGTAATGCTCACTCGTTGCGATAACCCAAAAACCCGGCTGTCAGTAATGAGTTTTTGAATGGTCGGAGGCAATGACACCGAAACGATAATGCCGAGTGGACTAAATGGTCGAAACGGTGCCCGCCTCCATTGTAACACTTTTTATCGACTCACTACCACCATACTTGGTGTTCGACCGCGAAGGTATATCTCCAACGGAACGAGTCGAAAAAATAAAAACGTGCGACCTCGAGCGCTCCGACGATGTTCGAATCCATAGGTTAGGAAATAGTCGTATACCAGAGGCGTCATAGAGCTGGCGTACACATAAGCTGTACAGCGTCGAGCTGCGTTTCGAGGTGAGCTCAGTAACTCTCGTCATGATAGCGTGCGACGTCCATTTATGCTGTGCGTCCATTTATGCTATGCTCAGTATTTAATGATACTCGAAAAGAGCGGACACGTTTTGTTTTAATTTCTGGATTTTAGTCTCCGTCTCCGTCTCCGTCTCTGTCTTTGACTCCATCTCCGTCCCCGTCTCCGTAACCGGCTCCTTCTCCTTCTCCTTCTTCGTCTCCGTCTCCGTCTCGGTCTCCGTGTCCGTCTCCGTCACCAACTCCCACTCCGACTCCCAGTCTGACTCCCACTTCCACTCCCACAATCACTCTCTTTCGTAAATGTAATAATCGTCTCATAATTTTACGTAAATGTAATAATCGTCATTTGTTCTGGTGTGTGATAAATTTGTTATCATGTGTTTTTCCGCAATGTTCAAATACTGTTCATTTACTTAAAGGAAACAAACAAACAGGTAAACAAATGCCAGTCTGCCATCCGTCACTAATAAAATTAGTAGTTATGTAAGTTTAATAATCAAATATCATCTAAGTAAATATTCATTGCTATACTGTTAATAATTATTATTATTGAATAAAATAAGTGTTTTGGAATTCTAAGGACTGCAATAACACAACAAAGCTTTCTTTCTCTCCTCTGAGCGCTAGTGATCCAAGGACCAAATCGATTTAGCGAATTTCCATTCGGTGTCATATCTGTAAATAGGCGCATTTTCTTTTAAATCTGTGCCCGAATGCTCGCCGAGTTCGTCGCGCGACGCTGAATCATGGCTGTAGATATGGCGAGACCGGGTAATATTTCAATTATGTAAATAAATACGTCCACTCGTGATCGCATTAATCGTCATAAAACATTGTTTTTTATTGCCTTATGGATTGCTCGTTTAGGTATGTCAGTTTGGTTCGATAAATCAAACTAATGTATCTGTTTAAATAAATAGGACGAGCTTCCCTCAATTAAGATATGTCTTGAGTACCTATGGGTACTCTTATACACTCATATACTCTTATACCTAATGGTACAGAACTTATGTTTGGAAAATTATGTTAGGTATTTTATAAGGGTTACATTTATTAAAATATTTATGGCATATGAGTTGCATTGTTTCTTGTGCGATATTTAACCCTGAAGGTCGTTTGTACTATAAAATATACAATGACAGAAAAATATCAGCAGTCGCAATTGTTAATCGGAAAATGCCAGACTTTTGTGTTACACACTTGTCTGTGAGCCTCGATTACGTCGGAAAAACATGTAAAGTCAATTTTTCGACGATAGGTAACACAACTCTGCAATGATATGGCGGTCATACCAGCGGCAGTGGATCTCGCTACATTCTCACGTCTTAACTCCATTATTCATGACGTTTCTGCAATGTGAATATATGAGTCGTTTGCCGGTGGTCAAGAAAGAAAGGTGTATTATTCGTATTTCCAATTCGTTTGAATGCAACTGTTAGGTTATCGCGCTACAAAACACAACTGTCGGCTAGCAGTCTTACTACTAATAAAAACGAAAAGGTTTTTACTTCTCTATGTATGAGAGAAGTTTTGTCGCGTGTTAATATGTAATGAGCTCGTATATTTCAAGCTTAATGTCCATCGATCTTACGCGAACAATATAGTCATATTTCAACAACGATACTAATCGTTGTTGAAAGTATTCCAATGTAGTCAGTCATCTTAGTTGGTCGGTTGGTTCAATAAAGGTGAATGCCTATAGAAGGACGGTTATGGAGTGGTCATTTCACGGTTTGCATGGTGGACACAAATTATAGAACTGGTAATATATACTCGCATAAATCGTAGTGTGCTGATTACCTGGCAACATTAAGTTATCGAAATGTGTTACACACTGCTTTCATGGTTTTAAAGGTGACATGACATTGCGGTAATGAAGGGCATCCTGGCATAAGCATTATCAAGACTTCTTCACCATAGTGGCGTTACAGTAATCCATTACAATACAGTGCAGCAAGAAGACTATATTGCAGATATGTAGAGATACTGTAAAACAATACACATGTAAGTAAGCAAAACAATGTCTGCATTATTTATTAAATGACTCTCGTATATAAAAAGTGGTCACCCCAGATTTCTTTTTAGAAACAGCTATCGCCATTCTACAGCGTGAGTTTTAACTAACCGACATCCTCGGAGTGGATGAATCAGTACGAGTAGTTTTGTGGAAAAATTAAAAAATAACATGAATAAAACATTTTTTTTGTAAATTTGAACAACGTAACTATCTATTGAATTAGTTTGACAAGCGTTGCGCGCATTGCGCCATCAATAGGTATGTATGTAAAATATCGCGAATACACACAATTCGCGACATTTTATCTCCTGGTAGATAACGCAGCGTCCTCAATGCTTTTTATACTGTGTTTCGGAACTGTCTCCAGATGGAGATATCCTGCCAAAACTGGTAGCCAGGAGGCGTGGTGGCCCACTGGGTTACCCTTTTAGTGCCTCGCTGTAAATAGTTGGACTCTGGCGGGTAGATTTGTATCGTCGCAAAGTCTTCTACGCTCACCCTACGGGAGAGACATCTCGTAACGATCATTATCGTTAAGATTCCTGGGGTGACGAGTATGCCCGTTGTAGTCGACATCTCCAAATGTCTTTGGGAACTATTTTTTTCAATGCATATTTGCTCGTACTGATTGATCCACTTCCAGGACGCCGGTTACTTAAAACTAAATCTTCATATGGATTTCACATCATACAATCGGAGACAATCCTCTAAATCACCTAGCTGCTCGCTTCCGGGTCGGGGTAATAGGGGTAGGTGGTAACAGTAGGCAGAAGGGATCTCTTCTCCGGATGCAAATAATAACGCAGCGGAAAGGTCGATCGCACTTGGGGCGTGTTTTGTCATGCAAATGACGAAGCCCGAGGCTGCATTCGGGCCAATTTCGCCCATCGCTCGGCGCTAGAATACGCAAGAAGATCGCTCGGCGAGAGCGCAAATGCTAGGGTACTGGGGGAGGTCGATCGGCTACGTGGAGCTGGCGTGAGGTCACCGAGTTGAACTCTAAAATGGACGCGTTCACGAGCAAGCGAGAAGAGTTTAAAACCATGATTGCTACGTGTTTCCAGTGTCTGTACTTTACAGACGTGTGCAGATTATTAGACTCAAAAGAATTTTTTGATATTTTGAAATTTTATTGAGGTTTAATTACTAATTACATGGTTAACTTATAATTTATTATTACTGAATTAAGCCTTTTTTTCAACTGTGTTTCATCACAAATTATTTTAGCCATCATAATCGTAAGAAATGGATCTTACCGCGTAAAATAGTGAAATTATCAATTTTTCTTGAAACTACACTTTTACTCGTCACGGAGAAAATGATTATGGTAAGATACATTTTTATAATAATGATGCTATTTAACTAAGACTGCTTGTACTTATTTATTCATTTTACTTTTATAAGCCCCCACTCGTTTGGGAAAAATAAAAACTCATTCAGAAATATTTTCAGAAATACGGTATAGGTAGAATTTCGCTGTTTTTTTTTGTTTTATTATTTCATTGATTTTAGTAATATTGACATCAAAATATACTAAACGCTCTCTTTTTTATGTACACAAAAATAAAATTTGCCCAAAAATAAACCACAAATATTTCAATAAAAATAAAATTCCACTGAATTTTTAAGAAAATATTCAGCGGAATGATGATTTTTGTACAAAAAAGTGGGGGCATACAAATCCAAAATTAATGAATATTTGCAGGCTGTCATATTTAATTGTCATCATGATTATGAGCAGTATCTTGCCGTAATCGTTCTCTGTGTGACGAAAAAGAGTGAATTTCGAAGAAAAAATGAGAATTTCACTATTTTACGCGGTAAGTTTCCTTTATTATGATTTTAACGGCTAAAATAATTTCAGAAACGTAGTTAAAAAATACCATAGTTCAATAACAATAAACACTTATAAGTTATCCATGTAATTATTATATTAGTATTTAAAGCTCAATACAATTTTAAATATCAAAAAATTCGTTTGAGAATTTGCACACGTCTATATGTAATACTATGGAATGTTACCCGGCGATGCTCGGGTACCCCGCTTCCTTTATCATCTCACTCTTTCACCTCTCCTCCATCCATTCCCCTAAATAGTCTTTATGTTCCGTCTTTATGCACCGTTCCTTCAGCTATCTCTATTCCAAAAATCACATCGTTTTATTGGTCCTTTTCAACTTCCGCTTTCCCATTTATAAAATTCTCATGGCGATCGGTTGAACTGTATAGGAGTGCCATCTAGTGGCAAGTTACATCAAAGTGGGTAGAGCGAAAATATTATCCAGCCTCAAATACCTATGTATACGAATTTACAAGGCGATTCTAGCCCTTGGAGTAAATGGGTATTTTCATGGATGCATCTGTCTCTTTTGCAGGATTTTCGGCGACATCGACTTAAAGTACTATAACTACGAAACTACTACACCAATCATAAAAAGAACAACTGCACAATGATTGCATTGAAATTTCGAATATAGAATATTGAAATATCATTTTGTAAAACAATTAGATAATTATGAATAAATATGAGAACGTCAAAGAAGTGAAAAAAACGCGGAACCAGATCTGGTCGTATCATACTCAACGGATAATTGTTTCAGAACCAGATTTGGTCGTATCATACTCAACGGGCTAGTGGCGAGTTAAACAAAGTCGATAGCGCGAAAATATTAACCAAGCTCCTATGTGTATGCCAATTTTCATGGCGATCGGTTCAATCAACGGCATAGAAGATGATGCGCTGTAGCGCCACCTAGTGGCGAATTACAACAAAGCGGATGTCATAAAAATCTTCTCCATGAAAAAATACATATTGAACTCGACAGACAGATATACCAACATCCATTTTTTTATATATAGATATGAATGAAGTTTCTCAATAATCCTAAATTTTGTTAACCGCACAAATACTTTCCAAAATTAAAACAAAATAACATTCACCACTTTAAGAGTAGAAATTTTAATATTTTGTGATTCTCTGTCGTTTCCTCGTCGACTTATTTGGAATTCGATATATGGATTAATAATGTCAAACAACCGCTATAGTCATGGATATCACATAACGGATCAAACTTCGGGTCTCCTCAGAAATCGAAAGTGTCTAGCATTCGTAAGCGAGGAGGAACGTCTCGGTTGAGCCGTTGGGGAGGAAATTGTTGAATACTCCATTAGAATATCAATGACCACCATAAATAAATGAGCAAGCCGCGCGAACGACTTCAGACTTAATTATATCGACGACAAGGTAGGCCACTTTTAAGGCATATTTTAATTAACGCTTTTGTTAATAAAATTGTGGCGTGCACCATGGTGGGTCTTCAACACGGAGTAAATGAAGACTCTAACAATAATAATACAACAGCAACCCATGAAGGGTTATCCCATGCAAAGTTATAGAGCCGAAGTTGGTTGAACATCAGAACACCGTTGACGGTGTTCTGATGTTGACCAATATTGGCGGCTTGCTCCCGGAGCGCACAGTAATATTATTTTCTAATTCGAACGCATCCTAAAATCCATACCAAATATCTCATTATTACCATAGATACATAGACGGCCGCTAAAACTTTCGCGCGTCATTGAACGGATATTTCTAAAAATAAAATTCCATTGTCCATTCCACTTCTAAAAGTAAAATTCCATTGTCAAACATCGCTGTTCGGTCGTCATTGTCAAACATCGGGTCGTGAACAGTTTTTTTGTGTTTGCAGTTGGATTATGAATAGAACTGTAAGTAAATTTGATTCTAAAACACTTTATTAACCGAATTCAGTGACTTCATGTACATTTTATTCCAATTTAACCTGTTTTTTTGAGTTGAAAAATTGGGTGCGGCGCTATGGCGTCATTACTAATTATTGAGTTTTTTTGCGGTAAATAACTCTAAAAATGCAAAATGTCTGCCTAATTCGTTGACAAAATACATATTATTTTGTTTTTTGCTAAAATATAGGAAGTTTTCGGCGTATTTGTAAATTAATGAGGTTATTTTTTCAAGATTTTTTTTCGAGAAATCATCAAAATTTTTTTTTTTTTTTTAGCTAATATCTAAATATTTTTTTATGTAAATAAGCAAAACGAAATATTACTTTTGATAGAGAATCTAATAAAGATCACGATAGCATTTACAATTTCTAAGTAGGGTTCCGTATTTTATTCCGTATATTATAAGACCAGTACAAGTTTGAAATGTCGAGTTTTTTTTTCACTTTTCCGACTTTCTCATATTTATTCATTATTATCTAATTGTTTTACAAAATGAGATTTCAATATTCTATATACAAAATTTCAATGCGATCATTACACAGTTATTCTTTTTATGATTGCTCGAAATCGTCGAGCAATATCGTCGAGCGCGGCGATATTGCAAGAAATTCCAATAAATTGCCGCGGTCTGCCATGAAATTATGCCGCTACTCGAAGGGTTAATTGTGAAAACTTTTATTTGGCCTTAGATTCGATAATATGTGTTAGCATTAAGTATAAAACGCTGTAAGTTTTCTGAAAAATAAAATTGAAAATAATAATAATAATAAGTACTAGCAATCCGGTCGATAATAATAACCAACTTGTTTCTACGTGGAGTTTCTAATGTGGCGCGTGGAATAACTTCCGCGCTACTCCATGTTATTCCATCATTATATACCTTGCAATTGCAGGTTTTATCCCATGCAAAGTTTGGTGCCAGTTACGTAGTTGGGGGATGCGAGGCTGTTGCACTCGCACGGTCGCCGACCTATGTAACTAATTAGTAGCACAGTTTCGCAAGTTTCGGATGCGAGCGATCATGTTTATAAGCTAGGGGGGTTTCTCTTGTGAGACTCGGAGTTGAAATGTTAGAAACAGTTCAGGATAAAGAGGTATATTGGAAATACACTTTCTAGGCGTCTTTCGTAAGCAAATAAGGGCAAAGACATCTATTCAAACAGGATTTAGAGGTGACCTCCTGTAATATATTTTATGCTAGAACGCCACGACAAACGATGCCATAGAGTATAGAGACTCGTATCAAAAACGGGTGGTTTTGTAGGGTCAACATTGATCATTCGAAGGTTACCAATGTCATAATCGCAGCTATCGAGAAATACCTACTCCCTCGCGACGAGCAAATCCTACGAACCGCTTCTGAGATCCCTAATAGTTCCGTACAGCTTGGGCCTGATGGCCTGTTTGTAATTCCTTGTGTCGGCCCACCTTACGGCTCTTCTCCGTCCGGTAGCACCCTCGACTTAACCCGGGGCGCTGTGAATTGGCCGCTGGGCCACATGAGTTCGTAGACAGTCAGGATCAGAAGTGCGATTCCAGACGAACATCTCGGGCGGAACTGGGCGGTTTGCATATCGAGCTGTGCCAGCCAATCGCTTGCGCAATCCGGCAAATAACCGAGGGGGTCTGGAGACGTACGTTTCCTAAGAAGCAAGGGTGGCATTCGACCTGGCATCACCTATCCTTAGAAACGCCTGATTCTGACACCTATCCTGATTCCGAGTAGGTAAGCTTGACGGGCAAAGGGCGCTACGGATCCGCGACAAATTCGATCTGAATTACCGCTAACGTACAGTAGAGGCCGCGCAAGCGACCTTGAATCTGTGACCAGACTGGAGTATGGAAAAATCCGACCAAAACTGGTAGTAAGGGCCTGAGGACTGCCTGCTGCTAACCCTTCCCAGTGAAGGCGTAGTTTGATTGAGGATTGTGCTTTTCAAAGCCATCGCGTTTACTCCATGGGAGTCAGAATGGCAAGTCTCCCGGGGATGGCGAGTTCGCCATTAGCAATGTACCTACACCTCTCAATGTCCTGCGAGACACAATGTATCAAGAAAAGGTCCATGTGTCAAAAAAAGGTATCAAGCCAGGCTATGGAGTCTTAAGTTCCGGTCAGCCAGAAAATCTAATTATTATTTCTCTCCGAGTAAGTCCAGGACATGCAATATGGGTTGTCTTGTCGCCTATACGCATACGCGTATGTCTTTTCCTATATAAAAAAATAAGAGTTGTACTGTCATTGAATTCCAGTATAAGTAGAGGTGAACAAACGCGTCCTCGACCCCATAAAATTCAGACATAACTCGTATTACGCGTCTAAATATGTGTGTGTTATGTTTTGGGCGTTAATTTTAACGATCCGTCGTTTCCTGCTTCTCGTATAATGTATGAGATCCATTTTACTGCCTCGTAAATTATGGAGGATTATTTATAATGCGTATTATGTCGTTTTCTGCGACTAAAGAGCAGTGTTTTATTGTTAGTGGGTCGTAGTTAAAAATGTCGTAAATGCAACAGAAGGTCAGAGAAGTGACAGTATTAATAAATACCTGCCCGGGGGATATGCTCCATTCGTTGTGAGACATAGAAAATAATGTAATAGATTATTGAGAACTGTACATAAATAATTTGTACAAAATAGAATACAGTTTACCTATAAGGTGTACAATAATTTCTATAATTAAACATACTTTAACTTAATTCGAATTGTACCTATGTATTCATATACAGAGTGAGCTTTTATTTAGTGACATCTTTGTATCAGGTGAATCAGTACGACAAAATAAACAACTTTTAATCAAATACCTGAAAAAAAAAAACAAAAAAAAACATTTTTATATTTTTGTCTTATTTTTTTCCCAAACTTGTAAATCCTATCAATCTATCAATTGAAGAAAAGTTTGAGAAGCGTCGGGCGCGCTACGCCATCTAGCGGTAAGTGAAATATCGCTGATAAACAATATTAGCGATATTTTACCTGCCGCTAGATAGCGCATTGTGCTCAGAGCTTTTTATATTATTTTTTTTTTTTTTAAATGTTTTTTCAAAAAATTCTTATTAAAAGTTTCTTAGTTTATCACTACAATGATGTCATTGATTAAAACACTCACCCTGTATACAAAATAAACACCAACAAATCTGAAATATAATGAGATAATCACAGTTAATAAATTAAATTTACAATGTCACAATAGAGTTGGTTAAATAAGAAAAAAAAAACAATTATAAATGTCTAAAATAAAAAAATAACAATAATCTACTCATTAAATAAAAATACAAGCTAAAGAAAAAAAGTAAATCAAAAATAGAAAGAAAACAAAACCAATCAAGAGAAAGGTTTCAACATATTAATAAGAATAATAAATATATTCACAACTGAATTATCAACAAATTATTATAGCAGATAAGTTACTAGATATTATGTAAAATTATAAAATGTCAATTTGAATTTGAATTAAAATGCCATTGTGAAAATGTTAAAGTATCTACGGGTTGTTAAAAATGAAGCTACTAGAATTAAGATAGGTTTAAAGTATCTTAGATGTACAATAATAATATGTTTCGAGTATTACATTTATTTGTCATTATCGATTGAAACGTCATTTACGCTGTTATAACATTTGTTTTTGAGCCAGTGCTTTGATAAATATTGAATCCTGGTTGTTGCGTGGATTTAATATTGTGCGGAATAGAGTTAAAATACTCAACACGACAGAACTGAGATCCCCTTTAGACAACTCTGTCCTCACTGAGGTTTATGAGGTGTCTATTCCTCCTAACCCTTGAGTGTACTCCTCTTCGTAAAGAGTAGATAACTGAATTATTTTTAATAAAATAAAAGGTTTTCGGTATAAAAAATCGGCACATTGATTACCGGCCTACGTATCTACCTGCAGTTAAGTGCAAGAATAATGCGATCATCAGGCAACACCATAACTTTTACACTAGTTGTCAGATCTTCATTTTTGTCGTTTACGTGAAACTTTAGTCTATGTGACACATCGCTACGTAGCAGTAAACGCCAATTAAACGCGCTCGGGTTGTCGAGTTTTATATATTTTTTAAAATCTTTCAATTCTGCAAAATCAACGTGAATACTGTCGAGTAAATGGTGTTTGAAAGAGGACCAATATAGCCGCATTTATGAAACTTTAAACCCGCAAGATATACAGGAGCAACCACATTATCAACCAAAAGTGACTGTTTGGTGCGGCGTTAGTGCACAGCACAACGTATCATTGGGCGTATTTTTATGAGAATGACAAAGGGGCTAGAGGAACGATCAATAAAGAGAGGTATGTTGCAATGTTGCGTTTATATGTGATGCCACAGATATGTAGAAATAGCATGCAATACTACTGGTTCCAGCCTCAGAGCTGGTGGACCGGTTTCTCCCGGCGGGATTGCAACCCGGCGCCACTGGACGGTTTGCGCACTGGTCGGCGAAGCCAATCGGCTGTGCATTCTCACTAATTGCTGAAGGGGTCTGGAGACTATGGAAATATACTGTTTCCTAAGCAGCGAGGGTGGATGTTGACCTGTTGTCATGCCACTCTTGGGCCTCTCGATCCCGTGTGGCCCCACGGGCTAAGAACGCCCAGGTCCGCGATAAATTCAAACTGAATTACCGCTGTAATACAACAGGTAGAGGTTGCGTAAGCGATTTCGGACCCGTAACCAGTCGGGAGGACGGAGGTATATTGAAGGCGATACTCTGCCAAAACTGGTAGTTAGGGTGTGAGGCTGCCCGCTGGAAACCTTTCCCGGTGCTTTACCGTAAGGCGTCGGTCTCTTACGGGTTGCTGGTGAACTAGACAGTAGATTGTCTTGTCCCCCAAGTTTTCTACGCTCATCCCACGGCTGAAAGTCGATACCGCTCTACTACTGGTTACAGAAATATGGCGCTCCACCACGTACCTGCCGTTTTAGCATCGATTTGAAGCCAATTGTTCCGCGGCCGACTAATCTCGAAAAATGGAGATTTAGACTGGCTTCCACGCACGCCCGATATAACTGCGCCAGATTTTTATTTTTGGATATAGGTATATGAAATCGGTGGTGTACAAAAACAATCCACAGAACCTCCGTCAATTAAAAGTCAATATTCTACGTGAAATAAGTAAAATATCAACCCAAACACTGAAAGAGTGATGAAAAATTACGAAAAAAGAGTTCATTTTGCCATCAAAAAAAAAGGCGGCCATTTACGTGACATTATTTTCCATAATTCACTAAATCGACGCTACAAAGTCTAAAATTATTTTTTTTGACAAACAAATAGAAAAAATGTGCTTTTTGAATTTTATTTTAACCCTTGGAGTAAATGGGTATTTTCATGGATGCATCTGTCTCTTTTGCAGGATTTTCGGCGACATCGACTTAAAGTACTATAACTACGAAACTACTACACCAATCATAAAAAGAACAACTGCACAATGATTGCATTGAAATTTCGAATATAGAATATTGAAATATCATTTTGTAAAACAATTAGATAATCTCATATATAAAAATGAATCGCCGTGCGTTAGTCTCGCAGGATCTCGGAAATGACTTGACCGATTTGAATTATTTTTATTTTGTTTAGTATGCCTTGATTCAGGGGTGGTTTACAAAAAAAAATATTTAGGAAAAATTAAAAGAAACAACTGAAAATTGAAAAAAACGAAATTGGTCATTTTGGGAAATGGGCCTCTTTCAATAAATGGCGTTCGCGGCGATCCTATTGTTTGACAGCTGCGCCATCCATAATTGTCATTCATTCCGTGCGATTGTGTAAAATTTCAAAAAGTCGAAAAATTCGAAAAAGTCAAGAGTCGAAAAAGTGGAAAAAGTCGAAAAAGTCTAAAAAGTCGAAAAGTCGGAAAAGTCGAAAAAGTCGAAAGTCAAAAAAGTCGAAAAATGCAAAAAAGTCGAAAAAGTCGAAAAAGCATGTATATTTCATCATGTAAATTAAACACATTGAATTTATTTTGATTACAAACGACTTCAATTTAATCACCAAACGAAACTTAAACTGTACATGATTCGGCCATATTATAGATTTTAATTAATTGGATTTGGAAAGTTTATTCGGATTACTTAACGCTTATGAAGAGTTACAATGAAATCAATTTTAGGTGGTACGAAGTTCACCGGATCATCTAGTTATGAATAAATATGAGAACGTCAAAGAAGTGAAAAAAACGCGCGACCAGATTTGGTCGACTCGTACTCAATGGATAATTGTTTCGCGACCAGATTCGGTTGACTCATACTCAACGGGTTATAAAACGGCCGCATGATTCGTGCCTTATCCTGTATACTACTTCGCCCTGTGGTAAATATTCAGTATATTATTAGCAAAGTTCCCAGTATTTTGCTTCGACAAGTTATATTACGTAAATTATTCTGTTTCCAACCTTGAAATTTGATACTTGTATAACAACTCTTAATAATAATAATTGTCCTTTCATTGCCTAGCATATGTATCGTAAGATTTTGTTTGCTGGATATTTGTTGAAGGTTTCGTTAGTTCAAATTAGACTCAAAGTTTACATTTATTTCTGGAACTATTCAGCAACTAAAACTTTCTTCTAATCTTATTTCTGTCTCGAATTTCGAAGTTTCCTTCGTATTGTGTGCGAAAATAGTTTTCAGCAATGGACGGTATTCATCCGAGCATAACCCTGAATTTCTGGAACTATTCAGCAACTAAAACTTTCTTGTAATCTTATTTCTGTCTCGAATTTCGAAGTTTCCTTCGTATTGTGTGCGAAAATAGTTTTCAGCAATGGACGGTATTCATCCGAGCCTACGTGAGTCTGTAAGCACGTGCCAAAGCACATCTTTCAGCGGCCGAATCACGAGCCGACGACGACAAACGAACAAAGTGAAACTGAAAGGGCAGAACATGAACCACGTGATCGGCGAAGCGTGACGTCACGTAGCGCGTGACGTGTTGTCGAGCGATTATATCATTACTAGACTTTAAACCGTTAATAACAGGAAAATTAAGTAATGCACCGCCAGATTAAAAGTAGGATTCATTCAAAGATTCAACTGGAAATCATTATAACAAAACGGTCAAAAATATCAAAATGTTCGGAATCATACGGATCATACTAGATGATACATCAATCAAAAGTATTCGGAATAACTTATAATAATTAAAAAAACCACACTAATTATTATTAAATACTATTCAAGAAGTAGCGAGTTATATTTATGTTTAAAATTTCGCAGTGAAATTTCTGCCCTGAAAGAAGGAGGCAAGCCGTTCCAAATCTTGGCAGCAGAAAATTTAAAATTACCTTTGAGCAAAGTGTATATTCTGCATTTTTCGAATAGAACTTATGTGTATTTTCTGTGTAAACGCTTGAAGACTGCTTCGTTTTTCGTGACTTAATATTAAAATGACATTGAGAATCCTTCTTGTTTCCTAGCTATTCACCGATTTTAAAGATGTCAACGGAAAAACCCCAACTAGCTTCAAGGTCGTCCTTTCCTACGGGAAAGCCCTCATTTCAGCGCACGAAGCATAGCAGTATAAACCCACGCGTATCGCTGAGGACAGACAGATTTACATCTATGCATTAAATTTACCGATATCATTAAATTATATGTTCAACAAGTCGATATATAAAAATAAAAAAAAACACGACTTCCGTTACAGTAACTGAATTATTGTACGTATAATTATTTTTATTACGGTTTCTTTTATGGAATATTTGTGGTATATGTATTTATCCACATAGATACATGTATATTTCCATAATGTACCTAATCAGACCTTTAATTTCACACTAAACACGATATATTTATGTTAATTTATTGACATTTGGACATTTGGACTTGATATTTGGACAGTTGATGTACCATATGACACTCGGGATGACATATCGATTCTAATAATACTACACAATTCTAAATCCGTTCAAGCGTTTAGAAGTTATATAGGAATAAAGAAACGGAAAACATACATAGATGTATCCTGAACACACACTCCTTTTTAGTCGGGCAGTCGTATAAAAAACACAAGAGTATTTTCCCCTCGACCGTGCTTTAATGCGTCTAACAATCCGGCAATTACTTGCTCACCCCTTTAATCTTTCCCTCCGAGAGTAGTACCATTGATTACATAGGATATTAGATTGCTTAATGCCGTACTTCGTTTTAGCAGCTAGGATTTTACTATGAAATGTGTAGATGGTATAATTCCAAATATCGATTAATCTTCTCTTATATTCAGAGCCCAATAGACGGCGTTCTAAACACGCCTATACAGTTGCAATCTCAAAATAAAATAATAATATAATAACAAACGAATTTTAAAATCATAGATCTAATCGGTTTAATATTATTTACATAAAGACGTCAATTTTTAATTTGGTATAAAGGTTTCAACAGGTAATCATTACGCGCTTTTATATTTAAATAGACCAATACATGGCATCCTATATCTCTGAATTATTTCTGTGATGTAATCGACCTATATAACAATGTAACAGATGGTTCTAATAATAATAGTAACATTGCTAATAGCAATAGTAACATTGCTATCATTGTTGAATTATTTGGTTTATATAATCAATCTGTTCTTTATAAAAAAACATTCAAATTCAAATTCAAATTCAAATTATTTATTTATTTTACAAAAAATCATAATATCAGTTACAAATAAGTTAAACCTAACCTAACTGGATCGCACGAGACGTCCGCACTAAGGTAGACTTATTAGTTTCGCCGGACGATGCTATCAGCGCCGCCTGCATGTCGCCAGCCAATAAGGGTTGCCAAAACATAGTACGGCATTAAGTAATATAATACCCTATAGCAGGGGTTCCCAAACTTATTGATGCCGCGACCCACTTTTTAAAATGACAATGTTTTGCGACCCAGCGAGAACTTTTTCGGAAAAGTTAGTGACTGGTTTGATGTAAAAAATAAACGATTCATTTGTATCATAAGCGAGTCTTTATTTTGTAAGAAATTGTAATGTGCGACAACATAAAAAATAGATTTTTTTGCTAGAACACATATCCATCGTATTTAGCAAATAGCGAAAACAAATAAATGCGATGCGTAGCCGACAGGAACGGTGCGGCGGGTAACTCGATGAGCGACTGATGCTCGCGAAGCGCGGGCGCAGCCGCCCGGCCGCGCGTGCGCCGGGGCGAGCGGACGAGGCTAAAGACGCGGCGTTGTCTCTTGCGGCTATTTCATCTTCCCGCGCTGTTACAAGGTTGAAAGTTTCATATTCTATTCTTTTCAAGTGCTATTTTTATTTTATTTATTTATTTTATTTTATTATATTGTCTGTAGGTATCCTAAATACACTTAGACTCGTCAATCTACGTTCATACGTTGTGTTGGCGACCCATCTAGAATCGGCTCGCGACCCACCGGTGGGTCGCGACTCAAATTTTGGGAACCGCTGCCCTATATATATAATCAACGTACTTTGCCGTAGACGGCGTTGGGCCGAAGAAGTAGGAGTAAAAGTTTAAATAAAAAAATATCTGGCGACGAAGTTTACAGAAAACCGTAATTAATAATTTTGAACGGTCACGATAACTTCTTCAGTAAATACACATTATTAATTTACGAATCAACTTGCCCTGCGCAGGAAGCGCGTCGATCGACCATAAATTATAGAAGTTTTGGCTTTAAATTTTAAAACGTCGCGTCGGACGGCTCCGCTCGTTCATTTTATTCATCTGCAAACTTTTCAGAATTAGGAATTCTATGTCGAGTACTGAAATTTGTTTTATAAAGATTTCGGCTTGTGTTAACAATGAGCTGAGCTTTGTCATTTTATATACTGCGAGTTAAGCTTCGGCGAAAACGATAATAGAGGGATCGGAATACGCACCATTTTATATAAATAAAATACAAATGGATCTGCCATGGAATTCAACGACCGGAGTCGGGCCCTTCATAATACTATTATTACACGTCAGCGTGGTGAGTGGTGAATTCCGAACTAACGACCGGCTGCGGTAGGTATACGACAGTTGTCTTGCCACTTGTGAGCAAGTGGTAAGACAACTGTCCTACCAGCCATTCACCTTACCACCCATTCCCTCCCCCTTCGAAGCCACAGAATTTGAGATGGTAATCGCGGTTTTAGATTATTTTTCTGGGAAGGGGTTGATTATTTTCATAAAGAGACCAAGATCTTTAATGAGGTGAAACAGAGATTTGGCTGGCAGGACACGAGCACCAACTTCCACCGCGTGAAGGTAAACAGTGAAGCCGTTCCGGGTGACGGCATTTGCGAGATCATGGTATTTATTTAAATTGTACTCGCGGTCTTTTAGTATATTTGATTCCCATGGAACAGTTAATTCAACAATAAGGGTCATCTTTCGGGATAGAGAATAAAGAGTTATATCTGGACGGAGGGCTGTGTATCCGAGACTATCAGGAAAATTATACTGCTTAGAGACTGAATTGGCTGCCAGAATCCAATCTAAACCAATCTAGATTATTAAGAAAGGTTTTGAAGTGAAATATTTTTCGCCTTTAGAGCCATCCCGCACAAACTCTATTGAGGGTTTGGAGGGTACTGACAAACCCTTGTTAGCAAGAGCCACTGAGAGGCTAATTACCTCGCGAATAACGGCAAGGACTTTATTACTCATAAATAAATGCCGTATTTAGAATATGTAGACCCCTAGGTTGAACCGAAGGGTTACCGAAGGGAACCGAAGGATTTTTTTAAATTAACCCGCAAAAATCGAATTTTAAAACAGTTTTCTAACTAAAAACCTTAAATGTAATTTGTAAAAATGATGAATTGGTGAGATAATAAAAATTAAAAGAATAGAAACTCTTCAAGACCCGTTTTCTAAAAACGACGGATGTCGATCGGTACAACGATTACAGAGATACGATCGGTGTAACGATTTTGCAAAAACGACAAATTCATTCTGAATTTTCATAATATAATGTGACTTATACTTTGCAAGAGATGTTTAAATATGATGCGGGTGCGAGAGTCAGCAGAGATTAGAAATCGAAGGGGGGGGGGGGTATTCTTGAGGCAGTAAAATCAATGTGTCCTCCAATCCAAAACGTAGTAGTAAATAATTTATTTGTGACAACTCCTAAACAAATGTTTTTTTACATAACGGCAAGCCTACATATTAAATGTGGTAGCTAGTCTCTTTTAACCAACGATAATTTTGTTTAACATTACAGTATTTCAAAGTAAGATGGCTTCAGGTACTAGGATGGTGTCAGACTTGTACTATACTTGAGGTACCAGCATTCGAGAGCTAGCCTAGTCCAGCATTCTATAAGTGCCAGAATTGTATAATGTCTATTTTATAATGGAATTGCGTTTTTTAGGGCCACATTTTAAGGCAATTTAGTTGTATGACCATTTTATATTTTTTTTACATTATTTATTGTATTATTAGAGCTCTGTCCACCCTATGCTACTCCCAGTTCAGCTGACAATCAAACAAGCATAAGGTTAAGGTTTTGCCATTCGGTTCCTGTTATTTTTGTAAGCTAAATCAATGTTTTATAGTAATTAATTCTTAAATAAATAAATAAACTAGGGCAGGATGTCATTAGAATCCTGGTATCTGCCAGGTGCTAGTATCCTGGTGTCAGCCCATGAGTCTGTTTTCGTTAATTCTTGTTTATCCACATTGCATCCACTCTTTATATAATTGTATATAAAGAGTGTGCCATTGGGCTCATGCTTATTGTGCATTTATATTTAAATTCCTTATTGTTTAAAAGTTAAATCTGCCAAAACTAGTTTATAAGTGGTTCTACCATCCTAACAGTACTTCAATTCGTTTCAGCGTATCGAAAACATAAGAAAAACACCCCCACGACTTAAATCATGAAACATTGATTTTTTCGCAATTGACCAACTTAGGTGACTTTGAAATAGGTTTTATTGTTATGATTTTGACGTTAGACAGTATAAATGTTAACATAATTTAACAGCTCTCAGAAAAAGAGGTGGCGCCATAGATGATGATGCCTGTAATAAATTTAGTGATTTATTTAGGATGTAGGTTACAGAACATCTGTATACGCTTCATTTATGGCTTTAGAAAAATATGACCATATCACAAAATATCGAAGTAGACTGCAATGGATTACCGCCAGGGAGACGAAACAGGTTAGAACTCTCTGTCTGTTATCCTCGCGAATGGCGTGCCGCTTAATCTCGCCGAAAGGTACACCGCTCTATCGGCGCACGGCGGTCCCCTAAGGTCAGAGGGCAATAACCTGTTATCCATCCCTGGTTACAGCAGCGTCTTTTTCTTGTACTCTTTCTCCAAGAAAGCTGCACGTCTCTAGAATGCTTTACCGAATAATGTCATAACAGCAGCCAGCATCACCACATTCAAGGCCAGGCTCAATGAGCACATAAGCCTAAAGATATAACATAACCAACCCTCCTCCTCCCCCACTCTTTTCCCTTTCCTTCCTTCGTCTCCTTCATTTTATCTGCGTCGTTATTTAATTTTCATATTTGGTTTTTCTTTTTCTTTTGCTATCATTTTTTTCCTTGTATTGTTAGTTTTATCATTTTAATTTTTAATTTGTGTCGCCAATGCAAAACTTGTAATATAAACTTTAGTTATAGACATTGCTGCAAGGCAATAAGATTTTCTGAAATTTTTATTGAAATTAAAGAGTTTTTTTTCTTATGTAGGTATAATTGATTACAGCGATGCAACGTATTACCATAGTATACTAGATACTGTGGTATACCTGTATACCAGACACTTTGGTATACTGTGGTATAACATTGCAGCGACAGGGTGATCTGAAAGTTGAGCCACCTTCTGATTCAGTGGGTGTTTTACACTTCAGATAATTTATACAGATAGATACAAATAATTTTATACTTCAGATAATTGGGTGCTAATGGACTCTGTTGCAGTTAGGCCACTAAGACCCATGTATGTAGGGTCGGCCAAACGCACGGGTCAACACCCATCCGGCGGCCTCCACGCAAAAGTGCGAGCCCGGTTAGGACTAGCCTGCGGGTCAGTTACCCCTAGAAGTCAACCTTCGGGCGGTCCTGGACGGTTTGCGCACTGTGCGGCGTCAGCCAATTGATCGTGCATTCCGACTGGCAACCGGGGAAGTCTGGAAACAGTATTGTTTCCTATAGAGCGGGGGTAGTTGTTAACCTTACGGCAACTGCTCTTGAATCGACCGCTGGTCTACTCGATTCCGGGTGAAGAGCCGGTCAAGGAACGCCGTGGTCCGTGATAGATTCGGTAGACACTGTATCACCGCTACGTAAGGAAGAGGACTGCGCATCGAACCTGTAACCAGTCGGGACACCAGAGTAATCTGGCTGAAACTGGTAGCCAGGGGGCGACGTGGCCACACTAGATTACCTTTCTAGAGCCTCACCGTAAGGCGTTGGTCTCTGGCGAATTCGTGGTTTTTGCTGGACGGTACATTTGTATCAGCATTCGACAAATATTCAGCTAGAAAAAGAGGAAATAATCTGAACATAGATAGTACGTGGTCCCACCAACCATTTGGTCCTTTGTTTCCTCTGTTCAGGGTTGGTCACACTCACGGGTCAACATCCATTCGGCGGCCTCCACGCATGAAGTGCGAACCCGGGCAGGACTCTGGCCTTAGGGCTAGTTTCCCTTAGGAATCAACCTTCTGGCGCTCCTGGACGGTCTGCACACCGTGTGGCGTAAGCCAATCGACTGGGCACTCTGACAGTCGGCGGAGTCTGGAAGCAGTACTGTTCACTATAGAGCGGGGGTGGTTGCGGACCTTACGGCAACTGCTCTTGAATCGACCACTGGTCTACGCGATTCCGGGTGAAGAATCAAATCAAATCAAATCGCATTTATTGTCTTCAAAAAACTTTACATAGTTGTTTAGACATTTTATATAGCCGCTTAATGTTAAAATAACTTTAAAATGTATACTAAATATTTCATTAGAGACTCACCACATAATTGAGTTATATTAGATATTTATAACTACAGATAGTCATGAAATTATAATATTAAAATTAAATGGTCCTGTAAGTAAGAATTATAATTGATTATGGGAGACAATTAGAAATAATAGTAATAATATAATAATTAATAAAATGGTACAAATGTCAAGTTAAATAAAAAAAATCGAGATGGAAATTGTCAGTAATCTAATTATAATTCGTTAATATTATATAATTCTCTCGCAATAAGGTAGCCTTTTAATTTCGATTTAAATTGGGTGATATTTCCGTTTCTACATATACTTTTGATATTCTCAGGCAGTTTATTGTAACACGCCATTCCAACGTAATTTGGATCCCTTTTGAATAATTCCAGAGATGGACGGGGTAATGCTAAATTGTGCCTACATCTGGTGAAATGCAAGTGAATTTCTTTTTGGGTCTTCATTTTTCCTATGTTTTTTAATATTAATTTTATGCATTCAAATATGTATAGTGATGGTAGCGTTAGAATACTGAGATTTTTGAAGTGACCACGACATGATTCATTATGTTTAAGGTTTATCAATATTCTTATGGCTCGTTTTTGGAGAGAGAAAATACACTGTGTCCAGAAGGGAATCCCGTAAAGAAGAATTGACTCGAAAAAGTATATTATTTTGGTGTGTTTAACACTTATCAGTTTCCTTATTTGCCTTAGTAAGAAACAGGCGCTGGATAGTCTGTCGCTTAATTCCTCTCCGTGAGCATTCCACCTTAAATTTTCATCTAAAACTAAACCCAGAAATTTATGGCTTTTAATATTGGCTACTGTGTTTGCACCGATAATTAAATTTTGACTGTTCATAACCTTATTTTTTCTACAAGATAGGAAGATGGATACTGTCTTGGATGTGTTAAGAGACAGATTATTTTTCTCGAACCAGGTATTCAACAGAGCCAATTCATGGTTTAACGTTTTCACTGCATTCTCTATTTTGGCATCTGCAAAGCTTATGCTGGTGTCATCTGCATACAAAGTTATATTTGAGTGAGCTATAGATGGGAGATCATTAACATATAGAATGAAAAGGGTCGGTCCCAGGATGCTTCCCTGAGGAACACCGCTCTTCGTTTCACACTCATCGGAAATGGTTCTCTTCAATACGCCACCTGTGCAGTCGTCTAATTGTACAACTTGTTTTCTTTTTGAGAGATAGCTGCTGAACCATTTTAACCCCTCAAATGAATGGCGATTAGCTCGGGTTGCCTACGGCAAAATGTATATAAATTTATATTTACATTTACATTTACATTTACATAGAGCGGGGTTTACTATAGAGCTATAGTATTACTATAGAGCGGATTACTATAAAGCGGCGCACATTTACATTTATATTTACATTTATATAAATTTATATACATTTTGTATACATTTTGCCAAGGCATCCCTTAAGGGACGCCTCACATTTGAGGGGTTAAGCTATTTCCTCGGATTCCATATCTGTCGAGTTTAGTTAGCAGTGTTTGATGGTCTACCATATCGAACGCTTTTGATAAATCGCAAAATACGGTACTTGAATAAAGTTTCTTGTCCATGTCATTGTACATTTTTCTCAGAACGTTGTTCAGTGCATCGATTGTACCTTTATTTCTTCTGAAACCGAACTGAGATTTTGTTAGGATATTTTTATTTTCTATGTATTTTAACAACCTTGAATTTACTATTTTTTTAAGCACTTTGGAAAAAACAGGTAGCAACGCTATTGGTCTGTAGTTGTTTATTTCAGTTTTTGGACCTTTTTTATGTATAGGAATAATTTTAGCAATTTTGAATTGATCTGGGAAAATTCCATCTCGGAGAGATATATTAAATATATAGGCTAATTTGTCAACTATAAACGGAAGTGTCAGTTTTACCATGTCTATTGCGATATCGTCAATTCCTGAGGATTTTTTATTCTTCATGGAATTCACTATTTTTGTTATTTCAACAACATCAGTTGGCTGCATGAAGAAAATATGTCTGCTGTAAGGTATATTGTGCCCACCTGTTAGATTGTTCTGTGAGGTGTTTGATTGTGATATTTGACCGATTTGGGAAAAGAAAGTGTTGAACATATTCGCTACTTCTGTTTGATCTTCGACCGTATGGCCCTTTCGGTTAAGAGTAATGTTAGAGTAGCACTTTTTTCCTTTGCCCATTTTATCATTTACAAGCTGCAAGGATGCTGCAAGCTGCAAGAGCCGGGCAAAGGATGCCGTGGCCCGCGATAGATTCGGTAGACACCGTATCACCGCTGCGTAAGGGAGAGGACTGCGCAAGCGACCTCGAACCAGTCGGAGGCCTGAGAAATCTGGCCATAACTGGTAGCGAGTGCGCTTGGTCTGCCTGCTGGGTTAACTACCCGGTACCGGGCGGTAAGGGTTGGTTCCTCGCGGGCTAGTTGGCGGAGCTAGATAGTGGATAGTCATTGTCTAAGTCTTCTACGCTCATCCCACGGTTGAAAGAACGATCAAATATCGTTATACCAGCCTGGGGTTCGCCTGTTGTAGTCGACACCGCCCAACCAACAACTTCAGATAATTATTCCATGGAGGATCGCTCATATTCTTCTGCATATATGGCCGAAAATTTCATTTGTGTTTTCGACTGCATTGCATATGTGAGGGTAAGGGTTATCTACCCAGTGTTACCCACCCTCGCGTATTGATTACATTCCGCCGGAACACCGTTTTGTCTTTTTCCTTCTCGTACGCCGTTCAACGTCGTCTGTCCCTCTCCCACTTCGCTTTCGCCGTGTTCGCTGGAATGTAATGGTCCTTGACTGACTTTCCCGTAATTTATTGTACTAATCAATTTGGGTTTTGAAAAGGCGGCCATTACCGGCCGATAGCCACGTATCTATCTACTCGGATGTATCATGTCCTCAGTAAATTATCCTCTTCTTCTTCATGTTACCTCTCCGCTGCCAATTTGGCGTGCGTTTTGCTAATTTGAATCAATTCAATTTATTAAATTCAATTCAATTTATTTTATTGTGGTGGTGGTGAAGTAACATAGATGGTGGAGAAGTTACAATTATTCAGTGCCGCACAACCTGACTTTTAAGCGAACAATATTTAGGAACAAGGATATTGCAGTCCTCTGTTATTTAGGAAAAAGGATCTTGTCCATTGATGCATCTTCATTATTGCCGTCTTCGACGAATAACAACTTGCAGCAGGCGATACTTATCCTCCGATTATTGACCTTCGTGATTTGTATAGGTATCATTGGCTTGTATAGGTATCCTTAAAGTTTATTTTTTTAGTTTTATCAAGCATTGATGACATTTATATGTTTTATTTGGTAAGATATATTTATATGTTTTATTAAGATTTTATTTTGCTGATGTAAATTATTAACTTTTTAAATGACATTATTATCTCGGTTATATATTATCATCATTTAATTACTCATTTACAATGAGAATTTGTACATTTATTTGAATAGAAACAATATTTTGATTAGGTATAGGTCACTATCTATTTAAATTCTTACAATAATACTTGTTGATAGCATTACCATAATTTATTGTAAATAATTATTTAGAATTTATTACTAATCATCGCAAAGCTGCTGTAAACAAACGAAATGTCGAAAAGCCGATTCTTTTCCTTCTTTTATAAGAGAGATTTTGTATTTTCAGTATTTTATTAATGTCTAATATATAAGTTTCTACAATCTTAAAAGATTTCTTGAAATAACATGGACTGAACTGAACTAAACTTATGTTTCCAAAATACTTGCTCTTGATGAACTTTTAGTTTTTGCCATGATAATTTTAAATGACTATTATAGGTATGTAAACGTTATATCAATATGTAATTGATTTATATATGTAGGTATATTATTTTAGTTTTTATTTTTATTTATTTTGGTTTTATTATTATTTTCGTATACATATATGTATGTGTATATGTGCATATATGGATATATATTTTATCTATAGATGTATATGAGTATCTATATTTGTATATGCGTAAATATTTATAGTTTCATATTTGTCGATTTAAAAATGAGTACTAACATATAGTTTAAGTTGACAGTGCACACTTAATATCTAGTCATTAAAAGTCTGCCTTAGAACAGGCCTAGGCCTAGTTAAGCGACTGTGTCAAACATCAAAAATAATGTCGCATCAATTTCTTGCTAACATCTTACTTACAAATATGACATTAATTGTTTACTAGATGTGTTACTAAAAAATAAATAAATAAATAAATCGTAGCTTGACAATATCTAAGTAAATCAAAGGTTTCGTTAGTCATTATTTTAGTAACAAACTGCAGAATGACAGAGTGATTATGTATGTCAAATAAACATTAGCGCACTCAGTATCTGAACGGAATATACATGAAGCAAATTGTGTCCAGATTAACGAAAACATCAAGAGATTTCTCATATCTTTAAAAGAACTCTTTATTTTAACAGCGGGGATATCTACATCGATATTCTTGATTTTCCAATAATGTTTTATATCTTCCACAAATGAAGTCCACTTTCGAGCCGAGACGTATCATATTAATAGCGCCAAAAGCATTTTATCTCCTAGACAAAACCCTAAAAGATTGTTGCCGATTAAATCTAGAAACTAATGCAATGTTTTTAATGAACAAATGGACAATACATACAATACAATAAAACAAACACGCAGTACAATTAGATTTTGATATCATGTAGTTGTATATTTTATTTTATTTTAATTTTATTGACCACGCCTTGGACCACAAGATATATTAAAATATATTTGGATAACAATATTTTTAAAGACGTTTTCATGTCAATATGGCAACGTAACTTTGCGCTATCGCACTTCGCGGTGTTTTTCAATCCTTTGTTATGCTAAATTGGCTATTCTTTGCCTATTTACTTCCACATCTGTTAAATGGCGGTGGCGCAATAGATTGACAAGTCATTAAGAATCTGCCATCTTTATAATCACAAGTTTCTGAAGAAAATCAGCTAAAAACATAAAAACGAAGATAAATCAGGAGATAATTTTAATAAAATAAAATTCTCCTGTATCTAGACGGCGACATCTGCCAGCTGTAAATATTACGCGCCATTAAGAGCAGCCGGTGGCAGAGTAACGCCTTTAGTTGGACCAGCGCCACGGGCTTGTCGAGTCGTTTTGGAATGACGTCACTTGTCACTAAGCTAGTAAGTATCTCCAACCGAAAAGAGACTAGGAAATGTATTAGATTTCCTTTCCACGAATTCCGTTTCTCTAGTCAGACTGAAAAAATTGTATTTAAATGCCTTTCAGCATACACTTACAGACCTTAGCAACATTGCTCACTGGATATATTCAGAGGATAGTTTAAGAGTCCCCTCTGTACTCTAGATAACTAGACACATTTTATCTGGCTGCAATTCGGTCTTAGATCAGGGTCGCCACGGATCACTTACCGCCATGACAGGGTCCTTGCCATTATTTGCGAGGTATTTAGCCTCTCAGTGGCTTACGCCAACAAAGGCTTGACAGTACCTTCCAAACCCTAATACACTTTGTACGGGAAGGCTTAAAAGGCGAAAAACATTCCACCCCTAAATTGTTCATGGCATTCACAACCGAACTGACCCATATCCCTCAGTCAGCCGCGACAGACGCACGGCTAACTCCAGAACGGACCCTTTTTAATCGAAACATTTGTAAGCCGAAGTTGTGTGCTCAAAGGGGCTGAATTTATCAGAGAAGAGATTTCGTTCAACGAGAAATTGATTATATTGGAGAAAATGTGGGAGAAATACGACCAATAAAATATAGTTGTGGCCCGAATAACTAACTTTAATGCTCCCTCTCTCATCATGGAATGCGAATTTGTAGAGCGAGTAAATCTTATAATTCTGATTTGACTATATATTCTTCTTCTTCGTGTGGTTTCATTCCTATCAGGATATAACGAAATATTCTGAAAACCAAACTGACGTCTTCATTCAGCATTACATACGTTTCTGATAAATCATTTTAGTGACAGTTGTCTTTACCAGGCATGGAGTCTAAACTATATAATATAACTAGCTGCGCCCAGCGGTTTCACCCGCGTGGTGATGTGATAATGATGATAGAAAACCATATATCTTTATAAATTATAGCCTATGTGTTATTCTGTTGTGTAAGCTATATTATTGTAAAGTTTCATCAAAATCCATTCAGTAGTTTTTGCGTGAAAGAGTAACAAACATCCATACATACATACAAACTTTCGCGTTTATAATATTAGTAGGATAATACATATATAATACAATTTGTTTTTTTTTCTTTCACACACAAGACACAACCGTGGCACTCCAATAAAACTTAGGAAATGAGCTCGCCTTCCTACAGGAGTGCCTAGCAAGCCATCAGGACCATTTCCAGGCTAAAGTCTGTGTGTGTATGTGTGTGTGTGTGTGGATTCAATATTTCGAGATTGAAGTATGGCTAGCGCGCTCTCTGGTAGACCGATTTTAACCACAATCTTTCCAACACTTGCTATAGCGAATGATGCCCGCAGGCCAAATTTCAGCTCAAACGGATGAAGCGCTTAGACCCTATCGTAGAGGAATACACACACATACATACACACACACACACACACACACACACACACACACACGCAAACACACATACACAGATAGAGAGAGAGAGAAACTTCAGTATGGAAATGGTCCTAATGGTATTGGGGGGGGGGGGGGGGGGGGGAGCGGGGAGCGGTCAAAATGGATATTTCCGTCTTCTTATTTTCTTTGGGCCGAGAAAGTAAAATATTTATCTAATTTAGACGACATCCGTAATTTTTCTTTTCATGTGTTATTATCTACCACTGCTCCTCTTTTCCCCTCCTCCTCCATGTCTATAAAAAGGCGATCGACGTTGTTTGTGTCGACAGAAGGCTGCGTTTTCACGGTTGGCTAGTTGCGTGTCATTGCGTATTAAGGTTAATAATACTTTCGTTTCGCTCGCCAGACTACGTTCGGTCGCCGCCTGTATCAATTAATTGTGATCGCTTCCTATTTCGTTTCGGTGGGCGGCAAAACAGCCTGTTTATCATATTCGGTAAACATTCGTATCCGAAAATAGTTGATTTAATTGTCTGATTTGATGAGGGAATGGGTAGGCGTGGGTTTCGACCATATCCGAGATTTGTCTGATTGGCGAAGAAACTTGTTTGTTAAGGAAGCACGCCTAAATATGTAAAGTTATTGAAATGTTTGTTATTTTGAAACATTCAATAAATTATTAAGCTTTTATTTACCTTGCAATGTTTGTAATTGTAGGTCAAATCTTGCAGCTGAATTAGAACCACTTCCTCTTATACTATGAAGTTAAAATTTTACATGTTGGTTCAGTTCCGATGACACCCAGGATCGGCCCCTGACGACGCTAGTCTTCCACGGTCAACATCACGGACACACAGTTTTGTATACGCATTCAATTATGATAGCCCGTATAAATTTCACCATGACATGGCTTCTGCACCCAGGTTTGGCTCCCGACGAGAGGACTCCTCAACGGTCAACAGCACCTAAACAAAATTTTGTATGCGCATTCAATTATGATAGCGTGTTCTAAGTCCCACTATGATACGGCTGCTGAACCCAGGGATGGCTTCCAACGAGGGGACTCCTCAACGGTCAACAGCACAATCACGAAATGCAGTATAGCATTCAGTTATGATAGCCCGTTCTAAGTTCCACTATGACATGGCTGCTGCAGCCAGGGTTGGCTTCCAACGAGGGAACTCCTCAACGGTCAACAGCACAAACACGAAAGCTGTATAGCATTCAATTATGATAGCCCGTTCTAAGTTCCACTATGACATGGCTGCTGCACCCAGGGATAGCTTCCAACGAAGGGACTCCTCAATGGTCAACATCACAAACCAAATGTTGTATAGCATTCAATTATGATAGCCCGTTCTAAGTTCCACTATAACATAGCTGCTGAACCCAGGGTTGGCTTCCAACAAGGGGACACCTCAACGGTCAACAGCACAATCACGAAATGCTGTATAGCATTTAATTATGATAATCCGTTCTACGTTCTACTATGACATGGCTGCTGCACCCAGGGTTGACTTCCAACGAGGGGACTCCTCAATGGTCAACATCACAAACCAAATGTTGTATAGCATTCAATTATGATAGCCCGTTCTAAGTTCCACTATAACATAGCTGCTGAACCCAGGGTTGGCTTCCAACAAGGGGACACCTCAACGGTCAACAGCACAATCACGAAATGCTGTATAGCAGCGATGCACAGACTTTTTCTATTTGAGGGCCGCATCACCTTCTTCCAACTAACGGAGGGCCTATGAAACAATGTTATGGTTATGGTCTTCGAATAATTATTTATTTTCTGCTTCTTTGAAAATTTGGATCATTCAACCTCACGTGTATCAATGTCATAATAATAATATAAAATATATCAGTGCCAATACAATAGTTAAAGAATGAAAAATTTTAGATTACAAATACGTATTTATGTTATCCATATTACAGTATAATATACTAGGAATAACATGTATTCTATTCTATTATCTAACTAAGAATATTCTATATATCTAACTAAGAATAAATTTTATTCTTAGTTAGATACATGACATTGTGTAGAAGACACAATTTTTTGTATGTTAGGGGTCACTTTAGTAGTGGCTAAGCGCAAAATGCCTTCAAGATTTTCGTTGTTAAGACGATTTCGGTTCTTACATTTATTAGCATTATTCATTATTGAAAATGTTTGCGAAGTGCGAACGAGACGTCGTAGCGGTGAGGCGCTCGGCGAGCGTGCACAGTTTTCTATCTATGTATATTGAAAAAATATTTTTCAAATAATTTCGAGGACGGGGGCCGCCCACAAAGTGTCGGCGGGCCGCATGCGGCCCGCGGGCCGCGGTCTGTGCATCGCTGCTGTATAGCATTTAATTATGATAATCCGTTCTACGTTCTACTATGACATGGCTGCTGCACCCAGGGTTGACTTCCAACGAGAGGACTCCTCAACGATCAACAGCACAAACACGAAATGCTGTATAGCATTCGATTATGATAGCCCGTTCTAAGTTCCACTATGACATGGCTGCTGCACACAGGAGTGGGTCGCGACAAAGCATTTTAATAAAAGCTTGTTTTTTGTAAACTTATAAATAACATAACAGTGAAGCCTTTTTTGCTGCCAAACATTTGTATCTGTTCAGATCAAAGACGTGGAGAACGAAAATGGTTGTCCATAGGATAACTTTTTAGGAGACACTGCAAGTCACTTCACACTCATCGGAGGTGACTTTTACTTTCTCGGCCCACCAGCCGACGAGGAGGATAAGCCCCCCGAGACGATTAAGACCATTTCCAGATGGAAGTTTGTCTGTGTGTGACTGTCTGTTTGTGTGTCAGTGTGTATTCCCGATAGCGCCCAAACGCTTAATCCGATTGATCTGAAATTTGGCATAAAGGTATCATTTGTTCATGGCAAGAGTTAAAACGGTTGTGGCTGAAATCGGTCCACCAGGGGCGCATCCTCGAAATATCGGACGTAGAGACATGCAACAGATGCTTGTTGCACCGAAATCACATTTTCCAATTTTGGTTTTTAATATCTCATATACAAGCTGCACTAATAATATTTGAAATCCGACACACGAGAAACGAACTGCGAAGCGAACCGCGCCGCCAGAGGCCGTTGTTTATATAACCCAAAAGGGTTCATCCGCCAGCCGAGAGAGGGTGTTCATCGATTTTGTTTATTTATTTATTTAGTAACACATCTAGTAAACAATAACGTCATATTTGTAAGTAAGATGTTAGCAAGAAATTGATGCGACATTATTTTTAATGTTTGACACAGTCGCTTAACTAGGCCTAGGCCTGTTCTAAGGCAGACTTTTAATGACTAGATATTAAGTGTGCACTGTCAACTTAAACTATATGTTAGTACTTATTTTTAAATCGACAAATATGAAACTATAAATATTTTCGCATATACAAATATAGATACTCATATACATCTATAGATAAAATATATATCCATATATGCACACATACACATACATATATGTATACGAAAATAATAATAAAACCAAAATAAATAAAAATAAAAACTAAAATAATTTATTATATATTAATTACATATTGATATAACGTCTACATACCTATAATACTCATTTAAAATTATCATGGTAAAAACTAAATACTAAATACTATCATTCAAAATACAACAGTCAGCATATTCCCTAAACCGTCCCTACCCACCTCCAACAACCAATCGGTTAGTGATTTTTTAAAAGTGGATGTGTTCTCACTTCTTTTAATTGCTTCGGGAAGATTGTTGTACATTCTAGGGCCAATGAGCATTCTATGAAATTAATATTCAGATTAAATCATTCCTTGGCTACTTACCGGAAAAGTCTTGGGGTGACACAATTGATTTTTTCATGTTTCTGCGTGTCCGTATCTGAGCCGACATTCAACTTAATATCACGTTATCGCACACGATTTTTTAGAACAAATTCGTAGTAGTGATTCGTCGCGTGTCACGGCTCAAAATTTTGGGGCGGTTCGCATGCGTTGCGGCCATTGTCGCCGCTGCGATTATTGTTTCCTGTGTCGCCTAGTGAATAACGCAATTGCCGCATGGCGCGGCGCGGCGGTATGCCGTGCACAAGCGGCATTACGGTACGGCACGCACGAGTGACAACTCTTGCGCTCGGCCGGAGAATTCTGCCGTTGTTTTTGCTTGAGGTTTCCCCGTCGTCGGTCGAACCGCGGACCGTGAATGAGTCAGCAAGCCTCGCGTGTAAAGCCCGTCAAATAAAATTTAAATCAGCAAATTGACTCAGTAGAGCGTGTCGATGAGTGTTTTAAGGTGGCGCCGAAATTAAACGAAGGAGAATTTTACCGAATAACAAGTAAAAATATTAAAAAGGATAGAAACACGACTACCGTTACAGAAACTGAACTATTGTATTTATAGTTATTTTTTAACCGACTTCAATAAAGGAGGAGGTTATCAATTCGGTTGTATCTTAAAGACTATCGCAGTTGTTTGACATTATAAATAGGATAGAAAAGAATTTACCGCGTGAAATTTGTATCTTTTTTTCATTTATTTATTTATTTCATAACAAATCAACATTATAGTTTCTACCAATCCGTTGATATGCAATATACACATAAATATAAAAAAAAACAATAGAATTCTTACAAGTACATACATAACATGTTTAAATAAGCGTTAAATACAAATACCGGCATTAAGAATAGAAAAACTTACAAACTTACAGTACATAAGAGTGAAAACAGTTTATATTATTCTGCCATAAACAAGTAGCGCAATGCCCACACCTTGAAGAGATGCGGGCTCGCTGTAAAAATATCAAAGTCTGGCGCTGTCGAACATAGCGCATTTATGTGCCGCAAAGCTCGTGTAAGCAGACTCCATCGACTTAGGTTGGTGCGCGAGGACGGCTCCGCAAATAGATTATGAGTGCGAGCACGATTATAATTGTCCGGGACAAAGAGACAAACCTTCGCTAGCATGCTAGGATTATCAACTCTTCCCCTAATCAGCTTGAAAACGTAGGCCATGGCGAGCATTTCTCTACGCAACTTAAGAGAGTTATAGCCCACCATGCCTAGTAGGAAACTAGTAGGGTATAAGTACGGATAATATCCGTACTGCTTAAAATATATAAATCGTAAGAAACATTTTTGATTTTTTTCCAACATAGTGATATAATGATCCTGATGTGGATTCCATATAACTGCATTAGTTTCCAATCTGCTTCTCACAATTGAATTATACAATGTATGCATAACCCGTACATTGTTATGTACACTTCATTTCTTAAAATGGCATAAAAATATGCACATCTAGAGACGGGCCAAATTATCGCCTAGTTAGATGTGCTATTGGCAGTAAAGGTCATGTAAGATGTGTTAAACCTCCCTATATTAATTATTAAATAATTTATATAATTATTATAAGATTACATGACCTATGAATGAACTGTATACCTAATCCTATGTACCTAAATAAATAAATAAATAAATAAAATTGTGAAAATGCTTTAGGTTGCGAATAACAAACCCTTTAAATGTTGTATCTCTTTTTTTAATGTCTGTTACACAGAATACTGCCGTTTATTTGAAAAATTCTTTTTTTATTTGAAAGGATATATGTACTTGCAGATTGGTTCTATTTTTATCAAAATCCTGTTCTGGTGATGGGATCTATGAGGAATTGAGAGAACTTCTTAAATATTATCATATGAAGTTGAAAATGTACATGTTTATTCAATTCCGATGACAATGTATTTATTTTTATGGTAAGCATAACCTGATTCTACACCCAGGATGTAGAATCAGGTCAGTTCAGGATCAGGATGTTGGCTGCCGATGAGGGAACTCTTTAACGGTCAACAGCACAGACACGAAATTTTGTATACTCATTCAGTTATGATAGCTCGTTCTAAGTTTTACCATGACATGGTTGCTGCACCCAGGATTGGCTCCCGACGAGGGGACTGCTTAACGGCCAACAGCACAGACGCGAAATTTTGTATATGGATTCAATTACGGCAGCCTGTTCTAAGTTTCACCAAGACAGGACTGCGTCACCCAGGGTTGGCTTTCAATGAGGGAACTCCTCAACGGTCAACAGCACAGGCACAAAAATTTGTATGGGCATTCAATCGTGATAGCTCGTTTTCAGTATCACCATCACATGGCTGCTGCACTTATCAAACATTTTTGGAGTCGGTTTTTTTTTGTTAAAATTAATGTTACGGATTTATAGAATATTTGTGGTTTATGTATTTATCTATATAAATAGATGTAGGTATATTTCCGGAATGTACTTAATCAGACTATTCATTTGACATTAAACACAATATATTTATGTTAATTTATTGACATTTGGACATTTAGACAACTATGTACTTACTTGATATTTGGACATAAGTACTCTATGTGCCATAGAGTACTTATGTCCATAGAGACTTATGCCATAGAGTACTTATGTACTGGATGAGAATTCTAACATCACCGCACACTTTTAAATCGGTTTAAGCGTTTATAAGTTATGGTGGAATAAAGAAACGGCAAACATACATACATGAATCCTGCACACATTACACTCCTTTTTGTTGGGCAGTAGTGTAAAAAGGAACAGGATACCAAAATTGAAATCCAATTTTCGTTTATAAGACTGCCACATATGGCTTGTATTCAATTTCGTCATTTACGATCTTATCGATCGATTTTACGAAAAGTAATCATATCATAATGAGGGGTCTAAACATCTTTTTCTTGAATATATGTACGTAATAGCGTTCTTCCGTATTGTCTTATACTGTATGTTCAATGTATGGAATTTATGAGAATTATGTTTCCGCTTGGAAGGTCATGCGTTTCCGGTGGTTCGGTCATACTCAGTTTATTTTCCGAGTGTAGGCTACGGCTCCTGCCCCTTCATTCCCTTGGACCTATATGTGTTACCTTTTCCAACCTAGTGGGTTACCTTTTACAACCTAGTGTTAGTGTTAGGTTAGGAAAGTGGTATGCTTCTTTACCCTACACAGCCGCATATTTTAGGCTGGGATAAGGGTTTTTTGGGCTGCAGCCCAGAGCCCCGTGGATATAAAGGGTCCCAGCCCCCATTGAAAACAATGGACAATATTTTCAGATAAATCTACAGATAAATCTCAGTATACGGCGAGAAAAAATGTAAAAGGGACACGTTAAATGTTGCGTTTGATAATCTGATTATGGATTTAAATAGAAGAAGCCAAGTCCATGAGACATATAGAAAGAAAATATTTTTTTTAATGGATTTGCAAGATATGGAAAACATAGATATGGAAAGTGTACGTATTATTGTTGATATTATTCAGATGTCGTAGAGGAACATTCAGTGAATCAGTGCATTCTGTTAAAATCTTACTTACTACAGTCTAAGCTAGAGTCTTACACCTCTTGCAGTGAAATTGCATATTGTTGATGTTTTCCCAAATTGCTATACTATATTTAAGATTTTTTTAACATTGTCAATCAGTAGCTGTGAAGCGAAGCGCTCTTTCTCCAGTATGTTGTACGTAAAAAAACAAATATAGGACAACAATATCAAATTATCGAATAAATCATTTATCAGTTCTTTCCATAAATTGCGTTTTAACAATGGACTTACAATGTGATGAGTTGCTTATAATTTATATATATAATATGTAATAACAATTAAATCAACAGGTCAAGTCAACTCATTGACAAAATGGCAATTACTTGATTAATTAGGCAGGCTTCCAAGTAATATTAGCCCAGGGCCCCACAAACTCACGGTCCGCCCCTGACCCTACAGATGTATCTGGTAATCTTGTTTGAAGTCATATGCAGTACCTAGCGGTTTATCGCTTCTAGCCCGTTCTACAGCTCCTGAGGAGTAGATGTATAGGAACTCTTTCTTACATAGCCAAAATGTTTTTCTCTAAACCTTATAAGAACAAATTGGCGGTGTCATCCTTAATCTTTCCGGCATGTAATTACCAAGGTCGATAGTAATTACCAACTTGTTTCTACGCTACTAATGTCGCGCGTGCAATAACTTCCGCGCTGCTTCGTGCCATTCCATACATACCGTGCATTCGCAGATTTTATCCCATGCAAAGTTTGGTGCCCGTTAAGGAGTTAGGGGGTGCGAGGCTGTTGCACTCGCACGGTCGTCGACTTATGTAACTAATAAGTAGCACAGTTTCGCAAGTTTCAGATGCTAACGCTCATGTTTATAAACTAGGGGGGTTTCTCTTGTGAGACTCGGAGTAGAAATGTTAGAAACACTTCGGAGTAAATAAGTATATTGGAAATACACATTATAGATGCCTTTGGTCAGGACATTTGGGCAAACACATTTATTCAATCAGGATTGAATAAATGTCTTTGTCCTGTAATATATGTTATGCTAAAACGGTATGTACCTATAGCCACGAGAAAAGATGACATTGTTAGGTGGCATCGCTAATAAATATCTGAGATGCTCACTGAATAAGGAGTGAACTGTATTAAATAATAGACAAAATTTTACCAAAAAAAAAAGCAGCAGCCATGTAATGGTGAAACTTAGTACGGGCTCTCATAATCGAATGTGTATACAAAATTTCGTGTCTGTGCTGTTGACGGTTGAGGATTCCCCTTAACGAGAGTCGGAAGTCAACCCTGGATATAGAATTTCGAGAGTCGGGAGCCAACCCTGGGTATATAATCAGTTCATGCTTACAATAAAAAAATGCATTGTCGTCGGAACTGAACCAAAATGTAAATTGTCAACTTCATATGATAATATTTGAGGAGTTTCCTTAACTCCTCGTAGATCCTATCATCAGTACAGGATTTTAATCGGTTTATAAATGACGGAGTTCTGAGGCAACAAACATTTTTTAAAAATACAGCCGAATTGATAACCTCCTCCTTCTTGTGAAGTCGGTTAAAAATCGGCTTTCACCCCAATTTTTCCCGGCAACTATCCAAGGACTTATGGAAGGATTTTGAGGGTGATGTCAGCCTTCGGAAAGGAGGTTGGCCTGATTGAAAGGTATTGTCGTCGACAAGCGCCGATAGTGAGAATGCAACTCATAAAACACGTCCGAAAGTGCAATATTTCGAGATTGAAATATGAGTAGTGCGCGCTCTGGTGAACCGATTTCGACCACAGCCTTTTCAACTCTTTTCAACGCGTTGGGGCGCTATCGTGGAGGAATACACACAGGCACACATACAGACTTAATTGTCTCAGGGTCAGGCGCGGATGTATGGGGGGGGGGG
The DNA here is from genome assembly GCA_944548615.1 of Micropterix aruncella. Classification (NCBI taxonomy): domain Eukaryota; kingdom Metazoa; phylum Arthropoda; class Insecta; order Lepidoptera; family Micropterigidae; genus Micropterix; species Micropterix aruncella. The sequence goes on from OX155957.1 coordinate 28,233,109, forward strand.
GCGGAGGGGGCAACCGCCCCCCCCCCCCCCAACGAGGATTGAAAAAAAAATTGTTGACAAAAAGCGGCCAAGATTCCTGAATGACGATTACCTTCAATCTACAGAGTTTATCGTCTATCTACACTGACGATTATACGTCTACACTGACGACTAAACGACTACACTGATACTTTTACACTGACATCATCGCCTCATCCTTATCATGGCCTCCTTGCCCGTAAGTGTGGCGACTGCCGAAAGAAGTTTTTCAACTCTGAGGCGACTAAAAACCTGGCTACGATCCACGATGGTAGAGGATAAGTTAACAGGGTTGGCCCTCCTGCATATTCATTTTGATATTCCAGTAGACAAAGAGAAGATAATTCAAAGATTTACAAAGAAAAAAACACCGGAAACTGCAATTTGTAATTTAATTCTGTGCTATGCACTCTTATTTATCATTTGTTCATTGTTCATTTAGAAGAAAAATAAAAACGTACGAGTGTTCATTATTAATTAATTCTTTTCCCTTTTTATAATCCTTAGTTACTTAATTACCTATCTCTTATTCTCTATTCACACTATAATTTATTTTAACTATCTATAGACAGAAACCCATCCCCACTGTCCGAACCCCCAAAAACAAGAGGTAGATCCGCGCCTGCTCAGGGTAGCTCTAAATGGATATTTTCGTCCTATACTCGAAAAAAAATTGCGCGTTCGCAATACTTTCTCTCCTTGTTGGTTGGTGTGTCGTGAAAGTAGAAAACGAAAACAATAAACGAAAATCAAGAAATGAAAAAATCAATATCGAAATATCAAAAATCGAAATCGACAATAATCGAAAAACATAAAACGTTCCTAAAATTTTCTCTCATAAATTGATTTCCAAGAGAGGTGACATAAATTGGCACTTACGCAGTCCTGATTTGAGCCCGATTTTTCCTCATGGGGATATTTCAAATCCAAAGTGTACGTCAATAATCCGACTTCTCTGGGATATTGAAACGCTCGGTTTGATGAAAAGAAGATGCATATTAATCGGCCGGATTGGTTAGTTAAGTTAAGAGTGAAGCAGCGACAAGTTTGCGCGTTACTGGCGCGCCAAGTTTATCCGTCTCCGAGTTGGAGTTGGAAACTTTGGCGGTAGCAAGTTGGAGCCGGCGAAAACTTCGGCCCGAGGCCAATTCGGATATAGTTGATCGACCGGGACAGGCTGGCGGGGTTACCCAGTCCGCCCCTGCAAACTTCCCCGACTGAAGAAAGTTGCCACTTCGCTCCGTATTTCCGTATTGATTTAGCTCGCTTATATGACTGCGCTGTCGCTACTTTCTCCTTAAACTTTGATAAATCTCTCGTCTTCATCACTCAACACTCTGCGATAATTAAACTATCCATATTGACTTTCAGAGAGCAATTTTTGGGGCCCAATGGTGATTCTGCCATTTTTATCTATACTAATCTATACTAATATTATAAAGAGGTAAAGTTTGTGAGGTTGTAGGAAGTAATCTCTGGATCTACTGAACAGACTTTGAAAATTCTTTTACCAATAGAAAGCCACGTTATTTGTGAGTGTCGTAGAGCTATATATTAATCCGAAAAATTAAAAGACTTTTTCGTGGTAGTCGGATTTGCAAAGTAAGTCGGAGAAAAAACGGTCGAATGAAAACGTTTCTTATGAACGCTGCTTTAACGATGAGAGATATATGATTGAGTTCTAAAGAAAAGTTGTAGAGCTTGGTAATGCCTACGAAAAAGTCAGCGACAGCATATGTCTAAATTTTATATTTAAGTCACAAAAAGTAGTTTTTTATATTAAAAAAATAATTTAAATCGTTAGGTCATGTTTATTGGTCATATTATCAACAATTATGAATTCATATCAAAATAAGTAAATTTATAGTCTCAAGTGTTTAAAACAAACGACTTTTCCTTTTTACTGCATATAATTTCCCTTTCACTGCATAAATGGTTAAAGAGATGACACTCACAAATAAGACACTCACAAGAAACACTCACAAATAACAGTAATATAGTCAACTTGGCATGCAAATACATACATACATATGCAGTAAAAATATAACTCTTTTTTTTGGCAGTCATAGTATTGGAAATAAATCATAGCACTCAGTACTAACCGAACCACACTCATAATTTCATCACAAGTAAAAAGTTTTACTGCCCAACGAAGTGGGCACGGGTCAGCTAGTATAAATATACATTACATTCTACTTTTAGTAGGAACCATATGCGCATTTTACGAAGATTTTATAAATTGAAAATTCTACATTTGCTGGATTTTTAACATACAATTTTGTTTAGGTGCAGTTATCCATTGAAAATAGAAAATGAAGAATATGAATTATGAAGTACGATTATGAATTATTGCACGGTTTTAGTCTAATTTGATCGGGCTATTGGCTACAAACGATCAAAATTTAAAATCTTTATCGAATTTGTGTATTCAGAAACTAAAAAACACAACCATTGGAAGTACACAACATGGATAAAAAAGCAAATGACTAAAAATGTATCGAAATTCAAATTTATGCAATGTAAAAAAGAGAGGTTTGGGAACTCACCACCTGTCCGTTGACATTCTGCATGAACGCACTCGATCTGGAGCGACGGGACGTTATTCCCGCAACCTCGCCGCGCATTATGCACTCCACCACTGGAAAAAAAGAAAATTTGGTTATATCCTATCTATAGCAAATCTAAACACTTAATCTAGACACCAAGACATTTTTAGATCGAAGACTATCGCGGTTGTTTGACATTATAAATAGGATAAAAACAAATATACCGCGTGAAGTTTGCAGCACCCGACGTATCGGCGATGTTGCAACCGCCGTTGTCTAGAGTAGACTGTCTATCCTAGGCCAAGGATGTTGCAAGATCGCCGAAACCTCGGGGGCTACACAATTCAAAAAGTAAATTCGTTGTTTATCCTTTTTATAACATTTTAGATAGCAAACTAAGCAAAAAGGATCTTCGACCCTCATCCCCTCTCTGTTACACCTGTAATTTTAAGATTATTATTTTCCAAAAAGCTTTTTCAACAAACCTATATCCGTCTTTTAGTGCTTCGACCCACCATTGTTCATTTCTATTCTACAATAATCCACTACTAAATGCCAATTGACAAGGGAAAAACAATTCGTTAGCATTATTATAAATAATTCTGCTATAAATTATATATGTATAAGTATAAAAAGATGTAAACAAACAAACGAAAATAGAGCTGTCGACTACAACGGGCGAACCCGTCACCTCAGAAAGTTCCCGAGAAGTGAACGCAAAAGACTTAGACAAAACAGTCCGCCGTCAAGCTCCGAAACATGCCCGTAAGAGACCAACGCCTTATCCGCGAGATAACCAAATATGTTACCCAGCGGGCTTACACTCACGCCCTTACTTCCAATTGCGACCAGATTACTCCGGTCTCTCGACTGGTTACGAGGTCGAGGTCGCTTGCGCGGTCCCCTACCTTACGAAGCGGTGAAACGGTGTAAACCGAATCTATCGCGGACCACGGCATCCTTTGCCCGGCAGTTCACCCGGGATCGGGTAGCCGATGGTCGTTTCAAGAGCAGTCGCCGTAAGGACAGCAGCCACCCCCGATCTATAGAAAACAGTACTGCTTCCAGACTCCCCCGACTGTTAGTCAGAATGCGCAATCGATTGGCTTACGCCGCACGGTGCGCAGACCGTCCAGGAGGGCCAGAAGATTGACTCCTAGGGGAAACTAGCCCTAAGGCAAGAGTCCTACCCGGGCTCGCACTTCATGCGTGGAGGCCACCGGATGGGTTACGACCCGTGAGTGTGACCAACCCTGAACAAATGGGTCTTCGTGGCCAACTCAGCAAGGGCCCATTAGCTCCCAACAAACAAACAAACAATATGTCTCTATGGACGAAATTATGTAAAAATGCTCAAAAAGGTTTTTTCTGTGATGATCGTAATAATCGCCATAGATTTTATAAAACGAAAAAAAAAATCGTTAATGTCAGAATCAATGACTTAGAAATTTTACTTAAAACTTACTAAGAAAATCTTTCGAATAATTCGATACTTAGTGAACTTATATGTCCCTTTCCTTTATTTAATTTACATCCTGAGTCCCAGTCTCGATTATAAAATTGACATGCTGAAAACCGCACCCTTTCAGTAAACACCCTGAAAGTTCTAAATTTGCTTTAACGCATAACAAAAGTTTACACAAAATTAATAATTTTAAAAAATCGTCTGGGTCCTTAAACCCAATTATAATTATTTTAGACTGACTACGAATGCCTTGCTGTTCGTTTCCGTTTATAGGATGATGTTTTTATTTAAAATACAATTAGTAAAAGCTACTTAAAAAGTAGCGAAGGAAATCCCAGCTTGTATTGGGAAATGCTTATGTTTGAATGAGATATACTTACGGATGTCCACGACTTTCGACGGTGCAATGTAAGTTTAAAGGTCTTTTTGCAGTCGACTAACGATCACTATTCATCCATATATCTCATAAATAGGGCTTATCCTTATGCAACACAAAATGCCTTCAATTGAGACGAATTAAGCGAAAAAATAAAAAAATAAACTATTGATCACTTCGCCAAAGCCGTTTTCTAAATGAAAGTGACATTACGAAATAATTCAAATTTCGAATGCTACCAACATTTAAAATATGATACAATTGGCTGAGTTTGTTATTAACGAGCCATTAAATCGAAATAAAAATAAAAAAAACCTCCATATGCTCAATGAAATGAAAGAAGAAACTTCAATCTTAATTTCTGGCAGAGGAGTTTATAATAAAGATTGTATAATGTTATCAAAATAGGGTAAACCTATATAAAATTGTATAATATTAAAAAATTGTAAAGAAATATTGTAGAAAACAGTATAATATTGTTATATTTGATAAGGTTTGTAAAGAAATCCGTTTATAGGATGATGTTTTTATTTAAAATAAAATTAGTAAAAGCTACTTAAAAAGTAGCGAAGGAAATCCCAGCTTGTATTGGGAAATGCTTATGTTTGAATGAGATATACTTACGGATGTGCACGACTTTCGACGGTGCAATGTAAGTTTAAAGGTCCTTTTGCAGTCGACTAACGATCACTATTCATCCATATATCTCATAAATTGGGCTTATCCTTATGCAACACAAAATGCCTTCAATTGAGACGAATTAAGCGAAAAAATAAAAAATTAAACTTTTGATCACTTCGGAAAAGCCGTTTTCTAAATGAAAGTGACATTTCGAAATAATTCAAATTTGGAATGCTACCAACATTTAAAATATGATAAAATTGGCTGAGTTTGTTATTAACGAGCCATTAAATCGAAATAAAAATAAAAAAACCTCCATATGCTCAATGAAATGAAAGAAGAAACTTCAATCTTAATTTCTGGCAGAGGAGTTTATAATAAAGATTGTATAATGTTATCAAAATAGGGTAAACCTATATAAAATTGTATAATATTAAAAAAATGTAAAGAAATATTGTAGAAAACAGTATAATATTGTTATATATATTTATATACTAGCTGCGCCCAGCGGTTTCACCCGCGTGGTGATGGAAAATTGTGATAATGATGATAGAAAAACCATGTATCTTTATAAATTATAGCCTAGGTATGTCTTTATTCTGATGTGTAAGCTATATTATTGTAAAGTTTCATCAAAAATCCATTCAGTAGTTTTGCGTGAAAGAGTAACAAACATCCATACATACATACCAAACTTTTCGCGTTATAATATTAGTAGGATAGTAGGATAGAATTTAAATTTCGAATGTCCAATTTCTTAGATTTTTTCCTACTTGACAGTTATCGTTATATTTTAGATAATTCACGCTGTATCTTTATAAATTATAGCCTATGTGTTTATTCTGATGTGTAAGCTATATTATTGTAAAGTTTCATCAAAATCCATTCAGTAGTTTTTGCGTGAAAGAGTAACAAACATCCATACATACATACAAACTTTCGCGTTTATAATATTAGTAGGATATATATATATATATATATATATATATATATATATATATATATATATATATATATATATATATATATATATATATATATATATATATATATATATATATATATATATATATATATATATATATATATATATATATATATATATATATATATATATATATATATATATATATATATATATATATATATATATATATATATATATATATATATATATATATATATATATATATATATATATATATATATATATATATATATATATATATATATATATATATATATATATATATATATATATATATATATATATATATATATATATATATATATATATATATATATATATATATATATATATATATATATATATATATATATATATATATATATATATATATATATATATATATATATATATATATATATATATATATATATATGTATATATATATATATATATATATATATATTTATCATTTGAATTTTGATTTTCGAAAACGTTAAATGATTAGATTGCGATTAAATAAATTATTCTATTCATTAATATCATGGATTTTTTGAAGAATCGTCGCTTTTTTCATCTTTATTTTGTTTATCGTGGCACTGTGTAAAACCGTGAAGTACGTGAAGAGTACTAAATCATTCGACAATCGCGGAAAAACAGATTCGTAACTCTTATATACTTATTTGACTTTATCTGCTTTCATTTTTTAAAACTATTTATTTGTAATAAAATCACAGCATACTAGTAATAAACTATGAACAATATCTAATCATAGCAAAGCCATTGATGTTTTGAATTATTTTAAATATATTTAAAGGAAATACAAAATATGCTACATAATATTATACAAATAAAACACAAAAGAATTTTAAATTTAGAAGTAAGTTAGCTATGTGTGTGTATGTGGGTGTTGGTTTAAGGGTGTTAGTGTATGTTGTGCGATGGAGAGTGTATGTGTGTGTGTGTGTAAGGGTTTGTGTGTGTGTATCTGTAGGGTGTATGTCATGTGAGTGCATGTGTACGGGATGCTAACCTAATTGCATCTGATCTCCATCTTTTTACGTACCTCCTTAGCAAAGGACCGACTACTATTATAGTTAAATATATCAATTTCGTTAAAGGCCTACGTTGTATGCATGCATAGCCCACGGCAATAACGAAATGGCACTATAGACTAAGTTGCACGTCGGTACATGAAATTCTATTGCTAATTGCTATTTTTACACCCACTGCCCAACAAAAAAGGATTGTTATATGTTCAGGGTTCATGTACGTATGTTCTTCGTTTCTTTATTCCAGCATAACTTCTAAACTCTTGAACCAATTTAGAAGTGTGTAGTATTGTTAGAATCGTTACGTCATCCCGAGTATCATAGGGTACTTTAAACTGTTGTCTAAATGTCCAAATGTCAAAAAAATAAATGTATCGTGTTTAGTGTCAATTGACAGTTTCTGATTGAGTACATTCCGGAAATATTCATGTATCAATATAAATAAATACATAAACCACAAATATTTCATATGAAAACCATAATCAAAATGATTTATAAATACAATAGTTTACTTTCTGTAACGGGCAGTCGTGTTTTTTATTATTTTTTAATATATTTACTTGTTTTTCATATATTATTGTTTGGCTTTACACTTTATCTATTTTGATACAGTATATCTATTATTGGCTATTTTTAAAACACTCACTTTTCATACCGAAGCCCAAGAAAAAAAACTTTTTTGAAAACTTAAGTGCTCATCTTCGGATGAGCAACCTGCGCTTTACTAAGGTCCAATTAGCCTTGAAGCCCATAATAAGCAGCGCAGTAGTAAAAAGTCAATTCCGTAGTGATTCATGCGATTGTAAGCTCGGTGAAGTGGGCGGAGAGACAGGTATTTAGAACAATGGCCATTTTATCGAAACCAGTTTTTAAAAGCACTAGTAGCAAATGCACGTTTGCAACAATCGATTGTTAAGACGGTTTTATCGATTCAATAAAATCGAGAAAACTGTTGTGTAAGCAAGTCGCTACAAGCTTCTAAGTAAAATTATTATATTAGATCCATTACCTACGAAGTTGCCTTCTATAAAGGAAATTCATATCAAAATAATTGTATGCAAAATACGGGTTGATTAATCTCGGATACAGATTATTTTAAAAGGGAAATTAGGGAGCTAATGGGCCCTTGCTGAGTTGGCCACGAAGACCCATTCTGTTCAGGGTTGGTCACACTCACGGGTCAACACCCATCCGACGGCCTCCACGCATGAAGTGCGAGCCTAGGTAGGACTCTGGCCTTGGTCAGTTTCCCCTGGGAATCAAACTTCTGGCGCTCCTGGACGGTCTGCGCACCGTGCGGCGTCATCCAATCGATTGTGCACTCTGACTAACAGTCGGGGGGGTCTGGAAGCAGTACTGTTTCCTATAGAGCGGGGGTGGTGGCGGACCTTACGGCGACTGCTCTTGAAACGACCATCGGCTACCCGATCCTGGGTAAGGATGCCGTGGACCGCGATAGATTCGGTTTACACCGTTTCACCGCTTCGTAAGGGAGAGGACCGCGCAAGCCACCTCGAACTCGTAACCAGTCGAGTGACCGGAGTAATCTGGTCACAACTGGAAGTAAGGGCGTGAGTGTAAGTGATAAGGCGTTGGCTTCTTACTGGCTTGACGGCGGACTGTTTAGTCCTAAGTCTTCTGCGTTCACATCACGAAGATAGAACGTCCATTTCGTTAAAACTTCCTGAGGTGACGGATTCGCCCGTTGTAGTTGACAACTCTAGTTGTTCTTTTTTATCTTGTTTTATTTAGTTTTAAAAGATAAAAAACACAATTTTATGGCTTTCTTTTGTAGAGTAGGTTTAAACTTAACTTATAAGTTCTCTATTCTCCATTCTTAGAATTCTCTATTATACCTATGGCTGTAGGCGTTTCACTTCACTACCATTCCGACACTTCCCCATTGTGTCTACATCATGTATCGCTTCATAATTACATATAACGATGTTCAATTTGAGAATGAAGCCTCTAGGCGGTACATTTTGGAGAGGAGCCATATTACCAACTTTATCGTCTATATTCGGAACAGTTATTACTAAAATTGCTTATTGTTACAGTAAACCGATAGCGCGAACGTATTATATTACAATGGCGTAATGCAAATTGCTGGCAAACCGCGCCTTTAATAATTACAGCAAAACATCACCGCCTCCAGATGTAACCTAATTATAGATCTCAACTGAGACGATATATCTATATTAAAATATTAGGGACATCCCACGGGAATAATTCTGCAATACTTATATAAATCAGCCATGATTTGTGACGTCTAGGATATAATATGGAAATACGAAATCAAAATTGAGGTGAAATGGTTTTCAGATACCAAGAAAGAAAATTACGTCATAAAACATGTTTCGAGTGAAAAAATATTTGGTGACATGTCATTACCAGATGCGCATACGAAAAAATCGGTTGTGTCACCCCAAGACTTTCCCGGCAAGCAGACTCCCCCCCCCCTCTCGACCTCCCCCTACCCACCCGATAGTGATTGTGTCAAGTGACTATGATAGCAACAGTAGTATTTTTAGTATTTTGGAGTATTGTAGTATTTTAGTATTTTGTAGTATTTGTGGCAATAAAATGGTATTTTTCTACAAATTTTCTTTTTTTTTTTTTGTTTGATATATACGAGATACTTGGATATGCAACGACGGAAACTGCGAAATGGAGGTCTCACGCAGAAGCCAGATGGCAAGATCGGCCATGAGCAAGCTAGAAAGGCTGTGGAAGAATCGGGGTATAAGTCAGCGGACTAAGGTCAGGCTCGTTCGAGCTCTGGTTTTCTCGATCTTTCTCTATGGATCGGAGACATGGACCCTGAAGGCTCGGATACGCACCAAAATCGATGCACTGGAGATGTGGTGTTGGCGTAAAATGCTAGGAATCCCATGGACAGCACGCCGCACCAACAAATCTGTCCTGGAAGAACTCGGCATCCAAGTGAGATTCTCCACCGTATGCATGAGAAGGGTCCCGCAGTTCTTCGGTTATGTTGCCAGGAGAAACCCAGAGAATCTGGAGAAAATGCTTTCCGGGTGTGAAGTGGAGGGAAGAAGAAGCAGAGGCAGATCACCGGCCAGATGGAACGACCTCATCAAAGAAGTTACAAAAGGATCAATACAATCTGCGACCCGCCACGCAGAAGACAGATCGAAATGGAGGAGCCTCGTAGGCAAACTGTTGTCTAGTGGCCACGATCCTCAGTAATGAGGGAACGACGGAGAAGAAGAGATATACGAGATATTTCAACCGAAATTTCACAGCGTGATTTCGGTCCAACATGGCATCTGTGTACCGATTTTCAAGTCTTTAACTGTAATAATTCTAAATTTGAGTATGACTAGCGCGCCCTCTGGTGGACTGATTTAAACTACAATCTTTTCAACCGAATCTTGCCATGACCGAATGATGCCTGCATGCCAAATTTTAGCTCAATCGGATGAAGCGTTTGGGCGCTATCGTTAAGGAATACAAACAGACACACAGAAGTGCGTTCACAATACTTTTCTCTGCCGGGAAAGTAATATGCAAAAAGCTTCAAACACACACAAATACACGAATATAGGTTAAATTAGTAACTATACGCAATAATCTACTACTCGGTCTCCCGAGAAGATAATCAACGGCTGAGTCGATCAGTGGCAAAGGTTGTTAATATGACAACAGCTATCCTCCATCTTGGACTCACACAAGACGCCTCAAGTGTCCTCTTTCACGGTATTTTATGTTCTGTAGTTTACAAGGCCACGGGAGTCTTACAATCAATCGCATGATTATTATTTGCGCCACTTATTTCTATTATGCGATTGCATAAATCCTCATTGAAGACTTCGGCCCCATTCTACGATCAATGCTCGTACAGATAATGAGCGCGAGCATAAAATCTATTAGACCAAGTTTGGGATATTGCAACAATCGGCATAAAAGCAACATTCATAGATTTTTTAATATACTAATTAGATACATAATAATTATGTTGTAATTATGTAAAGCTACTCCTCATAATTATTATGAGGAATAGCTGATTAATTGTTTAAGATACACACGAAACCGAGTAGGTACCTATAAAGACGTCGATAGAACAAAAATACGTAAAATTAGAGTATTTTATTTTATTAGACACGTCCATCTCTCTTTTTTACTTTTAAATTAGTCGACATATTTTTTACGAGTCTTTCCTTCAACGAATCTAGTGGTGAGTGCTTCCCTTCTGGATTATGGAGATTTCGCATTTCTCGACCTCACAGAGGAGTTATCCACCAAAGTTGAGCGTCTCCAAAATGTTTGCATTCATTATATCCATGGCCTCAAAAAATTTGACCACACCACGGAGTACAGAGAGAAGGTTGTCGACCCGGGAGAAAAGAGACATGCGAGTTCATTGTATGCTTTTCAAGGTCTTGGATGGCGTCGCTACCAATTATCTTACCGGCAGATTTACTGCACTATCGGCTAATGGACGCCCTCTGAGATCAAAAGACAACCTGCTACTCTCTATTTCTGGTCACAGCACTGACTTATTCTCATTCTCTTTCAACGTGCATGGAGCCCGTCTTTGGAATGCTTTGCCGAAAAATGTGAGAACCGCGCCAAGCATAACAAGTTTTAAAAACAGACTCAGAGAGCATTTGAAATCTTGCAGATAAATTCCCTTTCCCCTCCCATTCCCCTCATTTTTAAACTTTAGCATCCGTATATGTGTTAGATTATTTTGATGTGGCAAATCTGTGCCAACAAAGAGTTAAGTATATATTTCTTTCTATCATTTTTTATTTTATCTGTCATACTCTTTATATAGGTTAAGTTATGTAGTCTACTCGCGAATATTGTTCATACAATAGTATAGGTTAGCTCTAAAATATTGCCTGCAGGCAAAAGCTTTTTCTTACGAATAAAGAGTTTTATTATTAAGACAGCGAACGACCAAAATCGGCTAAAAATAAATGTGGGTAACGTGAAGTTGGGTTTCGTTTTTTCTGTCGTTATTTTTTTTACAGTTATTGCAAGTCTGGCAATTCGAAGTAAGATCGTCTGGACGAAGTGATCATTCCGGCACATTTCAGAATACAGATCAATACAGAAATAAATGAATTGGAATATAAATAAAATAACTACATTTGTTGGACAGATGCAAAACTACACAATAGTAGAAAAATGTAGTTTTATTTTAATTTAGGCTGCCATTGCGTTTTTCCGGATTTTTCCAAGATCTTCCAGATTTTTAAGCTATTGCATAGCTTTTATCGCGGGCCTAGGCCAGCGCGGCGACCGAATGAAGAAATTTCTTAACGAAAATTAATGATTTTAAACTGATAATTATGTCTAAACGAGTACTGCTTACGATTCGAAAAAAATATATGTTAAACAAGAACATTTTCCTAATATTCTTAGCTTTGAATATTTTAGATTTTGTTTATATTACATAGTGTAATTAATTTGTGAAATTAAGTCTAACCGAACACAAAAACGACTACTACGCAAATACTATCTGGCGTATTATTATGAAACCTGCACCATTTTAAAGATAATTTAATTATCTATCTTTTTATCTACGATTTTTTTCGAATAATCCGGGTTTTTTGCTTTATCGAATAAAAAATACGTGCACGGCGCCCTATCGGAAGACGTTTAAATTATTCCGAATCATTTGCTTTTGCAGCCGCAAATGATTCGGAATAATTTCAACGTTTTCCGATAGAGCGCAGTTATCTGATATCAGAAAAAATAAAATAAATAAAATAAATAAATAATTATAATTGCATAAGTTGTTAAAAATGCTATCCAATAGCTTTACAGCGGCAGTCCCCGAGTGCCACACGTATTTAATTTTTTTTCAAATAAATACATTCGATTGAAATATTTCTATCCATAGCGATCAAAACTAAAAAAGTATCAACGGAATATGTCGTTCCTATTCTAAGAAAGAATTACTAATACCCATCGTTCGAATCGCGAGTAGAAAAAAATCGCCTTTAGTTTTCCCCGAATTTTCCAATTTTCCAGGTAATTTTCCAATTTTCCTTTCCTTTAGGGCTTTATTTGGATTATTGAGAACATTTAAAAAAAAAATGCTAAATCGGTTCAGCCGTTCAACCTAATACGCCATTATCAACGAACAGCATTTAATTTTTATTATATAGATTAGATTTTTATTATTAGATTATATGAATCGTGCGGCTAAAAGATCAAGAAGATATTTCAAATATCAGAATAGGGATCATCATCAATATTATCAGTGCGTCGTGTATTGCAAGTGCATTGCATTAGTACATTGCGAGAAGATGACGTAGAGTAGGCTTCTATCAAGCTTGAGAAAAAAGATTTAGGCCGTTAAGAATGCCATTAACGTCTCTGAAACCATTCTGCGCGCACTGGGTGTTATAAAGTACCTGCACTCAGTGGCGTTTCTTATGTAACGTTTGAGATTATTGTTCCAGAGCGAGAAGCCACGCTTTCAGCGAGATTATCCACGATTATCGGTGACCCCGATCTCAGGTAACTAACTGGTTGGCCATACAAGTAGAGCGCGTGGCGAATAAGTGCACATATGCAAGTGGAGGTCGTATAATAAGCACTCGTAGTGCAGATAGACCGGGCTAAGTTGGCCACTACACACACATACTTACCCACAAACACATGCACACGCAGACAGTGAGAGAGGCACATATACATATTATGTACAGATTAATTTAGATACACACAAAAAATAAGAGATTAAAAGACTGTCATCAACGATTAGATACGCGATTGTGGGTGTTATCACTACTACTAGGTCACAAAAACAAAATGTACATGTCCAGTTCTAATGGGTCCCATAAGGTTCAGTTCTGGGTCCGACCTTTTCAATTGTAGATTGCTGATGTGGAATCGATCATTCTCTCGAAATGACGATTTTCGCTGACGACACCAAGTTTATCGCAGACGGACGCATAGCGACAGGCTTGGAAGCTTAGAGTATACATAAGCAATATACTCTAAGCTTGGAAGTCATTCAGAACTGGTCAAAAACTGGCTACTAAGTCTGAATAGTGACAAATGTACTATTCTCCATATGGGAAATAATAAGCTCAAGACCATATCAGACTTGCTTGATCAAACCCTAGTGAAACCCTCAGAATCACGATATATTTTCTTTAATATGTATCTTATGCGTTAACAAAATGCATTGTTTTTCGCTATATTAATGTTCGTTTTTTAATGATTTTTCATGTACAAAGTTATGCATGTCCTTGTATTTTTTTGTACGTTATAAATAAATAAATAAATAAATAAATTGTGCTTCCTGTAGACATCAATTACAGAATTGGTTCATTATGAATTATTTAAATTTTCATTTTATTTGTGGGGGCAACGTTCTTAGGCAGAAATAGGCACGCCTACGTTATCTACCATGGAAAAATATTTTCCCAGTAAAAAATAAGTAATCCGAGGTCTCCGACCTGAGATTATCCCGGCCACGGGTGCGACACTGCCTTAAGCCTAGTCGCTGGGCAGTAATATTGAAAATTGGCCGAAGATACTATAGGTACGCGTCCTTTCGACAACTGTAGAGGTTACAGGCAATTAGAGAATAAATAAAATTGTATTTGTTATTTTTTTACTATACGTATATTTTTAAACTGACAATAATTATTACTATCTTATTATTATTAACAGTAGGAGGTCCGCGTAAGCACCACGTGCAGGATATACATGGTACTTTCACATACATTGTGAAAGCATCGTGTATTTTCTAAGCTAGATATATAGATATACGGTAGACATAAATGCTAATTAATATTTGTGAATAATTGTTATAGAACAAGATTATTTAGGTTTTATTTAGGTTTACCTATACTCTCAACAAAGTAAACACCTCTAGTGTTACCTGTTATCAGATTTAAATAAAAAATATTAGTTTAAAAAAAACACGGCTATGATACGATATTCCATCATGGCATGCCAGTGCCTATCTTCCGGCTTCATCATCAGACCTTGAAACCTAATCGTGGTCAAAAATCATTCCAAGACTTTTCTAACAAGTCCAAACACAGCTATGATACGATGTTCCATCATGAGGTTCCAGTTCATATCTTCCGACTCCATCATCAGATCCTTGGAAGATGGGAAAATTTAACCATCTTCCAAGGATCCTACGATCCTTGGAAGATGGTTAAATTAGTTACCTTAGATTCCATTACATAGTTAGTTACATACAGGTCGACCTAATAAAAGCGTGTTTAAAAACGCGAATAGGATAGAGGGCGTAGCTATCAAGGTCTTTACTGGAAGAGGCTATCAGCGCAAATACCCCTATACTTTACAGGTATGGAACGACACGACATTATAAAAAGAATTTTTATATAGACAGGTCAGAAGAGTTGAAATCTTAAACCTGAGAATTTTTAATCTTTAAATTTCTTTATTCTAATCTTAAAACTCCTTGTACATTTCTGTATTTCGGTAGGACAGGAGCCCATATCGGTAGAAATACCGAAAAACCGAAAGGTTTAATACCACTGGGTGTCAATTTGACAAGCATATTTCTAGACAGTCAAGCTTGCTTGACAAGCATTGCAAAAATATAGTATTGTCGTCTAGGTAGGTAGGGTGTATCGTGGGGCAGATATTATAGGGACGTTGCAGAATTTCATGGCCATGAATCCACGTAGAATTAGTAGGAACGACAGAAATTAGTTTTCCGCAATATGCATTTTTTTAGTCTAGGTAGGCGTAGGTCTGCTCTAAAAAATCAATAAAAAAGTCATACTTATTCAAAATTGTGAGTTTATTGGTTGTTACGAAACAAAACGAGTTCTAGTTTCTAAACTTAACTAAATAATGACTGGATGTTGAAGAGTGGCACTGCATGGCCCCAACATAGCTTTGATATGACGTCAAGCATATTTTTCGCAGATACAACGAAAGACGAGGTGACACAAGGTCGTTGGGAAGATATGACATAAAAATGAGTTAAATGAAGCGCCGCGCTGTTTCGATTAATTTATTATTACCGTCGTAAAGACCGTGGAGGATAAACCGATCAAATATACACAGAGTGCTTCAATGTCACGGCATTTAACCGAAATAAATCTCCCGGTTGTGCGTTACAGTGTAAGCGTACTACGACAGCAAGGAATATACAGGTCGTTCAACCCGCCCGATTCACTCTCGCAATGCGAAACGCGATGTTGCCAGGCTTCGTTCCAGGATTGTAACCGCCCGCCCCCCTCCCTCCACATCATCTCCTCGATCCCCTTCACCCTCCTCCTTCTGCTCCCAAATGTATCTGTATACATAGAGATACTAGACAAAGATAGGTTTTCCATATGCAAAGTAACAAACGGCCAAGAGCATGCTATCAATTTGTGGCGATAATATAAATTTAAATGTCGAACTTCATAAATATTACTTATTGTTTCAGTATGACTTTGTTAGCCATGGAGTTTTAATTTGTGCAAGCAATCCATTTGTTTCATCTTAAAGCCAATTGTCAGAAATAGACCAACGGCCGTTGCTAAGTGTATTCAACATGCGTGTTTGTGTGCGTACGTCATCAAGAAGGGGGGAGGGGCAGATAGGGATCTCGAAATTTAGTCGGCCCGATCAGAAAATCAGTCATAACTCCGCAACGGAAAGAGTTACACAAGTAATTCTTGGGTTGTCGTGTAGATCTTGAGATATTCAAAAATGTGAACTGCGCTAAAAAAAAAATTTCGTCGAATGAAAAGTTGTCAACTAAAGACGGTTCCACGCAAAAAAGCCTACGGTAGTGTATTGTTTTTTTTTTTTATTTTTTTTTTATTTTTTTTTTTTGTGTTTATTCACTTATTACTAATCAACATAACAGTAAAACCAAGGCATTGAGAAGTAAAATTAATAAAGATATTACCATAACTATACAAATAGAATGACACTTATAATACTAGCTATCATGTAAGAATAAATAATTAATAGCTTGCAATTTAAACAAGTGAGGGTTGGCGGTAAAAATATCAAAATCTGGTGCCATCGAGTGAATTTCATTTAAGCGCCGCAAAACACGCGCCAACAAGTTCCACCTCGTAAGGTTAGTGCGCGAGAACGGCTCCGCGAAAAGATGGTGCGATCGAGCACGGAGATAATTATTTGATATGAATAGATCCACCTTGGCTAGTAAGCTAGGGTTATCAGTTTTACCACGAATTAGATTGAAAATATAGGACATGGTCAGCATTTCTCTTCTGAGACAGAGAGAATTATAGCCAACCATGCCTGTGATAAATGCTGTCGGATACAAAAATGGATAATATCCGTACTGCTTGAAGTACAGAAATCTCAAAAAACACTTCTGTACCTTTTCCAGCATGAGGGTATAAGTATCTTCATGTGGATTCCAAATAGCTGCATTCGTTTCCATGCGACTTCTAACAATCGAGTTGTACAACGTGCGCATAACCCGAATATTATTGAAGTGCTTGGATTGCCGTATCACAAACCCTAGAAGCTTGAAAGAAGTTGTAGATAGTTGTCTAATATGTTCCTTGAAGTTTAACTTGGGGTCGAAAAAAACTCCCAAGTCCTTGACTTCAGTAACTCTGGGAAGCACACATCCAGCGATGGAGTAATCATACATCAGATGATCGGGCGATCTTGTGTATGTCATCACTGCACATTTGTTAATATTGAAGTGAAGGTTACGAGCTTGGCTCCATGCATAAACTGCATCAATATCACGCTGGAAGAGCTCGCAGGCCTCAGCACTTCCAGTTGATAAAAACAATTTGACGTCATCAGCAAACATTAGACAACGTGCAGATGTGACTACTTTACTCAGATTATTAACAAATAAGTTGAATAACAAAGGCCCCAAGTTTGATCCTTGGCTAACCCCCGATTGAGTGTTGTATAGTTTGGATTCAAAATTGTCAAATTTAACGAATTGCTGGCGGCCCCCCAAGTAATCTGCGAAAAGTTTCAACAGTTTACTCGAGAATCCAGCAGCAGCCAGTTCTCGGAGTAACGCATCGTTGTCGACTCTGTCAAAGGCCTTCTTGAAATCCAAATACACGACATCCACTTGTCCCCTTGAGGTGCTATCCAACTCACCAGTAACATAATCTGTAAAAACGGATAGGTTGGTAGTTGTGGAACGATTAGGACGGAACCCGTGTTGGGCATCCGATAGTGTACCGCATAGTTGGATATAAATTTCTCGATGGAGAATGGTCTCGAAAAGCTTGGGAAAGGCTGATAAGACTGCAATCGGCCTGTAATTATCAACCTGCACCTTATCGCCACTTTTTGGTACTGGAGCTACTCTAGATATCTTCCACTTATAGGGGTATACTGCAGATTCCAACGATCTGTTAAATATATGCATCAGGGGTTGTATAAAAGACTCACAACATGCTTTAATAACATAAGGAGGAACTCCATCAGGTCCAATAGTGCGGACTGATTTCAGCTTGCGTATTGCAAACCGAATATCATCTTTAGTGACACTGCGGACGTTGACGCATGAAGAATTTGCGTCACTCGACATAATAGTCGCTTCAGCGGCGACAGCGTCTAAGGCCGGTATGTTCGGTAGAAACACTGATGAGAAGTAATTCGCAAAAACATCAGCGGCTGCAGCACCCGAATATGTAGCCTCATTATAGACCACATTCTGGGGTACCCCACCAGCAGTTCGCTGACTACGAACATATTCCCAAAAGCGTGAACTATCTTCTCGGATAGACGTCTCAATATTGTGCATGTACAAATTGAAAGAGTCTTTTATTTTGTGCTTAACTCTACGCCGTAAAGTTTCGAAAAGCTCCCTGTGAAACTGAGAACCAGTCCGCTTCCAGCACTTGTGATGATACGACTTCGATCGAATGTCACGGATAATGTCGCCATTAAACCATTTAGGATAAATATACCTATTGGTCAATGCAGTCCGTTTTTTGCTTGGAATGCAGCTATCGAAACAATTGTAGATGACACTATAGAGATAATTAACGCAATCGTTAGCGTTACTTAAATCGTATAGTAATTTCCAATCAAAATTTTCAAAAAAAGTGTACAACTGAGTAAAATTACAATTTTTAAAGTTCCAGTCATTCCGGAATAGACAATTACCACTGTTGAGATACTACTCTTCCTTTTTTTAATGTGCTTGAAGTAAATTAATTAATAGAATGTTATCTGAATTACAATTAATTACAAATGAACAGAGAACCCAATATGCAACTGTAGAACGCTGTAGGATGAAGACCACCTCCGATCCTGCCCGCAACTGTCAACTCCAAGAGGCCAACATTGAGGCCAACCAGTATTTTTACAATAATACAGAAGAGAATAGTATATCATAGGATATATACTATTCTCTTCTTTATTATTTTAACAATATGTCTGAAATAAGACCAAATGTTAATGCACTATTTCACCTAATAGAAGGTGCAAAGGTTAATTGAGGTTTAAATCTAAAATACTTATATAGTTCAAAACATTAGTCATCTGTCTAACTGGGTTAAACTCCTAAGGATCACAGGTAATGGGATTTATTTATTTATTTATTTTATTCCAACAAAAGAGAAAAACAGCGCTCGGGTCTTAAGTTAATAAATAATAATAACAATATTACGGCCAAAATAGTCTCCTGCTTAATGTGCGTGATGTTGTGTAATAATATTTATATATTATGTTATATTATCATGTTCTCTCGATTTGTGAGTGTGTATGATAGAGTAGGATGAGTGTGTTATGTGTGATTGTGATGTGTGTTTAATGGGTGTGTGTAATGGGATAATAGGATAGACACATCAGACATTCGGGGCCAACTGTATGCGCTTAAAAATAAAGTCTATAGTGCGAGCATACGAGTATGTCCACAAAAACTACAGACAATGATGTAATATATAATTACTTTTCTAAAATCCATAAATCCAAAAAACACATATCGCTTGCAGTGTTTAGGGCATATTGCCGAGTCCGTGTCAGTTTTGTAACTACTTCGAAATTAGCTATAGGGGGGGTCACATATTTGCTGATCGTTCGTTTGTTAACATGTCCGGGCCAGGTTAGGACACGTCTCTCCAAAAATATGCGGCCTGGTTGGCCTTATCGTTTGCCTCTTGTAGGTTGGCCTCTTGGGGTTGACAGTTGCGGGCAGGATCGAAGGTGGTCCTTATCCTGCAGCGTTCCATAGTTGCATATTAGGTTCTCTGCGTAGCCCCAGAGAACGAGATTGGCTCGGCATCTTTTCACACCCACCCTCGGTCTGTTCAGACTACGCCAGGTTGTATAGGGCAGATGGGATCCCGGTGTTATTTCTTCCTTTACGTCCTCGCCAAGTTAAGCCCTCCATTGAGAGAAAGGAGCGGTTGTGTTCGGTATATTTGCTGATGGGACACTAACAGAGACTGAGACATTCCTATATTCCATAATACCTGACCTACATAAACTGAGAAAAATATTGGATTAATTCTTAGATTACCAGTGTGTTAATGAATAACGATGTTTCAATTTTAATTTTGTTGAAACCCCATTACTCGATTATATGTATTAACATTTTCCGCGCGGTTAATGCGGAAATAACAGTATACTGTAGTTTTAACATGATTCATATGTCCGACTATATCCGTACGTATGATACATGCTGTCATGCTGGAAGCGAGATCCCAATGTCATGATGTAATGAAATAACATTATGTTTTACCATTACGGCACGGTAACTACCGTCACGCCAAAACCGTTACGCATCATGTTAATTCATACATGTGGACCACAGTCTGAGTTATATACGTAATCCTTGTTAAAACATGTCTATTTTCCTGTATTACAACGTTATATTTTTCTCAGTGTATGTGCACATTTTTCCTTACTATTAAAAAATAATTGTATCCTAAACTACAGGTCATTTTTGTTACCATAACGAAAATAGACACTTTGTGACAGACCCTAGCACCTCGAGATTAACAACAGTCCAGGTTCCTATGCTGCTTTAATCGTAAGTGTGCGCTTAATATAAAGTGTATGGCAACTCCGCCGCCCGTTATATTAGTTCCCCGAAGGAGAGGGGACCAGCATTGTGCGAAAATTAAATGTCAACATCCTAACCTTTCTCTCGAGTTAGTTCGGCACTAACTAGAAAGTCATACGATATTTGGCCAAGTCATCGATACAATGGCTAAAAAAATACACGTGTCGGTTATCTTGTGCTATGGACACAATGGTTGCGTTTGACACTGAAGTTTGGTAGATTAGCGCTTGGGCGATGAGTTCCTGGTATGGTCTCGATAGGCAGTCATTTGTTCACCCAAGCGGCTTATTCACTATTGTATTTTCTTTCTTTGTTTTTGTTATTTACTTTGAGGAGCTAAGGGGCCCTCGCTGAATTGGCCACGAAGACCCATTCTGTTCAGGGTTGGTCACACTCACGGGTCAACACCCATCCGACGGCCTCCACGCATGAGCCTGGCCTTATGGACGGTCTCGCTCCGTGCGGCATTGCCAATCGATTGCGCACTCTGACTAACAGTCGGGGGAATCTGGAAGCTGTACTGTTTCCTATAGAGTGGGGGTGGTTGCGGACCTTACGGCGACTGCTCTTGAAACGACCATCGGCTACCCGATCCTGGGTGAACAGCCGGGCAAAGGATGCCGTGGTCCGCGATAGATTCGGTATACACTGTTTCACCGCTTCGTAAGGGAGAGGACCGCGCAAGCGACCTCGAACTCGTAACCAATCGAGAGACTGGAGTAATCTGGTCGCAATTGGAAGTAAGGGCGTGAGTGTAAGCCCGCTGGGTAGCATTCCTGGCTATCTCGCGGTTAAGGCGTTGGCCTTGTGGCGGAGCTTGATGGTGGACTGTTTTTGTTTAAGTCTTTTGCGCTCACTTCAGGTAGACAGAACGACTAATCGTTAAAACTTCCTGAGGTGACGGGCTCGCCCGTTGTAGTTGGCAACTCTAGTTGTCATTTACTTTATTGTGGAAACGAACACATCTATACTATATAAAACAAAAAAAAACTAAATGAATATTGCATTTAAGACACTAATTATTAAACTATTGCACTTAATTATAGGTACCAACATTAAATTTAATATGAATGGAGTAATTTAATGGGAATTTGCTCAGTTACGATTACTCGTGTCTTTGTGTTTTGTAATATTAGAATAAATTAACAAGTAGTTTATGTTGTCAAATTTATGAAGGATTATATTAGACTATTATTTCCTAGGATCCCATAGTGGCTACAATTCGTATATCTGAGGAATTCGTGGTATGTAGACAGCTTTTTAGGCCAGCCAATTTGTACTTAAAATAGATATCGACTTTGCAGAAACTTATGTATGTAGTTCTAACTTTTAATATATTGTCAGGACCTACACCAATAGCAAAAGACCAAGTTTGCAGCTCCGAAAGACCCGAAGACATTTTTTTAAATTTATTTAGCGTATATAGCCCCGTTATAGTAGCAACATGATCAAGGTTTCAAAAGAGAGCCCATGATCAAGGTTTACAAAAGAGAGCCCATGATCTTACCGGCGTATGGAATGGCCTTGAATTTCTTAAGAGTTAGAGTTGATGGTCGTTTCCAAGTCACGGACTGTTGTTTTGTTTCAGGATCGTTTTGGTGAAGCCATGTTTCGTCCGTAGTTATAAATCGGTCGGGATCCTGTTGTAACAAACGCAAAAAGCGTTGGGAAGTCTTCAGTCTGTTTTTTTTCTGCGCATCCGTAAGCATTCTAGGTTCCCAGCATGCAGAGATCTTCAATCTTCCTCAGAAGACAGTACTGCATCATCAAATCAAACCATCAGTACTAAACCATTCCACTTTCCGGTATTTATCATCTGTCGGCCTTACCCAAAACCAGATAATCATAAGACTAAGCTAGATAAATCCTTCGATTAAGATCGCTTCGATAACAATGGGGCGTTACACAAGTGTCTATTTCTATCCCCGAGTATTTATCACGACACTGATAAGAGTAGATAGTGAAAAATTGATAGTCATGCGCGGCACAGAGCGCGAAGTTGTTGACCTCGTACGGCTCGGTCTCGCACGACTCGAACCGTGTCATTATTAAACTGGGTCTCGGCTCCACAATTGAAATTGGCAAATATTTAATGCCGGTCGGGTAACAGAGGTACGTAGCTTCAAATAAAATCTCTATTATTGTTCAATCGGCGTGAGAAAATGCGAATCGTGAGAAGGGCTCTCCCTTCTTATAGCAGGCAGCAAAATCGATGAGAATTCTTATCCTCCAAAAAAGGGCTCTACGCAGTGTACAGGGTGAGTTTTAGTTAACCCGCATTCTTGAAGTGGGTGATCAGTACGAGCAAAAAAGCGACTTTTGATAATTATTTTGCAACATCAACCTATCTTTTGATATATATTTTAATTCGGCCAAGGGAAATCTTTCGTTCAATTCGCCCTCTCGAGGCAAAGTGATTCTATCTTTCAGTTCACGTCCAGTATGGGAGCTTAATCATGATTTGGGCCGGTAATAAAACAAGCTGTCCTTGCGTCCATACAAACTACATCTAGAGGAGTCAACACAACGGGCGAACCCGTCACACCAGGAAGATTTAATGACATCAGGGCGTTCTATCTCACATGGAGTGAACGTGAAGACAAAGCGGACAAGGGCAGTCCAATCTAGCACTACCAACCGTGAGAGTAGTCCAACGCCTTACCGTGAGGCAACTAGGGTTGTCGACTACAGCGGGCGAGCCCCTCACCTCAGCAAGTTTCAACGATTAGTCATTCTATCTCCCTGGAGTGAGCGCAGAAGACTTGAGGACAAAACAGTCCATCGTCTAGCTACGCCACAAGCTCGTAAGAGGCCAACGCCTTAACCGCGAGATAGCCAGGAGTGTTACCCGGCGGGCTTACACTCACGCCCTTACTTCCAATTGTGACCAGATTACTCAAGTCTCTCGATTGGTTACGAGTCGGAGGTCGCTTGCGCGGTCCTCTCCCTTACGAAGCGGTGAAACGGAGTTTACCGAATCTCTCGCGGACCACAGCGTCCTTTGCCCGGCTGTTCGCCCAGGATCGGATAGCCGATGGTCGTTTCAAGAGCAGTCGCCGTAAGGTCCGCAACCACCACCGCTCTATAGGAAACATCTTGCGGTGTCGACTACAACGGGCGAGCCCGTCACCACAGGACGTTTTAACGATTAGTCGTTCTGTCGCCCTTCAGTGAACATAGAAGACTTTGGACAGTACAATTCTACGTCCAGCTACGTCACAACCCGTGAGAGTCCAACGCCTTACCGCGAGTTAGCCAGGAATAAACCCGGCGGGCTCGAGATACTCGCGCCCTCACTTCCAATTGTGACCAGATTTCTCCGGTCTCTCGATTGGTTCCGAGTTCGAGGTCGCTTGCGCGGTCCTCTCCCTTATGAAGCGGTGAAACGGAGTACACCGAATCTATCGCGGACCAAGGCGTCCTTTTCCCGCCTCTTACCCAGGATCGGATGGCCAATGGTCAATTGAAGAGCAGTCGCCATAAGGTACGCAACCACCCCCGCTCTATAGGAAACAATACAGTTCCCAGACTCCCCCGACTGTTAGTCGGAGAGCACAATCGATTGGCTTGCGCCGCACGGTGTGCAGACCGTCCAGGGGCGCCAGAGGTTTGATTCCCAGGGGAGACTGGTTGACCCAGTGTCCTACCCAGGATTCGCACCCCATGCGGGGAGGCCGTCGGATGGGTGTTGACCCGTGAGTGTGACCGACCCTGAACACATGGGTCATCGTGGCCAACTCATCATGGGCCCGTTAGCCCCCAAAACTCTATAGGAAACAGTACTACTTCCAAACTCCCCCGACTGTTAGTCAGAGTGCACGGTCGATTGGCTTACGCCGCACGGTGCGCAGACCGTCCAGGAGCGCCAGAAGGTTGATTCCCAGGGAAACTAACCATAAGGCTAGAGTCCTACCCAGGCTCGCACTTCATTCGTGGAGGCCGTCGGATAGGTGTCGACCCGTGAGTGTGACCAACCCTGAACAGAATGGGTCTTCGTGGCCAACTCAGCAAGAGCCCATTAACTCCCTCCCGTGAGGCACTGGGAATTGAACCTAGCGGGGCCGATTTGGCCAGATTTTTCCGTCGAAGCGACGTATCAGACAGTTTCCAGCCTTCCCCCTCCCCCGGTTATTCGCCGGAATGCAGAGTCGATTGACTAACTCCGCACAAAGCGCCAATCGCCCTTTTGCGCCCAAAGAGCATCATTCAGGAGAAACTGAACCATCTGCATACTCAGTTGCAGGGGGAACAGGAGTCCTTACCAGGCTCGAACTTCTACGTGGCGGCTACCGGATGGGTGCTTAACCGCGAGTTGAGCCGATTCCTAGAACGAGATGGGTCTTAGTGGCACCAACTGCACGGAACCATTAGCAACCTTTCCCAAACAATTCCAAACAACGGTTAGGTGCCATCTCTCACAGCCGCCAATTACGGAAACATCAAATTACTTGCGTAAACACGGATCGCCTGTCTGAAATCATTCGCCGTGAACCCGGCGATGCGAAGAATGGAAGGTCACGTCAGCAGCGTGGATGGTGATCATTTAATGCATGTCGTTTGAACGGGTCTAATGAGCCAATCGCATTTTGGCTCACGGCTGGGGTCGACGCGCCGCACGAAGGTTGAGCTAGTAACGTTGTTAGTCACCACTAGCAACAAGCGTATCCAATACATAACCAAGGTCACGCTCGCCTCTATTATTTACATTTCTTTAATTGACTATAAAGAACGGATTTTGACCGCATGCTTGCCAATGTTGCGAACATATTTCCAGACTACTGATTTGTTTATATATTTATTTGCTTTATTTCGTTATGTTTTCAAAAACACATTTTGATTCTTATTGCTGCGGAAACTTTAATCACAATAACACTATTGTGATCGGAAAAATTGTCACTAGGCAATAGGCCTACCCTATTGTGTGGACAATAAAATATTCAAACAAACAAGACTGGAGACGTTGTACTTCTCCATACCATTGCCTTATATGTATAGGTTTGTAATTTTTGTTCTGGCCTGTGTTTTTCCTCGTGCAATTCATGCATCATCATTCGATCTCCCTACCCTCAAATCAAAGACATCTGGCTTTTTACGTCAAGATGTAGGCGAGGCTCTAAACTTTCATTCAATCTAATTATTTCTTTCTGCCCACTGCCCATTTAAGTGACATTTCAAGTATTTATAATGTTTGATATTTCATAACGGCATTACAATTCCTAGTAATTTGCTAAGTTTGTTGTATCGTTGTTTATTACCAATTCGCTATATTTGCAATGTACAATAATCGCCCATGTCGTCTGCTAGTATGGCAGTATCATTCGCATATCCTATATTATTGATCTCTTCGCAGTTTACATTAATATACAAGAATGTGTAAGTCTGCTTGTACAGGGTGGGCCAAAAGGGTGTTGGCGATTTGATTCCTTAATTTCTCGGAATCAGGGAGGCGGGGGACATATTGCTAGACGCGTCTCTTCTTTGAAATTTAGTCGCCACGGAGGATGATGTCAATAATCGACTTAACTTCGTTAATCTGATGCTCAACTGTATCAATGATTTTTGTAACGTGATGTTCACTGACGAGGCGAATTACCATCTTAATGGTCAAGTTAACAAACAAAACTGTCAATTCTGGTCAGAGAACAATCCCCAACGTCTGCATAAACGTCCACTTTACAGCCCTAAAATTGTCGTGTGGGCTGCAATATCGGAAAACTGTGTTGTCGGGGTATACTTTTTCGGTGAAGATTGTTAAGAAAGTTCATGCTCCCGGCTTTGCAAGAATTTCAAAGCGATACCTCGAGGACATGGTTCCAACAAGATGGTACCACATGCCCTACCGCTAGGGTGTCTAATAGACTTGCTGAAGGAAATGTTCCCGAGAAGACTTGTTTCAAAAAGAGGGGATATTGAATGGCGCCCACGCAGCCCAGACCTAACTCCATGTGATTTTTTTAATGAGGCGTCCTTAAATCGGTGGGCTATGAAAATTATCCGATAAATTTGGAGCAACTCAAAAGAAACATTATACGGTAAATTAAAATATTCCAAGTATAATGTTTCGCCGAGTTTTCCAAAATCCGGAACTGCGGTTTTAAGAGTGCCAAGCAGCCTAGGGTCGTCATTTAGACAACGTTATGTTTAAGACAT
This sequence comes from Micropterix aruncella, assembly GCA_944548615.1. NCBI lineage: Eukaryota > Metazoa > Arthropoda > Insecta > Lepidoptera > Micropterigidae > Micropterix > Micropterix aruncella. The sequence continues at coordinate 28,260,294 of OX155957.1, forward strand.
AAAAATTGCAAGATTTATATTTTTTTGAAATTAAAATTAAAATTTCATATACTTCGTAGCTTTTTTAAAAAAAAAATTCATATTAAAACCGCTAACACCCTTTAGGTCCATCCTGTACTTCTGAACTGGCGAGCGGTGATATTCCTTACTAATGACCAGAACTTCTGTTATTTGCTGTAATCTTTAGCATGACGTTCTACGGCACTCATTGCTAATAATACGGTGTTACTGTCACGAGTAGGAATGGTCATTTCTGGGAATATATTGAACAATACCTGCCTACAGAGTATACATCCTTGCCGCACGTATCTTATTGTGATGTTGTCTATTGAGGTTGCTATATTTAGATTATGTCGTTTTGTCAACGACATCGTTCTTCTTCAAGTTTGTAGATGTGATGCCGCAAAAAAATGTGATCAAGATGGATCGTGCTTGGAGAGTATAATATATCGTTAATAAGGACAACAAGTGATCGGTAATAATAAAAACACATTTTAAAAAATAGTTTTATAATATTATAGCTACTTGTCTCTCGAATGTCTCTCCGCTTCCCTCGCCTCCCTCAATTCCATATCTAGCGCAATGTTCATCATTGTCTTCTTCAGCAGTATCTGATTCACCGGTCTCATCTTCTTCACCATTTTACCTAAAGTAACAAAGAATTCTTCGATTTCATCGGGCGGCCGAATGCTCTCGGCGAAATGGTCAGCTATATTCAACGCATCACCAGCAGCATCTGCAGGACAATCGTTGGCAACAAATTCCTCTTTGCATTGCACAAAACCGTCAGCGGTGTCGTACTGCATTTCGACCAATGGAATATCATCAGAGTCATTGGATGCGTTCGATCTTGCTTCGATGAAATCGATGGCTTTTCGCTTTTTGGGCGCTGGTGTATCATTTGTATCTGTCACTAGGAACAAAAGCTCGTCGTAATACGCAGGTGCTGGAGAATTCGTGATTCCCCTGTCGAGATCTTTTTTATGCAATTCCACTGCTGATAGATAGCGGTAGCGGATGTTCTTCCATTTTGTTTTCAGAGCCTGGACTGTAATAAAGTAGAACGTTTTTAAAAACAATTAACTAACGCAATTTATTCAGTTCTATTAGTAAATAGTAGAAATATTGGACGTCTTAGAAAATCATAGGTCTGGCAAACACAGTTGCAGAAATTCTTTTGGTTAATCTAATTTGAACAGATTCAAACCACTAGGTTAGAACATAAAGAGTCAGAAACAACAATACAAAAATACACGCTTACTTGTATCATCATCAGCTATTCCGCAGAGCTCTTTTGACACCTTCTTCCAGACTTCACCTTTTCCAGGTCGCTTTTTCTCATCCCGCAGGACTGGATTCCTTCTCATCGTGGCAATCATCTTTCCGATGTCCACCCTCGCGACGCTTTTGTACGGCGCCGCGTCAACTTCAAGGTCGTCCGTGAGCATTTTCTTCCAAGACTCAGTATTAAGGCCGTTAGAATTAGCTTTGCGATAGTGCGGTATGAGGAAAGCCATCTCTTTGGCGAAGCGAAACGGCTTGGCGCTCTTGCCCCGTTGTCTTTTCAATTTGTAGGCCATGAAGGATTTCTTGCAGTTCCAGCGGAGGTTCCTCCATCTGTTTTTTACCATGTCCACTAAAATAATATAAATAATTGATTTTTACAACATTACTTGCGATTTTATATATGCAATAAATAAACTAGAGCCAGGATGTGAAAGTCTGTCTATAGCTAGAACAGCACTAGGAGTAGATTACCAGGCAGGAATTACTAAAAAAGCAGATTTAAGAGCTGTGAGTGAACCCTATGTAAAAAAGAGGCAATAGAATACTAAATAAAACCTCCATTTCAATTCATTGAATCTACAAGGATAGTTTCAAGATTATTTTTCCTATATTTTTTTAATCAAGCTACCTTACAGACCACATATTGTTTGGATACTAATTTAAAAAACTTAATACACCAAAAAACAATATTACATATAAACCCAATATTACATTTCAAGAACAGTAGGTACATACGGAAAACAAAATAAAAGTTAATATTCAAAAATTGAAGCAATTTTTAAATAACCAATTGAGCTGAGCCACCGACCTACTGAATATCATCTTCATACATTTAGAGATGTAGAAATTAAAATTGTGAGAAACCCTTCAGCTATAGACGCCACCTGTAGCGCTGATGTTCTTGACAAGTTTGGAAGCTACCAGTTCGGTGGACAATAATCTGATCATCAGCAAACAGTAGGCACGATGCCGTCGATATTGAAAAAAAGAGGACCCAAATTCGACCCTTGATCAACATGTTAGTGGCTTTCATAAACCTCATTAGATACTCTATCAAAAACCTATTCATAGTCGATGGAGCACGTCTCTACAGCGATGAAAAAGGACAATAGGAGCCGAGTCTGGGGTTTCCAATGATTCCTCCATCATTTCGTTTGTATGATAATAAAGTAGACTATGCATGCTGCCAGCGAGGCAACTAATAACGACCCTCTCCTCGTTGCAACCTCGGAACCGCATAGAGCAAACAACATAATATGATTGATTAGTAACAAAACTGAACAATAGTACATAGTAATCAATCAAAGTAATAAAATCGAACAATTGTATACAGTTAAAATAGAGTATTTTCGAATCCTTAGAAAAGCCTATAAAATTATACATTTTATTGCAATATTTAGGGAGTGTTTAATTTTACAATATCATTGGAGAAATATTTATTTTCTCGTTATTTTAATTAATAAACGACAATAGCCATCGAAGCTGCAACAGATTCTATATCGAATCGCCAGTATGAATAAGGGACATGATAATAATAATTTCTCTCGAGCGAATTGCAATACAATCGTCTTAAATAAAGATGCTGTTAAGTTTTCGCGTTGCTCCAATTATTACCGCTTTTTTGCATTGGGATGAAGGAAGCAATTTGCGACAAAATAAAGAATGGTAATAAAACCAAATATAGTTCATAGATAGTAAAAAAAATATACATCGAAAAAAAAACTTTATCGGTATTTAAACAGAAATGTAGAAGACAACAGAAAATTAGCACACTCGTTAGTTTTTTTATGAAACGACGTGGCTGGGAATTCTACAGTCATAGAATAGCGTTTCTTTAATGTGCCAGGGAAGTGAGAATCACAGCAATTATTGCCTGTTTAATATTAGACACGACATGAGAAAGAGTGTAACTAACAGTCTGAGGAACAATTGCAAGAAAAAGATTACAATACATATTATGTTATTTGCTCCGACTAACATGCATATGTACGAGTAGGTTACAAAATCCATCATAAGGAATATTTACCGCGGTTCATTATATGTACTACTAGCTGCGCCCCGCGGTTTCACCCGCGTGGTGATGGAAAATTGTGATAATACTACTAATAGAAACATATATAATTATACATTATATACGTGTAACTCCAACGGTTTTTGCGGCGCACGCCAGAATAGCTCGCAGATGGCAGATTTTTTTCCTACTTACTTGATACTTATCGTTATATTTTAGATAATTCACAATATATCTTTATAAATTATAGTCTATGTGTTATTCTGATGTGAAGGCTATATTATAGTAAAGTTTCATCAAAATCCATTCAGTAGGTTTTGCGTAAAAGAGTAACAAACATCTATACATACATTCTTATAAACTTTCGCGTTTATAATATTAGTAGGATAGTAGGCTTATAGGGTTCTATAAAATTATACCAAACGTTGTATAAGCAAAAAATACAAAAAAAAAGAACGCGTTATTCATAGAAAAATGCGAACTTATAGCTTACAGGCAAAAAAACAGAGTTAACCTATACTTATATGCGACAATTGTAAAAATATTAATAAATAATACATAAAAAACTATGGGAAAAAATCTACTTTGGGGGGGGGGGAGGGGGAGGAGTGCCACGCCAAAATAAACAAAAATCTGTTTAAAGAGGTTAAAAAGAAGGGGAATTTATGGGAATATTTGAAATGTTCTCTGAGCCTGTTTTTAAAGCATGTTTTAATCGGCGCGGTTCTCATATTATGTTTTAGCAAAGCATTCCAGAAACGGGCTCAATGCACGGTGAAAGAGAATGACAAAGGGTCACTGATAAGACCGGGAATAGAGAGCAACAGGTTCTCCCGGAGCATATTCAGATCTCAGAGGACACACATGCGTCATTCTATATGTAAATCTTTATTAAATAAAAACAGGAAATTGTTTAAAGAATTATAATAGTGTGTGCCTAGATATTGTTATTTTGTGTGAAAGAAATGACATGTATGATTAATAGTAAAAATACTACGGCGTTTAATAAAAAGTGATAATAAGTATAATGAAGCTAACTGTTCTTGAATGTCCTTATATTTTTCCACATAGTCACCTTTTGGGTTTATACAATGTTGATTTATATTTTATATAAACGTAAAATACCCTTCCTAAAAAACTCTTCATCTCGAACATATAAAAATTCCTGCACTGCGGATACCACCGGGTCACCACTTCTTACTTCTTATACCTAATTACATCTTAGGCCTAAAACTTCTTAGACCTAATTACTGACAGACTAAAATGCGCATCATCAATTCATCAAAATAAACAGGTCCCAGGTAATAGTTAAGCCATGGATCACAGACTGTTTGATTTTTTGTATTAAGAATTATGATTGCCTGTAATTATGATTCATCACCCCAACACAGGCGTATACCTAGTGGGGTGATGTAATCCTGACAAGTTATTGCCCTTTCGCGATTTTCATCATATTTCATCTTTTAAAACTGTGTTAAAAAAATGAACGCAATATTTTTTATGTAACTATAAAAAATAGGATAAATAAAAATAAATAAATAAATAAAATAAAATATAAAAAGCAAAGAAAGTCCAAATTATATTTAATAGTATGTACACAAACTAAAAAATAAAAAACTCACCTGCCCCTTCGCTTGTAGTTCCAATTATAGCTTGAGCAATACCCTGCCATATTGTAAGTTTCAAATCGTTCTCCGTATAGCCATCGACCGCTTCGTCGTATAGTATGGGATGCTCTTTGACTCTTGCTATCAATTTGTTGGATATTTCGTAGGTGGTTAGATCGATTTCCAGCTCGGGTGCGGTGGACATTTTGTTTGAGAAAAGGCGGCGCGTCCCCGCTTCGTCGGTAACGCAGCGCGACTGTTAGCCGCTCGCTCGGCTCACGCCCCGCTTATTTCCCCGCCCGCTCCCCGCTTCGCAAGCCGTTCCGCTGCCGCCCGCGCGCTCCCACCCACCCCGTGGGTAGCCCGCGGACGCAGGCGGAGCGAACGACCGAGCCCACGAGTTCGAGATTCGACGCTACGCTACGCGCTGCGGCGTTGCCACATTTATTTAAAAATAAAACCGCGCAAGTGCCAGTATGGCTCTGTACCTTATTAAGAAATAACAGAAAGGAAGAAAGAAAACTAGTTTTATTGTACCAAAGAAGAATGCTACTATGTATTAATGAGCCCTGGGCCCACCAGCGCCCATCACCTATGTACTATCGTGATCTACTGCCGTAAACAACTTTTTACCCACAACGAATTAGGAAGAGCTGTCATATAGGTAATTATAATACATAAAAAGATCATTCATATGACATAGGGTTTATTGTTGTCGGAGGGTGGGCCCAAAAAGTGACATTCTTCTTTGCACTAACAATGATATTACACTGCAGCAGCCTAATCACTACGTCAATCTTAATCAATCGCTGTAAGTCAGAATTTTACAAGTTGTCAAAAATGAGATTATATTATCCATATACATAATTACATAAATCGAAAAGTAATTTAATTCAACGTCTTTATCGGGTTTCCGTAAAAAATACTCGCCACGGTTATCGGCTTGACCTCCGGACATTTGTTGGAATGTCACAATTTAGCGAATCGACCGCAACGTAAACAATCGCCAGCTATTATGAAAGTAAACGGTTATCGCGCTAGCCTGACCTCTCAACTCTCACCCGTCACTTATCGGGCCTGTTCACGCACGCAATCCGCAATTCTTAATCGTTCATCTGATCCGGTGCAGTTTCGAGCGAGGGATCCGAGCAGAGAGGGTTCGTTCAACCAGTGACCCGGTTCCCGGTGCAGTGGCGGCTCTTCAACCGAATATTATATTTATTTACAAAAACTACAAAAAACTTACCACCATCCCCGATGAGACGCATCTGAACAAGGGTCGGATCTTCGTTGTGCTCTTCCAGGACAGTGTCATCCGTAACTGTCAGTTCCTGACAAGAAGAAAAACAATTTAAAAATAAACGCATATATACGTATCTATATTATTATCTAGTAATTCAGTGGAGCAAGGCAGTATAGTATACTATCGTCGCTCTATATGTAAGACCTTGTACACGCCAACAAGCAAACCTTTCAAGGCATAGAAAAAACTAAATATCTCCACGAGATATTTCCTTTCTTGGTGTAAAAGGACATAATTAGAAAAAATATATAAGTTTACTGTACTAACAATTTAAACTGTTAAATAGTTAAGTTGTCTGCGAAAAATCACCCAATAAAATCATCAATTCATACCTACGAGATGCCACTGCAATGGGAATTACAAGAAAACTAAGCAATTTGAGCCCTCGAGACATGGACAGAATGATCCGGAGCATGATTTTACACCAATAACAATATAAAACGCAAATTAGATTATTTTGGCGCCTACGAGGTCTCACATATAGATCGACGATATACAACGATATACGATATACGACGATATACGATAATACGACGACGATAACAAGGGAAAAAGTAATTACATTAAAAATAATAAAAAACACTACTGCCGTTACAGAAAGTGAACTACTGCAATTATAATTATTTTTATTACGGTTTTTTAAGAACTATTCGTGGTTTACATATTTATCCATATATATTTTCGGAATGTACACAATCAGACCTTTCATTTGACACTAAACACGATAAATGTATATAAATGTATTGACATATGGAGATTTGGACATTTAGACAACTATTTACTTGATATTTGGACAGTTAAGGTAGCATATGAAACTCGGGATGACATAACGACTCTAATAATATCACACACTTCTAAATCTGTTGAATCGTTTAGGAGTTTTAGCGGAATAAAAAAAACGGAAAACATACATAGATGGACCCTGACCACATTACACTCCTTTTTTGTTAGGCAGTCGTGTAAAAATAGGTCAAAATTGGTAGGAAAACACTGGACAGAATACCAATAGAAAATAGGAAAGTCCTCCACAAATGTATTTATTTATTTTCATCTTCAGTGCTGTACCGCGAAGCTCTACTCTACAGTCCTCGTAAAGCAGTCTAAACTCCGAGTACACCGTTGCAATCTTGATAATAAGGTGGATCAGCAGCACTCCTTATACTTGCCACAGTATCGTCGAGAAATGAACTACAGTTGGCTTTTGAGTGTCGCTCTGCGCTGTCCTTGACTGAATAAAACGAAGGTTTGGTGAAGTCTCCTTTAATCTCCCCTTGACCCAAGCAATATGATCAACGCGCACACCGAGCCGCTCTTTGTTAAACACTAAATTCAAAAATATATCCTAGCTGCATCCTGCCGTTGACCTAATTAGGGATAACGCCTTCACAATCTTCTCATATCGTACGTTAAACTTATTTTATTCTTTTGTTGCTGAGGGCATATCTTAAATATATATACAATACACTCTTTGCTAAATGGACGTAAGGTCTCTTCCTAATTATCATTACACTATGATTAATTAATCTAACAGGTTGTTACAAGTGCTATGGAAATGCATAATTTGCACAATGTTGAGTATCTACAACCTAAGTGACAGGTGCAGGTACACAATAATGACAGGTGCTTACAAGGAATATATTAGTGTTTTCTTTAATAGTCGACGAGGGACGTCCTCAGAATGTATTTTTATTTTTAAGGAATGCTAAAAAGGGTAAATATTAAATATCAGCAAAAAGCTTGCGTTTTAGAGTATATTAATGTATCAGAAATGTTTAAGTAATTTAATTGCCGGGACGTGTACCTCGAGCAGAAATTTAGAATATAAGAATCCAACTGGCCAACAAGTGAGATAGAATAAAATAGAATAGAATAGAATAGAATAACTTTATTGTGCTATAAAAACATAACTTAATGAATTTATTTATTATTATTATTTATTCCGTAGCCGGCGATTGGGGAGGGGGTCGCCCTCGCAGCCAATACGCTGCTGTCGGTGCCGCTGGATCTCGTACTCCATTCACGATTCGCTTCAATTCTTGACGATTTTTTGCCACGTCTCGAGCATCCCTAGCCGACAATCGTTGATTTTTAAAGTAGTCTTTGATGTTATTTAGCCAGATTTTCTTCGGTGCCGATCGCTGAATTCTCCATTCTGTCGGACGGTCTCGCCAAAGAAGTTTACGTGGCAAGCGATTGTCGTTCATTCGGCAAACATGGCCGAACCATCGTAGTCGACGTTTTTGTACTTCTTCTTCGATCGTTGTTACTAAATCGCATTTTTCTCTAATGGTCTCGTTTCGAATTCGGAAAATGAATGAATATTACATGAATGAATATTAAATGAATTAATGAATATTACACTGGTTTTATAAAAAAGACAATTTATGCACAAATGGCGGCCTTATCACTATAGCGACATCTTAGATCTACATCTGAGATATACATGGATTTGGATCTCGCTTGTTTGTCTAGACCAGAGGTGCTCAATCTTTTTATCTCGTAGACCACTTGCTGTTTTTTTTGTCTTCCGTAGACCCCCCACCGGTTGATTAACTTTAAATGTGATTTTGACAGCTGGCACAGTACTGATCGCTGACATAAGATTTTTGCTAAAGTTGACAGCTGTAACGAATGAAGAACTAGTACAATTTTTATTCTTATTGAAAAGTACGTAAATTTTGAATTGTGCGCATTTCTTTCTAAGCGACCACGACCTTGAAGTATTAAGCATTTGAGAAAGCTACACATAACTGCACATGTAACACTATCTGGCTTGCTCATTCATATGATGCATCTATTCCACACGCTCGCACAGATACCCGTTAACGCGCAATTTACTCAAATATCTAGCTCGCACTTTTCCTCGTTAGTCATGTGCGTTGGCCTCTACGATCTACTAGTGATACAATTTTACCTGTGTGTGTTGATTTCCTTCGATTACACTTGAGACGCTCGCCGCTGTTTATTGCGATTAATATACGTTTAAAATACTATGCTGTAGGTACAAACAATCTGTTTTAAGTGTGATACGACATTTACGGAATGCCTTATTGTTTATGATGACCTGCTATAAAGGATTCTGCTAACGTGGACCACCATTTACATCTCGTGCACCCCCATTTTTTCTCGCTGACATAGACCCCCTGCAACTCGAAATCGATCCCTGGGGGTCCATATCGACACCTGGGGATCACTGGTCTAGACTATACTATTCCATATCCCTGCCGCTGCATATGTAAAACTGCATTTTTATATAGAAGTCTTGTGAAGGGATAATAGTTTAGGTTTAGACCATTTTACTAACCAGAAGAAGACCATTTTAGTTGAGAAAGCAAGTACTACTTGGGCACTTCATTTCTCACAATTTTACGTGTGAATTTGATAACTTGTTTAGGAGAGGAGAGACATGATGACGGAGTGGGATGTGGAAACAAAACCTGGCACAGGCATTTTAAAGCCGCTGGAGATGCATTTGGTCTAACTTACCAATACAGGCCCGTATACGCAAACACCGCAATAAAGAATGAGAAATTCGTGAGTATTGATTAGAAGAATTCTGATGTCTCTACTGATGTACTCTCTTATTCGGTAGAGAGATTTAAGCCGAGAAAAATACTATTGGCTTTTCTGCTTTAAATAATGAGAAGATTTTCATCGAAGGGGAGACCCACATGTTATAGGTAACCTGCGCTCTACAGATGGGCACTTGATAGATAGAGATATAAGCAAGCTTAAACGAGTTAGGTTTAGGCAGATATGGTTTTGAACCAATGAGACAATGTATGAAGACTTAGCAGGGTTGAGTAGAATGCCGTGTCTACGTGTCTAGAAAGATCCTCGTTGACTTTCCGTATTACAGAGTCTGCATCCTCTACATCAAAGTGGATAAATATTTATCACACATATGGAAATTAGCACCGATTTCATACGGAAATTAGCACCGATATCGAATGTATACCGAGATAAGAGTATTTGCGCTAGTATAGTGCCAGAAGGTATTCCGGCAACAATGGGCATAATGGGCTAAACCCCAGACAGAGAAGTAACGCTATTGGAAATGACCATTTTGACCTGCTGTCTGCGATTGAGAAGTTAAGAGGTCATTTAATGTGAGACAAACTTTTTGAATTGTTCAACTTGTTAAGTAATACAAGTCGGTCCATTATTTATCTGAAGGGATCATTTCTATGTAAGACCAGGTGTTTCATAAGTATAGTAATTTAATTGTACGACTTATAAATTTATAAACAATACATAACATTAGTTGAGTCACGATTTGAATGGAAAAGTTAAAGTGATGTATGTCTACTAGAATTTTGACGAATAACGACAGCGTCGCCCCTTCTCTCTCACGCTCTCTTTCTCACACACTCACACAATATACGTAGTCCAATTTAAAACAAACTCTGGATTCCATAATAAATTCGATTAAGGCACATAAGCAAAAGGAAACTAAAAGTACTTTAGGAAAGTTGAAGGAGACAAAAGTTGAGGCGGCGGCGGCGCTCGCTGAGCCCCGCCGGGGAAAAGTTCTCGTCGGGGCCGTCGAAGTTTCTTCGCCAGAAGTTTCTTGGGCCGTTTGTCCTCGTGCTGAGATTCGCGAAGAAAGTTTTATGACTGACGCTATTCTCAGAACTGTAAACCGTGGGGGTTTCCGCGCTCTTCCCGGGACGATGAAGCGTTACAACACTGGATAAAGTATAATGTCCTATACAGGGTTAGTTTTTATTAGCGAGCACCCGTCCAATAAGTGATGAAACTAATCAAAAATTAAAAAAAAACTTCTTTTGTATTTGGTATTAATAATATATATTATATAGAATATTATTTTACACAAACACTAAGTTAAAAAGATTCAAAAAGTTTTCGAGTTTGGACTTTATTACCAAGGAAAAGCATCTTCTATGTAGCCCTCTAGAAGTAGCCCAAAAATGTATTTTAAAAATAATCGCACGTAAACCATATTGATTTCCATCAGACACTCTTTACAACCAGTCCTAGGTTTTGGATGTAAGACAGCTTTATATACGCATTGCCCTAATATACACTAAAAATAAAATGACCCCTTATAATCAACAACGAGTTGGAAAGACGAGAGCAACAAAAACTGGTGATATGATGGTGTCAAGAACTTACACAGCATTTGGCCAACGCCATTTCACGTTCATTGGCCCTAGAATGTACAAAAATCTCCCCAAAGCAATTAAAAGTAGTGAGAACACATCCACTAAAAATCACTAACCGATTGGTTGTTGGAGGTGGGTAGGGACGGTTTAGGGAATATTCTGAATGTTGTATTTTGAATGATAGTATTTAGTATTTAGTTTTTACCGTGATAATTTTAAATGACTATTATAGGTATGTAAACGTTATATCAATATGTAATTGATTTATATATGTATATTATTTTAGTTTTTTTTAATTTATTTTGGTTTTATTATTATTTTCGTATACATATATGTATGTGTATGTGTGCATATATGGATATATATTTTATCTATAGATGTATATGAGTATCTATATTTGTATATGCATAAATATTTATAGTTTCATATTTGTCGATTTAAAAATAAGTACTAACATATAGTTTAAGTTGACAGTGCACACTTAATATCTAATTATTAAAAGTCTGCCTTAGAACAGGCCTAGGCCTAGTTAGGCGACTGTGTCAAACATTAAAAATAATGTCGCATCAATTTCTTGCTAACATCTTACTTACAAATATGACATTAATTGTTTACTAGATGTATTACTAAATAAATAAATAAATAAATATGTTCTAAATCCAGATATTCCGTATTATCTCTCGGTAACATATAGATGATTATGACCTATAGATGATTATAATCGACTCAGTTTTTTTCAGTAGAATAATATCATATAAACAAAAACTCCCTAATGTAAAAAAAAACAAATATGTTTTCTTTATTTAGTTTTGTGTAGAATCCCCTACTTGTCTGGTGCTCACCAATAAGAAGTAATCCTGTATAATCATATCTTTCTGTTTATTTTCGTGAGTTACATTTTCTTTCGACATTGATTCGGGACATCTTTTTCTTTTATGAAAGCCTATTATATAAATAAGTTTTCCTATTGTTTTCTTTTATTATATAAATAAAGCCTATTATACATATAATAAGAGTGTCGGGCGTTCTTAGTGTAAAGTTTTTTTTAGTAGATAATTGTCAACAAAATTTGAAAATAAAATAATAAAAAATTGAAATAGGAATTCCCAAAAAAGGTTTTTTTACCCATTTATGTCGAAGCGAAGAGTCTATTTTTATTCATTAATCCCATGCTTACAACTAGTTCTGTGGTATGTAGGCGATTCCTCAACCCCTCTATTTTTTATTTGTGATCCCGTATAACGTTCATGATTTCGCAATACCCAGTAAACATCACGTGAACATCACTCATTCGACAGATTACCTTACCATATTAAAAAAAAAACTTTATAATACGTATGATCTCCATTAAATAGAAATATCTTCCTCACTACACAACTTTGCTACAATCATCGAACGCTTGCAGGATAAATTGCATCATAAATTTAATGTTATAAAAATAACACTTTTGCCGCTATCCATAAATAAAGAAATAAATAAAGTATTTATTTCCAATACAACCATAACAATTGTGTAGGAATGACATTAATTATTCTTAAACTAGTTATTCAATTTAAACAGGAGATGATATACAATATATAACTTTAAACTTACAAATTTAGAAAAACAATAACTATATCATATTAGTTTACAACAAAACAATTGACAATATAAGTCGTATCAGTCCTTTGTCCCCCCTATTTCATCTAATGACTATTAATCCCTTAAACGGTTTATATGAATAGTTTTTTGTAATATTTTAAAAATATATATTTTTGGTACAAAATAATTAATAATGTTTATAGTCTTAACGTAAAATTTAATTTTCATTTGTTTTTTTGTTCTTTCTCATTTGTCTATCAATAAATCACTGCTTAAGAAATGTAAGTATAATAAGGTATAATAATCCTCGCTCGTTGGAGCTTTGCCGAGGATAGTTCTTGTCCCCTCTGTAGCAATACCCCTTGCACAGCTAGACACATTCTAGCTGGCTGCAAGGTGGCCTTAGATCAAGGACGGTACACTTACCGCCATGACAAAGTTCTCGCTGTTATTCGCGAGGTAATTAGTCTCTCAGTGGCTCGTGCCAACAAGGGTTTGACAGTATCCTCCAAACCCCCAATACAGTTTGTGCGGGATGGCTCTAAAGGCAAAAAACATTTAACTACAAAACCTTTCTCAATAATCGAGAAAGCTACAGATTGGATTCTGGAGGTTGATTCGGTCTCTAAGCAGTATAAATTCCCTGAAAGTCTCGGATGCACAGCCCTCCGTCCAGATATAACTCTTTACTCTCTATCTCGGAAGGTGGCTCTTATTGTAGAATTAACTGTTCCATGGGAATCAAATATCCCAAAAGACCACGAGTACAAATTAAATAAATACCATGATCTCGCAAATGCCGTAACCCGGAACGGCTTCACTGTTCACCTTCACGCGGTGGAAGTTGGCGCTCGTGGCCTGCCAGCTAAATCTCTATTTCACCTCTTTAAAGATCTTGGCCTTTCCAGAAAAATAATCAACTCTTTCTTAGAAAAATTATCTAAAACTGCGATTTGCGCATCTCAAATTCTATGGCTTCGAAGGGGGAGTGAATGGGTGGCAAGGTGAACGCTCACATGTGGCAAGACAGCTGTCCTAAACCTACCACAGCCGGTTCGTAAGTCCGGAATCCACTGCTCACCCCCCAGAAGTGTAAAAAATTGTATTATGATGGGCCCGACTCCGGTCGGTGAATTCCATGGCAGCTCCGTTTGTATTTATTTATTTATATACTTTCCATTTTTATAAATTGACAAAAATACGACATTATATCATTCTAAAATTTTTCATTTTTATTAAGCAATTGATATTTTAAAAAGTGACAATCAATTTGCATTTTTAATAATTCTGATTATTCTAATGTTAATTTTGTTTTATTTATTATTTGGATTAGATTTAGTTTTATTTTATTTTATTTTTATTTTAAAAAGATTTGAATTTTCTATTTTTAATTTAATTTTTTGTAGACTATTTTACTAATTAGTTTTATTTGATTGTGTCTAGAAATATATGCATTGTTAATAAATAGTAATAATAATGCACAAAGAAATTTGCTCAAGTCTGCCTTAGAACAGGCTCAGGCCTAGTTAGGCGACTTTCGGTCATAACCATGTCTCAGTCACAATAAGAATCAGTTTTCTGCTATTGCCTCATTTACATACAGTGTGACATGGTAAAATGTACTAGTTAAATTTTGTAATACCTACTCTAAATAAATAAATAAAATAGTTTTATTGTTATATTTTGTATTTGTTATATATAAACGCTGTTTGTTAACCGAATAAAATAAATAAATAAATAAATAAATATATATTATGTGCTAGATTAAATGGGTTGATACGATGCTATGTATTTTCACAATATTTTAAGAAGTCGTTATGAGCATACATGTTGATTTTAAGCAGATAGACTCGGATGGATCTCTTGAAAATGTCGATCTTTTTAATCGCTTTTAATCTTTCAGGCAATTTATTAAAAAGTTTGAGGCCTATGTATCGACTAATCGCCTGGAACTTGGCAGTACGTGCTACGAACGGTTAGAGATACTAGGTTTTATTCCTGGTGTCATGCCGATGTACTTGCTCGTGGGATATGGCCGAGCTCTTATTGCAATAGAATTCGCAAATAGCTTCTTGAGCAAAAATCGTATATACGGTCAATATCCCTAGTTTTTGAAAGTGTTCAAGACATGACTGCCGTCGACATAGATTATGCCGAAAATGTCGAAGACGAGAGGGTACAATACGCCGCCTTATAAGTGCATATAATATTAATATTATTACATATTATATAATAATCGTAGCGTCATATATTATATAAGAATAAAAACTTCTTGATAATGAAGTTTAATTCTCGAGCTAAGCAATGAACGGAGAAACCCAAATTACCTTTTTCATCAGGCAACAAAACAATTATTGCGGGCTCAAACTTTTCAATTAAAACGAACAACGTAAAGCGTTAAACTTTTCAAAAACATTTATTCCGATCGACAAAAGGAAGCGTCTGAAACGGTTTATTCTTAAAGCAAAGCGGGAGGAAACCGAAGAAATTCAAATATAATAAATTAATTCCTTCCTTTCGCTTCGGGTCTCCTTTTTAAACTCGTTAAGGCAAGTAATCCCGCAAGCAGAAAGATTAAACATGTCCATGATCATTTCTTGTGTCCATGGTCTTATAAACATTTCATTTATCGGGAAAGTTTCGAGTCTTAGCTAATTTACATTTTTTAAGTAGCAAATGCAGGTGAGATTGAGTAGTTGATATGTTTTTATGGTGTTAAGTGCTAAGTGTAAACAAAACATTCATACGGTCTTTAGTGTTTCTCGCAGGTCTGTCCGTGTCGCAAAATGGAGGACTTACAACGGTTAGAATTACGAAACATTTTCAAAAAGATAGGGGCATAAATGGGATCGGAAATCGGATTGAATTGTTAGTTGAAATCGAAAAACCTAATGGTAAAGAAAATGGATAAGCAGATGACTTTAGTATGGAGCTAGCGATACACTTTTCCATCCGATCCAACAGAATTTCGATTGAATTTCGATCCAACAGAATTTTTTCATTCTTTGCGAATGAGGTTTTGAATATTGCTGTACAAATTATATAAATTTAATGAGGTTTTGAATATTGCTGTACAAATTATAGCAAAATCGGATACATTTATGAGAAGTGCACTATCTGCAAAATATACACTACAAATATTTCTGGTTCACATCTATTGAGAGTATTCAAAGCTGCAATGTCGTTGGAGATTGCGACGCTACGAGTGCGGGGCGTACGCGGATGTGCGGGGAAAGCTTCTTAACAGAAAAAAAATAATGGTTTTAAAAAAAACACTAAAAACACGCTTTTATAAATGCACGTAAAAACCAAAAAATCCTGCTTCATCATCAGACCTTGAAACTTAGTCGTGGTCAAAGTTCATTACAAGACCTTTCTAACAAGTCCAAACACGGCTATGATACGATATTCCATCATGGAATGCCAGTGCCTATCTTCCGGCTTCATCATCAGACCTTGAAACCTAATCGTGGTCAAAGTTCATTCCAATACTTTTCTAACAAGTCCAAACACAGCTATGATACGATGTTCCATCATGAAGTTCCAGTTCATATCTTCCGACTCCATCATCAGATCAGTTCGACAGTACCATATTATTATATTGTCATCAGAACTACATACAGCTGCCAATTTTCATGACGCTACGACCCTTGGAAGATGGTTACATTAGTTACCTTAGATTCCATTACATATGTAGTTAGTTACATACAGGTCGACCTAATAAAAGCGTGTTGTGTGTAAATAGATAGTGCTTCTAATCACTTTACTTCCACCTAAACTTTGCACTCGCATCTAACACAGCATGGTGAACGGTTTCGTGCAGCTTGGGCCACAAGATCCTTTTTGTTCTCGGATCGGTTCAACTCACGATTCAGCTCCTATTCAGAAGCCTCCTCGAGTGGAAGGCTACCCTGGGTAAGACTCTAGGTCTCAGGCCTCAAAGCCGGTAGACCAGTTTCTCCCGGCGGGATTGCATCCCGGTGCCAATGGACGGTTTGCGCACCGGTCGGCGAAGCCAATCGGTTGTGCATTCTGACTAATTGCTGAAGGCGTCTGGAGACTATGGAAATACACTGTTTCCTAAGCAGCTGGGGTGGATGTTGACCTGTTGTCATGCCACTCTTGAAATGACCTTAAGCCACTCGATCCCGTGTGGCACTACGGGCAAAGTACGCCCAGATCTGCGATAAATTCTATTCTAACAAGTAGAGGTCGCGTAAGCGACTTCGGATCCGTAACCAATCGGGAGGACGGAGGTATCCTAAAGGTTAATTCCAGACGGATGTCTAACGGGTTGCTGGTAAACTACACAGTGGATTGTCTTGTCCCCAAGTCTTCTACGCTCACCCCACGGATGAAAGAACGATCATATATCGTTATACCAGCCTGTGGTGACGGGTTCGCCCTTGTAGTCGACACCGTCCTACTGTGACAGTTTACACGCTGATTTTACTAACCACATACACTTGCTAATAAACAAAATGGAAATTAGCGCTTACGGTTTGTTTTCTCAACTTCCCAAATGGGCTGATTGTCAGCGCTCGTAATGAGAAAAGTATGCGGGAATTTTGAGTGACTTTACAAAGTTCCTTAAATTGTGCGGAGGGCCGCGTGGGAGGGGGTGAGTTAACCAAACTCGAGAGCCGCGGTGAGGATGGATGAGCGGTCCAAATAAGGGGAGGGCGAAATATGAAGGAAACTTTTAGCGGGCGGTTAAATTAAATCCCGAAAATCTTGAAAGTTGTATAGACGAAGTACTAAGGAAGTATTACTCGTGTCCATTAAAGTGTCCATTAAAGAGGCAATTAATCCGAAGCCTACTGTATTATGAAAATGAATTTGTAAATGTATTTCGATCGATTTTTCTGAAATTAGTTTATAAGCTCACAGGTTTGGAAACAGACTAATCGGATTCAGTAGTTGACATGTTTTTATGGTGTTGAGTTAAATATAACTCCAACTATAAGTAAAAAATTAAAGAAAACGCTTTTGTGGTAGGGTCACTACAGATCTCTCCTCCATCATCAGACCCTTCTAGTGAAAATATGTAACCAAATGACTCATCGAAACCAGCCAAACGAGCCCAAATTGATGGGCTTATTGTCAGCATTTGAGGAGTCTCTATGATCACCTTACACCCCCAACATCATACATACCTGTGGCACCATATTATTGTATTGTTACCAGAATTACACAAATATGTTTCAAATCGATACGACAATTAAAAGTGGGTGAAAAGTAAGTTTAAGATTTGTTTACAGTGTTGTAGGTCCAGGCTGATTTACATTAAGTCGGTTACAGGCGTCAGTGCGGGCGCCGAGAAACGACACACTGTTTACATAGTCAGTCAAGTCGTCGCTATTTTTTTTCACGCTGTACCCAAGTTATTACAGTAACTGGGGAAGAAATAGTTGTCGAAAACAGCAGAATTTGATACGAGTGAATTATTTATTGTGAAAATTTTCCTGTCTGCTGTAAGAGTGGACGAAAATATTGGAAGAAAAGGTATTCAAAATAAAGGTTATTTTCGCTTGTTAAAATTTTCGCCACGACGCGATATCACCGTAGTGCCAGCGACTGACCAACTACTGACTTCGGCGTAAGGTCAGTACGTACCGCTGGCACGTCTGGCGGAATGAGCAGACTGACTTAAGAAATATATAGCAGGAATATTGAAGGCAGTACGGACGCGACAGCGCTGTACTGACTTAAAATCAATTCACACGATGGCAGTACCGAATCTGTACTGATTTGTCTTGAATATAAAGTCAGTCAGTAACTTAATGTAAATTAGCCTTCAAGCTAATAAAGGCGAGTTAAAAACCTACTAAAACGGTTTCTCTAAATATGCAAGATAATTATACTTCCCTAGGATTCCGTATTATCAACATAGCGTAAATCTGCCCTCTCATCTCGTCTTATAGCATTATAAGTACAATGGGCGCGGTCTTACTCAATACTCGTTAAATCTCTTACAGCCAGCACTTATTTTTAGTTACAAGTATAGAAATAGTATATAAATAAGAAATAAGAAAATACAATATTAAAATCGAAACAATAGTAATACAACATGTCTGGAAGGTCGAAGTATAAAAAGGAAAGGAAAATGAGGTGAAGGAGAAGGTGGAGATTGACTACCCTAAGTTTTAGGAAATAAAAAGTGTTTTTTTCAATGATACTCTAAATAAAGATATAGAATTTGCATTTCTAATCTAAGGTGGGAGCTGGTTTCACAGTCGGGCTGCATGAACTACAAATGAGTAGGTGTAAAAAAAAGAGCCTTTTTAACCTATATAAAAGTATGAGAAATAAAATAAAGGAGGATAGAAAGAAATATATACTTTACTCTTTGTGGGCACAGATTTGCCACATCAAAATAATCTAACACCTATAAGGACGCTAAAGTTTTAAAAGGAGGGGAATGGGAGGGGAAAGGGAATTTATCTGGAGGATTTCAAATGCACTCTGAGTCTGTTTTTAAAAGTTGTTATGCTTGGCGCGGTTCTCACATTTTTCGGCAAAGCATTCCAAAGACGGGCTCCATGCACGGTGAAAGAGAATGAGAAGAAGCCACTGCTGTGACTAGGGATAGAGAGTAGCAGGTTGTTTTTTGATCTCAGAGGGCGTCCATGAGCCGATAGTGCAGTAAATCTGCCGGTAAGATAATTCCTGAAGCGAACTACAGTAGAACTCTAATTAACCGAATCAATTGGGACAATAAAAATATAGTACCTCAAATTATACTTGTAAGTACGATATTGTTTTCAAAGTATTTTAAAAAGTCGTTATGCGCATACATTTTTATTTTAAGCAGATACACTTGGATGGACCTCTTAAAAATATCAATGTTTCTTATTGCTCAACTGGAACCCCGCTACGCCAAGGTCCCAATAGTAACTGTCGTTTTGTAAGAAATAAGGTCCCTTTCAAACATAGTATTTTTTTCTGAAATGGAAATAATTTAAAATATGATTTTTAAATAAAATTAGACCGGTGTATAAACACGTCAAACTCGAGAATAATTTCCTTGACAACATTCGCTTCATACAAGTAGTAAGACAGAAATATATACTGTCATAGTTGCCACTTAAAATCATGTACACTAAGAACAACAATTTTGCAATAAAATTAGATAGATGTATAATGAACACGTCAAACTCGAGCATAATTTCCTTGAAAACATTCGGTTTCTAAAAGTAGCGAGACTGCAATACATACTGTAATAGTTGCTACTTAAAATCATGTAAACTGAGAACAATATTTTTATACTATTGGTGAAACGGAAAGACTATTTGCGTTGCACTTATAAATTTGTATATTTAATATGGAAACGCCATTATTAATAATGCTACTGCAGAGTGTAACGTCTGAGTCATCCCGACATGACTGTTGTATCATATGTGCTTTTTATACGACGAAATGCAACGGATAGTCCGTACATACTTATAATACATACCATACTACACACTATCGGCTACATTCTAGCAAAACAACTGACGGCTTTTGGCGTTTCGGCAGTCAGACTGCTCTAGACACGCACTGCGTATACTAATGCCAGAAATGCACATTCGGCAACGACACGTTTGACACTCCGGCAATGGCTTTACCCTATTATTATTCTCTCTTTGACATATAAGGATTCACCTCCTCTATTTCATCTAAATTCTGAAAAAAAAATTGGAGCAAGGTCTGGCAAGTACGGTGGGTGACCAATAGTCTACAGCCGTAACTCCTGCAACTTTGCGACTGTTTGCAGTGACATCTGTGGTTATACGTTGTCACGCAGAAGTAGTGGCGATGAGCGATTGATCAGGCTCGGTTATTTACTTACAAGCTTATCTACCATTGTTTGCAGTTCTTAACAGTACATATTTACGGTAACTGTATAGCCAAACTGCAAGAAGCTGTAATAGAAAACACCGGCACCGGTTCTCATATTTGAAAATAATGCAAATTTTCAACTTTACCATGGTTGATCAAACGAAAATATTTAAGCAAAAACAAACAACGGATAGACAAATAAACAGCTGATTCTTAAAAAAGAATAACAAGGCCTTGAAATAAAATTTATTTGGATTTAAAATTTTACCTCAAACCCAAGTTATCCAGGTTTAAAGTAGCCAGTGCGAAAAAATAGCAATTACATAGGTAAGGACCCAATAGTAATCATCTGCATCTGCATCAGCACTTTGAATCATCTGTAGTTGGACTATTGGTGAAAAATATAATACAAAAAGTCAGATCTGAAGATGTCGCTCTCTGTTATGACCTCGCGAGACTTGTGTTTTCAATCCTCGGACAATGCATTGAAACTTGAGACCTCTCTCTGAAATATTACATTCTGATAAAACTGTATACACACCCCAGTAGATTCGTTATATCCCACGATGACAGCGGTATACCACTGCGTGGTGCCAGCTACCCTGTACACCTGAGTTCTGAAGCCGGCCAGCACGCTGGGAGTCGTTGTGAGAATATGCTGGCCATCCTGCAGCTGGATCCAGGACCTGACCGCGTCGGAGAGGGAGGAAGAAGTGGCTGCGGGCATGCTACTATTGAGTAGTGATTGGTCCCATTCCTGCAAAGAAAGAAAAAACCAATAAGACTCTAGATCACCCAGGCACTAGATCATTAGTCTAGCGTACTATATTGTGCAGAAATGTACAAAAATCGAAGTATTTCCGATTTAAATTATAATGGTCAATTTGGTCATCTTACTCTCCAATAGATATGTGTTATATACCATTTCAACGTCTTTTTAAGTGAAACATGTTGTGCTATTGCAGCTCATTTGAATTATGAGTAAAATTCTAGTTATAGCTTCCTAAATATTAATTAAACGAGGCTGTAAAAAAGTTTTTCCTTTTTTATGCATTTTTTTACTTTTAGCAAATCTGTTTTGACAAGCTCACTCCGGCTTAGCACGGCATGATTTCACTGTATACTAAAATGGCTGTTTTACCTATTAATGCTAACAGATAAAGATTGCGTCTCGACATGACACGCGAAAGGGGCACGTAAAGCTATCAATAACACT
The DNA here is from genome assembly GCA_944548615.1 of Micropterix aruncella. Taxonomy (NCBI): domain Eukaryota; kingdom Metazoa; phylum Arthropoda; class Insecta; order Lepidoptera; family Micropterigidae; genus Micropterix; species Micropterix aruncella. Next base: position 28,282,246 of record OX155957.1, read on the forward strand.
GCGTTCACACATCCGGCCGAACAAGCCAATTGTTAGAGAACATTAACCAATGTGCGAACGTGGCGTAAAAGCAACATTCACAAATATACCCCTCTCTCTTTAACACGTTCTAAAGAGATAATGAATCTAGAATTAAAAACGATAAAGAGATAGATAATACAATAAAGTCTCAAAACCTCCCTAATGATATGCTTAATAACGGTAGCTGTTCATTATTTCGCAAAGTCTCAATATCTCTGCAGTAATTAGAGATAATGATAGCTGAGTGAAATTTAACGGACGGTAATCCTGTGATAATGATTGATGGGATGGGATGATATCAATCTGGCTATAATTAGGCCGTCACGTGAGGTTTAACATGAAAGGTTTTAATCAACAAAGCTGGCAGTCGACAGCTCTTTACTACTTACTCCGATACTGATACCCGCTAGAGAAGAGAATCGTATAATAACCACAGCATAACCTCAAACGTGGATAAACTACAATCGCATTAAAAAAATAGTAATTGGAAGTTCTGCGTTATGCAGGACCTCTAATGCACTATTGCACATCGCATTTTTGGAGGTTATGTAGGTTGCACTGCATGTAACTAAATGCAACAGTTTTATTATTAAAATGCTTTGTGCAATTTCTCCAAATGCACGACTTCCAATTTCGTTGAATAATACCCTCACTGGGAGCATTCGCCTGTAATGTAACATTTTAGATTCGATTTTGAGCATTACGTTACCGATTGAGCTGAAATTTAGCATACAGGCATCATTTGGTCATGGCAAGAGTTGAAAAAGTTGTAGTCGAAATCGGTCCACCAGTGCAATAGTCATATTGTAATTACGAAATATTGGATTTTAGACTTGAAATTCAGTACAAAGGTGCCTTGTTGGGTTGAACTCACATTGGAGTTCCGCCAGTCAGTATATATGCGTAAAGAATTGAATTGAACATGTTTAATGCGTTGCATTCTCACTATCCGCGCGCGTCTCCGACTATACCTCTCAATCGGGTCAACCCCCTTCCCGGAGGATAACACGCTCCGAATCCTTCCATGAGTCCTTGGCTACTTGACGAGAAAGTTTTGTGGTGAGACAGCCGATATTTTTTAACAAACGTATTTTTCAGTTGCCCTAGAAAACCGATTTTAAATTATGTATATCTTTTTCTAGATATACATAAGAAGATGGGTTTCCGGCCATGCAGGAATCGATGGAAATGAAAAAGCCGACGAACTTGCTAAGACGGCAGCAAAGGAACGTTACACGGCCCTGAATCTTGCTGTGGCGTACCAAAAAGCCTTGCAAACCTAATTCTCAAACAAATATGTATAGAACAATCCGTCAACCACTGGAACAACACGCCAGGGTTGAATTAATCCAAAGCGCTAATTAAGGCATACGACCCTAAGATGGCCCGTGAGGCCTTATCGCTAAATAGGAACAATCTGCGCATACTGGTAAGGGCGCTCACGGGGCATTGTGGCCTCAACAAACACATGTACAACCTCAAGCTCCGAGACACAAAAATGTGCAGGTTCTGCCAAGGGGCAGAGGAAACTCCTATGTACCTCATGTGCGAGTGTGGCCCGATAATGCGTAAAAGATACATACACTTGGGTGGTCATTACCTCCAACCTGAGGAGGTAAAACAATCTGGCGCCAAAAGCCTGTTGCGGTTCTTAAATGACACGAGGCTTAGCGCAGAACTATAGTAGGTGGCGAACACAATAGATCAGCAATGGTCGCAGTGTTACAAGGCTCATAAAGACCTTAAAAAAGCCCCACACAACAAATAAAAAATTTTTTTTTTTAATCTTTTTCTATTTACTCTGCATAATAAAGTTGTCGATAGCGTGGCTCTACTATTATCACGACAAAACGTCCATTATTGGATAATTAAACAGCCGATAAAATTATTATTAAATTGATACCGCAAACAAGCAAACACGCGAACAATGTCGCTAGTCATTGCATAAGGCACGGGCCACAATGCGTGACGATACATTCCGAGATAATCGTCCCTAGCAACACAGATAAAAAGGTCGATATTGCCGTCACCTCGTCGCTATCTCTATTAATATCCTCACTGACCGTTGTATCAATTTATTTCCGAATTGCGATAAAACGATAAATCGCGTAAATAAGCGGAAAAAATCCATGGCTATTTTCGAAAGGCAATGAGATTTGGCTTATCGGACTGGATGTGTCATTGAAAAAATGATTGAATGACATTTTAATAATAGATAGTAATAGATAATATGTGCGAACGCATTAGCGTCAGCTAAAACTAGGTTATTGGGTAGTTTCAACTTATTTTTTACAAGACTGCCCAACAAAAAAAGAAGTGTAATGTGTTCGGGGTTCATCTATGTATATTTTCCGTTTCTTTATCCCTACCATAACTTATAAACGCCTGATCCGATTTAGAAGTAAGTGGTATTGTTAAAATCTTTAGGGTTAACCTTACCAGTCCAAATGAGTGGTTGTCTATGTCCAAATGTAAATAAATTAACATAAATATATCCTGTATAGTGTCAAATGAAAGGTCTGATGAGTGAGTACAGTCCGGATATATACATGTATATATGTAACCACAAATATGTCATTAAAAAATAATTATTAATACAATAGTTCATTTTCTGTAAGGGCAGTCGTGCTTTTTATTCTTTTGTTATTATATGTATTTACGTGTCACTAAACCGATTCCGCCAGGCTGCAATACAATATAATACAATCTAATTCTACTCCAGTAGGTAGGATCTCTACGCTTGGATGCCTCACTGTGTCAATAAGCTTCACATTCTGATTACGGAAAATTCTCTATCGTGACACGTAAGTTGCGTACAAATTGATTGAAATAATTTATAATCATTATGAGAATCATCAGTGTTATTAGAAATAATGTAATGATGAAAAATGATACTAAAATAATAAGAATAGTGTCTAAAGTCATAATTATCACAGCGATAATTTGATAGCCAAGAAAATAATGTTAAAATTTAAATTAAATGTCAGTTCCAGCAATAAGCCTCCGCCAATAAAAATAAAACTTACGTCAATTATCAGGATATTGTGCTTTTCTAAACTTTACAGTATTATCCTCTTGGATGTATTCAGCATTACCCAAATTTATTGTGTCATATATTGGGTTTTAAACTATTTTTTAACGAAGGGGATAAGTAGCTAAGTAGGGATTTCGAGAAAAAAATTAATTGGAGTTTGCACCGGATCTCCACGTTTTGAGATCTTGTTAATCCAAAAAAGTGATAACTGGTAAATGTCTCTGTGTGTGTGTGGCTGTGTTTTTTTGTATATGTGGCCATTGTATATTGGAAACTAAATGAATAATTAGGACTAAATTACGCATAAAAATAGGTCATCCCGATTTCGAGATTTGACATACTGATTAGACATATCCACAATTTTGTTTCAAAATATCGGCCTTTTCAAAACTGAAAAAAAAACATAAATCTGTTAATACTCTGGTCAACTCCGTTAATAAATTACCTGCGATTCTTGATTACGTCACTTCTCGACACCCCCCGCAAGGTTTGAATTAAAAGTGTTATTATCTGAAAGTTTAATACTTAATAACTTCGTTATTATTAATGATAGAATTGAAATCAAAAGTTTCTTGGAATCTGGAGAAAAATGCATCTAACTTGGTTGTAAGTCATTTCTTGATATTTTTAGTGGTTTACGAGTCTAATAATTGTTTTTTAAATGATCGGTAAAAATTAGGAAATTGAAAATCGATTATTATAGCCCATAAAAAACAAGTTAAGTTGAAAAGAATAAAATGTCAAAATCGAATGCAAATAGATTATCGCACTTATTTTATATAGCCAATACTTAGCGTTGTAGCAACAGCGACGCGTTGTATGTCTCTTCATCAAGACGAAATTTGGAAAAGTACATGGATACCGCGTATCTACCACGTTTATTTGAATTGATTCTGTCCAAGACTTCTAGGGGCCTAATAGGCCCTTGCTGAGTTGGCTACGAAGACCCATTCTGTTCAGGGTTGGTCACACTCACGGGTCAACACCCATCCGGCGGCCTCCACGCATGAAGTGCGAGCCTGGGCAGGACTCTGGCCTTAGGGCTAGTTTCCCCTAGGAGTCAACCGCTCCTGGACGGTCTGCGCACCGTCCGGCGTAAGCCAATCGATTGAGCACTCTGACTAACAGTCGGGGGAGTCTGGAAGTAGTACTGTTTCCTATAGAGCGGGGGTGCGCCAGTTGTAGTTGACAACTCTATTTGTCCAAGACTTTTGAAATGGTGGCTGTTGTTTAATATTATAAACAAGACTAAAACCAAATTTGCATCGTGCAGGCACCTTATTATAACTGTGACAATAACAGAGATACGCTGCGCAATTGAAGAGTATTTTTATATATCACCATTGATTATTATGAATGTTTTAAAGGTCTCCGCTTTGTTGCAACTTACCACTAGATAGAACTGCAGCACACAACTTCTATACCGCACAACCGATCGCCATGAAAATTGGTATACATAGACATTTGAGCACGCACAATATTTTCGCGATATAACCTTTATTGTAACTCGCCACCAGATGACGCTGCAGCGCAACAAATTCTATACCGCTCAACCGATCGACATTAAAATTTGTATACATAGACATTTAAGCAGCATAATATTTTGGCGCTATTCAATTTGTTGTAACTCGCCGCTACAGTTCAATCAATCGTCATGAAAATTGGTATACATAAGTATTTGAGAACGGATATAACACGGGAAACGCCAGGTAATACCACTTGTACGGTATAACATAATTATATAATAACAAAAGAATGTTTAAATCGTAGTTCTTAATATTTTATTATATTTTTTATATATAGATGTCAATTTTTAATTTAGTATACAGGTTAATAAGTAATAATTACGCATTTTAATTTTCAGATAGACTAATAGATAGCAATATATCTCTCCGTATTATGCATGTGATGTAATCAGCCTATTGAAAAATGCGATAAATGTAACTTATAATTGAATGTAGTTATAATTATTCGGTTTTTATAATAAATCGGTAGGTACTTTATAAAAAAACAATTGATTATCAGTGATATTATAGATGGCCAAATAAATCACTATTAGTTTGGCCGTCAATGCCATAAGCGCCACTTGCATTTCGCCGCTGGGTTGCCAAATCGTACTATGGAGTTGAGCAGACTAATACCAATTAATAACCAATGCCTGCGAAAGGTGGTGCCTCTACAGGAAAGAGAAAGAAATTAGACGTCTTCGACATGAGGTGCCTCCGAAACATTCTGAGGATAACATGGGAAGACCGTGTGTCAAACACAGAAGTGTTACGACGGACGAAAATGCAGGGCATGGAAGCTATGCTCATGAAAGCTCAGCTGAGGTGGTGTGGGCATGTAGTGCGTATGAAAGACGACCGCCTCCCGAAAGCCGTGTTTTATGCCCAACTCTCAAAAGGCGCACGCAAAGTCGGCGGACAGCACCTACGCTATAAAGATGTCTTAAAAAGGCACCTAACCGCCAGTGGTATTCCACCTGAGAGCTGGGAGAGGGCTGCTCACAATGGCAGCGAGTGGCGCTCCACGGTGACCACCAAAGTTGAAGAGTTTGAGGAAGCCCGGCTTGAAAACCTCGACTCGAACCGTAACAGCGCAAAACTCCGAAGCCCACTTACACATATGTACACTTACAACACTGCGGTGAACTCTACTGTAGTCGTTGTAATCGGACCTTTATAAACAAGCTGAGATTCACTAGTCACTTCTGCGCGCATCTTCGAAGAAGTCTTGTCAACCAAGAGGTCGCCGTCGTCGGATCACGATGAGGAGGACATCATCATCATCAATAACCAATGGTATCACTAAAGATGTTTTACCCCAGATTGGTTTTATTCATGCGAGGTTATCGTGTTAAAAAAATGCGATCGCCTTCCGAGATTGTAATTACCGTCTTTTGTTTTATATTCTCTTTTCCGTGAATATCATCAATATTCATACAATTTAATATATTGAACGCGCTGTATTCTGAATAAACGTGTCGGTGAATTGCGTAACACGGTCGTTGATCACGAACGGCTGCAACACAATTATTATGCAAATTAACGAAATCATGTTATGCGAGGAATGCGCTCGCGATAATGAAGGCTGTGGCTGCGCGATGCACTTACGATTATCTGAGAGCTGGTTGTCAATCGTACTATTTTTTCCAAGATTTATCTTGCGTCCTCGTTTGAGTTTTTTGTTATTTCTATTTGTCGTCGTCTCTAAAAACGACTGATGGTATGTATATGTATAGTCTAATTACAGATAAATATATTTTAAAAAAACAAACACGATATAAACGTTACATAAAGTGAACTATTGCATTTATAATTATTTTCATTGCAGTTTTTTGATAAAATATTTGTGGTTTATGTATTTATCCATATAGATAGGTGTATATTTCTGAAATGCACTCAATCAGACCATCGACTGCCCGACAAAAAGGAGTGTAATGTGTTCAGGGTTCATCTATGTATGTTTTCCGTTTCTTTATTCCACTATAATTTCAAATCTCTCCAACCGATTTAGAAGTATGTAGTATTGTTAGAACCGTTATGTCATCCCAAGTGTCATACCGGTACCTTAATTGGCAAAATATCAAGTAAATGGTTGTCCAAATCTCCAAATGTCTAAATGTCAATAAATTAACATAAATGTATTGTGTTTAGTGTCAAATGAAAGGTCTGATTAAGTACATTCCGAAGATATATATGTATCTATATGGATGCATACATAAACCATACATATATCATTAAAAAAATTATATAAATACGGTAGTTCAGTTTTTGTAACGGCTGTCGTGTTTTTTATTCCTTTTATTCTTTTATTTCTAATAATATGTTTACTTGTTATTATTATTTGAAATGCCCGCGAAAGTCACTTGCAACTTGACTGCAAAATATCAGTTTTTCACTGTTTGAGAGAAATAGTCGCCTTAAATGAAGCCTGTATAAACATGTTGTGATCCTAATTAGGCACTTTAGCAGCGGTCTATTTTATACACAAATGAGGTTTGCGTCGTATGGTAAGAACGCTGGTGCTCTAGTATTAAATCGCTATATTTCGCGTTATATTTCGCGTATTCATTTTTCCTTAAGGCAGTATTAAGACGTTCCATCTCCTGCGGAAATAGTAAAATATCCTCATTTCCATTTTCTGCTAAAATACGTTGAATCTCTTCGCATATCTTACGTAATTAGGTTGCAGTATATGTATATTGTTTGTTGGCTTAAAGGCCGTTCGGTGAATATATATCACAGAGCGTTTGAAAGGACGCTCCCCCCCCCCACCTTTCCCCGGCGCACCGCAGCCTCGTCTACCATACATAATGTATTCACCTAAGAGCTCCGAGTCCACTGCAGACATCTACTGAATAATTTATAGTTAGTCCTGCACACTCACGTTGTTCCGTTCCATAATTCCACGTAGCGGCGCTATGTGTCCTCGAGTCAATTAAAATCCAACCACAGATTAATTAAAGGTATAATTTATTTATTTTTGTTTTGAAAATACATTTACAAAGTAATTATATATATTTCATGGCTCGAAAGTTTTTGAGTTTTTCTCTATGTGTGATTATTGCGATAGCGTCGACATTAGTTCACTGATTCAATAATAAATTAAAAAAAATAAAAGGCCCCTAAATCAAATCGGAATTCAAACGTCTCCATGCTCCAGGCCATCCGACTTATATATTTTTTAACTTAATTAAGCTAAAAAAAACGTTATTCATATTTTTTTCGATTTCAGTTCATATTAAATGACATTATCAAACAGGGTTTTATTTCCTCTTTTTGAAAAAAAAGATACCTCCAAAACTATTGGTTTTTGCATTGAGGCTGTACGTTCAATTTAAATAAATTGAATTGAATTACCGCTGTAATACAACAGGTAGAGGCCACGTAAGCGACTTCGGACCCGTAACCAGTCGGGAGGACGGAGGTATCCTGAAGGTTAACTCCAGACGGAGATATCCGATTAAAACTGGTAGTTAGGGGGCGAGGCCGCCAGCTGGTTACCGTTCCTGGTGCCTCGCCGGGTTTGTTGGTGGAGCTATACAGTAGATTGTATTGTCTATAAGTTTTCTACGTTCATCACACGGCTGATAGATCGATCACATATCGTTATACCAGCCTGGGGTGACGGGTTCGCATGTTGTAGTCGATACCGCCCTATTGTTACTATTGTCACCGTCATTTTTGCAGTATACACGCCCGGTCATTATCCATTTACTAATCTGAACTCTTCGAGGATCGCCTGAATGACTTCGTAAGATCATCTTATCATCATCATCATCAGGAAGTCTCTTTTTTCTACTTCATACTACGATTTTCTGGGTTGGGTTGAGTTGGATTGGGATAGCACTTAACCTACTGATTCCACTTCGTTACTATTGAATCACCGTCATTTTTGCAGCATCCACGACCGGCTATTATCCATTTCCCGGCAATGCGCCCACGGGCGGCGTGGCGCGAAGATACCAGCAATAAATACGTAACAGTTAATGGGCCGGCAGTCACGAGCAGCCGTGACCGCGCCGCAGAGCATGGAGCGGTTAGAGCGGGACGACAGCAGACGCTGCGAGTGGCGTCTTTCACTTTCCCGCCGCGGTGCCGCAGCGCGCCGCACGACGCGACGCGACGCTACACGACGCCACGCCACGCCACACCACGCCAATAACCGCGCGACTATCAATTACCGTCTTCCGCGAACGAGGTCATGCAGCAACGGCGGCAATGGCGCGAGATATTTAGCCGTGGAACTCGTCCGATACAATCTTCACGGTGTTTTTTTACCGGTATCCTTGAGGTGGATCAATCAGTGCGAGCTAGTAAGCAACTTTAAATATACAAAAAAGTAAAAAAAATAAACTCAGCGTTCAGCACGTAGCGCCATCTAGTAGTAGGTAAAATATCGCGAATAAACTATATTCGCGATATTTTACAAGCTTTTAACCTTGCAATGTTTGTTAGTTTGTTTAGATCACAGCCACATAATTTTGTATACGCAGTCAATTACAAATACAAAAAAGTGGAAAAACGAAAAAAAAATGTTGTCAAGCGCTAAGCGCGATACACCATCTAGCAGATTTTACCTACCGCTAGATGGCGCAGCACACTCAGCGCTTTTTACACGCTTTTATTTACCTTGCAATGATTGTTAGTTTGTTTAGGTCAAATCTTGCAAGCTGAATTAGAACCACTTCCTCTTATCCTATGAAGTTGAAATTGTACATGTTGGTTCAGTTCCGATGACAATGCATTTTTATGGTGAGCATAAATTGATTCTACATCTCCCAGAACTACAGGCTCCCAACGAGGATTCTCTTTCATGGTCAACAGCACAGACACACAATTTTGTATGCGCATTCAATTATGATAGCACGTTCTAAATTTCAAAATGACATGGCACCCAGGGTTGGCTCCCGACGAGGGGACTCCTTAACGGTCAACAGCACAAAAACGTAATTTTGTATACGCATTCAATTATGATAGCCCATTCTAAGTTTAACCGCGATAGGGCTGCTCCAACCAGAGTTGGCTCCCAACGAAGGGGATCCTCAACGGTCAATTCTGTATAGCATTAAATTATGAAAGACCGTTCTAAGTTCCACTATTACATGGCTGCTACACCCAGGGCACAGTATACCCCCAGAGTTGGTATACTGGGCACAGGGTTGGCTCGGGACAGAGCATTTTAATAAAAGAATGTTTTTTAAAATGTGTTTTTACTAAGTTCATTTACTAATTTTCGGAAAAAAAACATACGTTATTTTTTACTTTATTTTACAAGTTTTTATCAAAAGTTGCTTATTTGCTCATACTGATTCATCCACTTCAAGGATGTCGGTTATTTAAAACTGCCTGTTTATGGTATAAACGGCTAGATAACCTAAAAAGACGGACCAAACACTTTACAATATAATATACAAGATGAGTGTTTCGGCACCTGAAACTCGATTTTTACGTTAATCGCGACTCGCGGTTAACCCTCAGTTTGACTGCAATATCGCAGTCGCGGGGCCTGAAGGGTGAATTGAGACAAAAGTTAAACCACGAGGATTGGGTTTTCACAAGGATATGATGTAGGTCGAAATTTATTATGGAGTTCAATCATAATTACCCATTTATTAGCAAACTAATTTCGTCTCGCTCTCTTTCTAACATAATGTCTTGCATGGGGGGGCGGGTTTAAAGTAATAAATATATTCTGTTAAGTTCCGCAAGGATTATTAGCATTGCCAGTTTACATTTTCAGCGTTTAAATTTATAAAATCATTTACTCCGCCGACCCAAATTGTACAGCAACGTGGGGAAAATGAAAATATACTCCACGATCTCTTTCTAGCACCTACTTACCTCTCTGAGTTATGTAGGTGCATGAAATATTTGAACATTTGAACACTTTTGAACATTTTAGTTATTTTACTATTTATGAATCTCACCGCTTACTTGAGCCTTCAGACATCTATGCTTCAGGCGCTTGATCCACCTCTCCAATAACAATAATGTATGTACCATTGGAAAGATCTATTTTCTACAATATTTATGACAACTACAACTTACCTCAATTATAAGCCGTTTCGGAGTTTTAACGTTCGTAATCTTCTTAAATATTGCATGAAAACCCCCATGTCAATTATTTATTTAAAATATATTATTTGCAGTAAAAAACCATAAAAGATAGTATATTATGATGTACGGTCACTGGGTACACCATGTTGAACAGCTGAACTTAGCATATTGCATTGGTCAGGAAACAACGCGCGAATTAAATCAAGAGGCAAGCAACATATCCTAGTATTTATAGAGTTCAAGCAGCATATCAAGTATTTCCCCTCCATATATTGCTAACAAAGTCGAGCATTATTAGGAATATATTGTTTGCACTAACACAGCGTATGTAATTTATCGTATCGGGTATTCTTTGACGGTTTTCGTTTAAACATTTATTAAAAACTAGCTGCGCCCCGCGGTTTCACCCGCGTGGTGATGGAAAATTGTGATAATGATGATAGAACACTATATATCTTTATAAATTATAGCATATGTGTTATTCGAATGTGTAAGCTATATTATTGTAAAGTTTCATCAAAATCCATTCAGTAGTTTTTGCGTGAAAGAGTAACAAACATCCATACGTACATTCTTACAAACTTTCGCGTTTATAATAGTAGTAGGATACAATGCCTGATATGTTAGGTGCCCTAGGGGATATCGGTAATTAGCCATATTTAATAGCATATATAATAGCCATATATAATTATCCATATTTAATAAAAAATCAATGCACGATATTGTAAAATGCAAGTGGCAACCGACAAAAGTATCCCAGTCACCGTGCGCTTCCTAATGAGTGGTCTGACCCCGTTACGAGGTCGGGCCTCGCGTAACCTCTCACAGAAAGTGTTAGATAAATCAGTATTACGGTCGCGCGGATGATATATCTACAGGCGACGGTCGTCGAACCCGGGACACCGACCAACCAGTATGTAGATGGATATATTGGTGTTCACGGCGCGTTTGCGCTTTGCTGACTCTCCCCGCCCCGTCGAAGGCGAGCGGATAGCACTCATTGCAACAAGAAAAAACGTGGATGGATCCTTGCTGCTATTAACACTGAATGACACAGCCACAAAAAATAGAAGATATGACCCATATAGATAATACGCTTTTGTTATGGAACACCAATAGTTGAAGAAGAGATAGATATTGTTGATTATACCGTAAAATTGTCTTTTAAAAGGCCAGCCAATACCACGATCGAATAGACACGAATAGCCACTACCAGATCAATACCACGGAGCAGCTGCTCCGTGATCAATACGTATTCATACAGTGTAGGCATCTGAAGTGTAACGAGAGACAATGTGTTTTGCATGTCAACAGTAGCATGTTCATATTTGACTACTTTCTGTGAAACAAGTAAATATAGTACCTACAAAAAATAAAAAACACGACTGCCGTTACAAAAAATGAACTACTGTATTTATAATTATTTTTATAACAGCTTTTTATGAAATATTTGTGATTTATGTATTTATCCATATAGATACATTTATATTTATGTAATGTACTCAATCAGACCTTTTATTTGACACCAAACACGTTATATATTTATGTTAATTTATTGACATTTAGAGATTTGGATATGTTGACAAACATTTGCTTGATATTTAGACAGTTAAGGTACCCTATGGCACTCAGGATGACATAACAATTTTAACAATACAAGAATACTTCTATATCGGTTCGAGCGTTTGGAAGTTATGGCGGAATAAAGAAACGAAAAACATACATAGATGTAGCGTCCGTAGCCCCGTTGACACCGGTTCTCCCCGTTGTTTCCCAAGTTAAGCAGCGGCGGGCGCGGTCAATACTGGGATGGGTGACCGCCTGAGTGTTTGACTGCGTGATGCTACAAATGCCTACCTAGAAGATGGTGGTGGTGGTGGTGGTGGTGGTGGTGGTGAGAGAGAGAGAGAGAGAGAGAGAGAGAGAGAGAGAGAGAGAGAGAGAGAGAGAGAGAGAGAGAGAACGAGGCCTTAGGATTATTTGCAACAAAAAAAACGGATAAAACGCGTGTACGAGCAATGTCTTTACTTACGGATCGGAGACCATGACTCTTACTCGACAGTCAGCCTAGATGCGAACAAGGAGCTACTCAATAAACTGGAAAGGATTCAGAACGCGTGTATTCGATTTGTTTATTCCCTGAAGAAGTTTGATCACGTCCTTTTGTAGGCTAATGGAGTGCTCCCCATTAGAGGTCAGGATTTCCCCATACTCACCTAGCTCTTCGTGTACGTCATTCAACCATACCTTCTGATTTGTATAATCCCTTCTCTCCGTGTTCATCCCATGTCCTTCCATTACGTTCACAGAAAAATCTATTACTGGCTTTACCTCAGCCTTCATCAACTTTCATGTCCAAGTCATTTGAAGTGCAGGCGGTCCATATATAAAACTCTGTGCGTTTGCCACTAAGACAACTTGAAAACCTGATCGGGTCTAAAAAATATATTAGGAGACATTTACATAATTTATAAATACTTAATTTATAAATTTATAAATATTTATAAATACCCCCACCCTACCGCAACCCAGCTTATTCCTATATCCCATTCCTCCCTTCGATATATTGAGTTGACATATTGATTTCTGTTTAATTTTCATTATTATGTTGATTATGTAATTATACTCAGTTATTACGACCACTATTTAAAAAAGAATACGCTTGGTATTTATTAATTTGCATATATACACATTTAGTCTTAGTAACCCTGGCGGTACGCTTGTAAGACATTTGGCAACTTGGCAATAGCCCACCTTGTTGTACTCTACCTGTTGTGTGTGCAATAAAGTTTTTCAAACAAACAAACAAACATACATTGGAGGAGGTAACCTACATATATGTCCGGGAATAGATGATGCAAATACTTTAATTCTAGAATTCAAAAAATTATAACGTTACATATACTTTGCACATCTGTTCCACTTAGCTTGACCCAGAGCAGGGACTGCCGAATATGTGGCGTAGAACCTGAAGACAGCGTACATATCGTTGGTCGCTGCTCAGGCCTCGCCGCAAGAAGACGCAGTTTACTGGGATAAGCCATTTTCGACTCAGTGACCTGCTCAACCTGAAGGTCAGTGATCTGTATATACCGCTAAACGTACCGGGCTTCTAGCAGACCACTGACTTAACCACAAAGTGTGTAGTTACAAAAGATCTTATAGATCCAGGTGACATCAAAGGCTGGATACAAGCCCCCCACTCCTTTTACTGCTACTACTACACATACTTTATAAACAAAATAAAACAAATTATTTTATAATGTACTCCCAGGTGTGGGTTCGCACCGGAAAACACCTCCAGTTACCTATTACACATTCCCCTTTATAACACCTCTTTATCTCGAGAATGGAACAGGTGCTCGATTACTTTTCCCGGCGACGAGTTTGCCAAGAACAAAGATTGGCCCCATTTTGCCGAGCGCGACGCGTCGAGAACGGGTCGTGTTTTTGTCGTCCCGCCGGAGATTTATACCCCGAGACTAGGCAAAGGCGGGAAAAAATATACACACCGGCGGCGGCGGGCGGCGGCGCGGCGCAAGGACGCGCACCGTCGCGATGAAATTGCTCGCAGCTGTAGGGCGTCTGACCCATCAAAGTGACGAGACGCTCGTTTTCATTTACCCCCACCCCCCTAACCCCTAAACGCCCCCGACTGCTTGCCTCCGAGCGCCACGCACCGGGCGGCGCGCGGCGTCGCCCCCGCAGACGACGGCTCGACGGGGGGGTTGGGTTAGCACGTGTCGGCACAGATTAATGACAGTGCTGTTTATTCACAATAGATTCGCCACGAACCATAATATTTATGGCATGTAAAATTTCAATTTCAATTTCAATAAAATATAAATTTCCCAGAAAACTAAAGTATTTTTGCTTAAACGGTCTTATCTATGTATGATTATTATTTAACAATTTAAGTACAGTACTCCCTCTATAATCCGGCACTTAACTTCTTTGGCCCTGCTATAGTAATTTGGCATTTTATAAAAACAGCTACCAAGTTCGGTAATTTCGAGCGTGAATTGGAGACAAGTCGCGATAATTATTGCTTGTCGAGATAATTATTGTATATCTTTCACTTCAATGGAATAAAGTAGACTATTGATACAAAATTACATTAGTACTGTATTGTAAGTTTTAGTTTTTCTTTATTGTAGTTTTAGTTTATGTTAACAATGCAAATGCGTGTATCTACTAATGTAGTCTATAATACAGCATTACATACATATATGTAGGTATACAATAAAACATAGCTTCTGGGGTTTGCACGCGCCATTATTAGTGAATTCCAGCAATCCGGCGTTTTCAGTAATCCGGCAATGCTCTGGTCCCATATCTTCCGAATTACCGAGAGACCACTGTTTTAAAAGCATGCCTGAGTGATTGTGTTTTAGTTAGATGAAGAAAAAAACAGAACTTAGACATCACTAAATATTTTAATTACTTTTCTGTGTTTTGCATAAAGTATTATTTTAATGTGTTTTGCACAAAGTATTTCACAGCGAGACCTTTCAGTATAAAGCCAGCTATATAATAACAACAATAATAATAATAATAATAATAATAAATTAAACATTTTATTTGCTTAAACAAAAAGGCGAGCTTATTGCCTAAAAGCAATATCTTACAGCTAACCTTTACGTACTGGAATAATATGTTATGCGGTAAAAATAAACTAATAAATTAAATTAAATACATATACATATAGTCCACGAAATATATTTTGGCATAAATGTCGATAGCACATTGACACCTTTTTCAAACCTAACGACAAAGGTCTAATGGCTTGATTTGGTTGTAATATTAAATTTGATCTATTAATAATATAAATGTCGCCACTAATACCTTTCTGCTAATACCAATGTGTAAAACGGTTACTTGTGACGATCACTAAGCAGGTTAGTGACAAGTATTAAGCCCGTTAAACCTAGCATGACGCCCGAGCGTTCGCAGACGTCGCACGACACATCTAGAGTAATAGTACAAAGGCTGTCCTGATCTGTGGTGTCGGGCTCGATACAGCAGCAGGATGGGGGTGCGGGGCAGGTTGTCAGACAACGGACTGGCGGGGTTGAGGGTGATGGAGTGGTCGGTGGGGTTGTAAATACAGTACATAGATCCGCCCGCTGCGCTCGTGTCACTTATGGCGGGAGCAGACGACCTCTCCTCGGGTAAACGACATGTCACTAGGTAATGAAATATTGGCTCGGTTGCGGCTCCAGCTCGTCCAAGTTCGCTGCCCGTTAATTGGAGTGACGGTATGCGACGCGCGCTTCAAACCGACGGCCTTAATATTTCACGATTGGGAAGGGTCCTCTCATTAATCATTTCGTCTCTAACCAGAGCGCTGTTTAAAATTAGAGGCTCGTTGATGAAGCCAGGGAACAAGGGTGTTAGAATTTAGGTGTTAGAATTAAATACCGAAAAATAAAACGACATCAATCAAACGTCTCTCACGATTGTGGACCCGAGAACACTGAAAAACACCTACTATGCATTGTGTCAGTCAATACTATGCTATGGTATTATAGGATGGGGCGGTTGTACAAGGTCCACTCTACACCCTCTAGAAGTAGCGCAAAAATGTATTTTAAAAATAATCGCACGTAAACCATATCGATTTCCGTCAGACACTCTTTACATCCAGTCCGGGGTTTTGGATGTAAGACAGCTTTATGTTCGCATGGCCCTAATATATACTAAAAATAAAATGACACCTTATAATCAACGAGTTGGAAAGACGAGAGCAACAAGAACTGGTGATATGATGGTGCCAAGATCTTACACAACATTTGGCCAGCGCCATTTCACGTTCATTGGCCCTAGAATGTATAACAATCTTCCCGACGCAATTAAAAGTAGTGAGAACACATCCACTTTTAAAAAATCTCTAACTGATTGGTTGTGGTGGGTAGGGACGGTTTAGGGAATATGTTGACTGTTGTATTTTGAATGATAGTATTTAGTATTTAGTACTTAGTATTTAGTTTTTCCATGATAATTTTAAATGACTATTATAGGTATGTGAGCGTCATATCAATATGTAATTGATTTATATATATATATATATATATATATATATATTATTTTAGTTTTTATTTTTATTTATTTTGGTTTTATTATTATTTTCGTATAAATATATGTATGTGTATGTGTGCATATATGGATATATATTTTATCTATAGATGTATATAAGTATCTATCCATATTTGTATATGCGTAAATATTTGTAGTTTTATATTTGTCGATTTAAAAATAAGTACTAACTATAGATTAAGTTGACAGTGCACACTTAATATCATCATTAAAAGTCTGCCTTAGAACAGGCCTAGGCCTAGTTAGGCGACTGTGTCAATCATTAAAAATAATGTCGCATCAATTTCTTGCTAACATCTTAATCAAATATGACATTAATTTTTTACTAGATGTGTTACTACTAAATAAATAAATAAATAAATTCTATCCCCTTGTACCTCTAGGATAACTCAGACCTACCCTCAACCAAAGTTGTAGAGAAAGGCATACGAGTATTTGCCAATGATACTGCTGCACTGGCCGTGTATGAGAGTCCCATGGAAGCTTCTATAAACTCGCAAAAGAGTCTTAACAAGTTGGGTCAAAGACTGAAGCAACGAGGTAAATGAATCCAAGTCCATGCAGGTGACCTTTACCAATAAACGTCAAACATGTCCACCAGTAGAACTAAATAGAAGGCCGCACCTATCCGCTAAGCGAAATATCTAGGGCTACGTGGAGAACGCACATCTTCACAAAGCGAAATCATGGCGCATCAGTTGCGACAGCAGTGAGCTGTCACCTAAAGCGGGCGACCCCGTCACCCCAGAAAGATATACGAATTGATCGTCCTTTCAACCTGGGATGAACATAGAGACTTGAAGACGAAAACAGTCCACCGTCTAGCTACGCCAACTCGCCCGTTAGAGACCAACGCCTTACCGCGTGGCACTGGGAAGTTATAAACAGCTGTCAGCCTCGCGCCCTGACTACCAGATTTGGGTGTATTTCTCCGTCGTCCAGTCAGGTTACGGGTTCAAAGTCGCCACCGCGGCCTCTAGCTAATGTTACCGGTAATTCGGTTCGAATTAAATGCGGACCGTGAAGTACTTTGCCCATCTTTCACTTGGGAACGGGTGGCCAGCGGGTCGTTTCAAGAGTAGCCGATATTAGATCAACAACAGCCTCGACTCGATACGGGTGGATAAAAGTAACTGCCCCGCAGATAACGAAGAAGAATCCCATAAGATTTGATCTCATAAAAATCAAGGTGTGCCTTGCTGGTCACTGACCGGTGGCACAACCTCTCACCTCGTCAGCTTCGAGCTAGAGCGGAGATTAGAGCAGTAGATAATGAAACGATTGGGGCTGATTATGAGTTACATGCCGATTTGCCAGTTTGAGTAAAAAAGTATAAAAATGCTGAATGTTGACAACTGCGACAGATTTCAATAAAAAAATGGAGAATAGGTACCAAACACCGTCGATGTGCAAGGAGGCCAGGAGGTCGACGTTGCCTACCCAAATTTCAGTAAGGTCTTCAATCGGGTCGATAACGGATGTTCGGTCAATTATCCTCATTTGTTTTTTTCTGAAGAGTACCTCTTCTTCTTCGTCGCAGATTATTTCAAAGATCCTTATCAGTTTATCCAGTACATCACGTTCCTGTCGTCCCCTTATTTTGCTAGATCGGGCGTTAGAAAGGATCTTTGTCTCTGCGTTTTACGTTACTTTACATCGACGCTTACTTTAAGCAGATTAATAAGCTTAATTTAAAACGTTAACATCATAATTTCGGATTGTAGACTTTGAATAGACGTTTTATTAAAGGCACAGCAGGGAGATTTCCAATAAAGCTCTAAAGAAATTATTTTTTTTTGGTTACCGAAACGTCGAGTGCTATTTATAAAGTTAATAGAAAATCTAGGTATTACAGAATAGTTCAATAGGTAAATGCGGAATAGGTAGGCCAACTTGTACACAGATAAGATATAAGCATAGACTGATAGAATGAATTTCTTTAATAATGATAAGAAATATATCAAAAAGATCCCAATTTGATTATCGTCGATGCTGGTGGTTTGGGCGGTTTTTTTTTCTCAAACTTTAAAACAAGACTATTAAGACCCTAGTTTTTAAAGCGGGTCTAAAATCTAGTGAGCACATGACCAAATACATTTCCATAATTGTGTGATACTCAGCATTTCTCACTGTTTGTGAAACAATTGCGATAGATTTGGAGCATACACAAATTCTATTCTATTCCTACTAACCGCCGAAGCTTTTATCATTGTGCAATGGAGATTAAGCCATAAATAATCCCCACGATTAAACAGAGATCAAATGTGTCTGTAACAGAAATAGCACATTTTATAACCAGCGAGCGGAGACAGCGTGTCTGTTTCGCTTTTACGACGTACTAATTTCGTTTTAAAAAGTCTCATATATTTTTCTTATGTCTTCGTTTAATCGGTTTATTATTTATTTCGGTTATAACAATATAGATCATTATGTTTTATAATGTATTCCAGTATTTTTGATGGCGTATCTAAATGATGACTGAGAGGTTTCATTAAAAAAAACATACGTAAGACTAAGAAACATCTTCTTGTTCAAAAGTCGACTCAGGTAGGGTTACGTTTTAGATATTGCTTATTTCACACTGGTTTTTTTTAAATAACTAAGTATTCCTTTGAGATAGTATTTCTTAAACAGAAAAGCATTTCTTTGAAATACTGTTTTCTCTAAATAAGTAATTATTCCATTGAAAGTACAAATAAATAGATGGGCAATACATTCGCATAGCTCTTTTGCTGACTACTTTTTCATATTTTTTTTGGCAAAACGAGTAAAAAATTAATTTCTGAGATATGTTATGATTTCATTTCTTGACATGTTGAGACATGTTATGAGAATTATTGCAATTTATCTGAATCTGCCATTTAAAAAAAAAACTAATATAACCTACCGCCATTTAGGTTTTTATAAAGCGTTTTTTTAAAACACTAACTTAACCTACCGCCATATAGGTATTAGACGCTTCTTCAAAAGCCTAAATCTCTCTTATGTATATACTTAAATTTTAGGTTTTTACAGATTCGGAATCTGGTGAATATATTGGGTGACGTTAAAACATTTTTAATGTAACGGAGTTTGTTACACTTTATAAAAATAAAAAAAGCTAAATAAACTAAATATTTTTAGCGGGTTCCCAACACAAAAAACGCTACTACGGTGCTTGCGTCTGTGACGATACCAAAAACCCGCTCTGCTTACCCCAGACGACCTAAAAAACCTGACCTTGTCTAGGAAAACCCGGACGTATGACAACCGGTGCGGCAGGCTCCGCACATCAAGACAAAGCACACATGAGATTCAAGCAAGACTGCCCAGCAGGCGCGTCCTTAGCCGCCGAAATCCGCCCAAAAAACTTGTAAAGTTAACAAAGCCGCCGCCCTTCACAATATAGGCCGCCCGCCCCACCGCCGCCGCCGCGCCGCAGCAACCTGATTTAATTTCCGGATGGGCTTCAGCCAGAGGGGGGGGGGGGGGGGGGCGACGATGGCACTCGGCATCTCAATGTTTATGACGACATTTCGATTGCCGCCCTTTTCTTTACCAGCGATTTATGACGTCACGGGCTGAATTGGGAATCGGGTCCGCGCGCTGCGTCGCTATTTATTTGCCGCCGGTCAATGAGGGGGGACCGGAGGGATCGATACTGCCGCTATTTGTCTTTTAGACCTGAATACTTCTAGAAGTTGACACTTCCAAAATCTTAATATAACCATTTAGTTAGGGAGCCAGCGACAAAAAAGTTTAAGAGTTTTGGGATAGCTGATACTTTCAGATCAGACAGTATTTTTGGAATATAATTCCGGGGTACAGTCAGCAGGCCAGACTCTAGGACACCTGGCGCTGGCGTACTAGGAAAGGTGTCGTTTTAATTAGTACCCCTAAAGTGTTTTAGAAACCTGAAAATTCATCAGTAGACAGTGGATGCAATAAAGAACTCGAAACATATGGTCAGACTGCTTCATAATCAACGCGTGGCGTCCCATCTCCATACTATTATATGTTTGACGATATGTTTCCAGTTCTTAATTTGTTGAATTGCAAGGAATTTTGTTGAAACACCATTATTTAAAGATATGTATCAAAAATTTTCGTACGGTTAATACGGAAAATACAGTATACTGTAGTTTCAACATGATCCATGTGTCCGACTATATCCGTACGTATCATACTACATGCCCTCATATTAGAAGCGAGATCCCAAGGCCGCGACGTAGTGAAATAAAATTACGTTTTAACATTACGGCACGGTTACTACCGTCACGCCAACACCGTTACGCGTCATATTAATTCATACGTATGCACCACAGTCCGAGTTACATGCGTAATCCTTGTGGAAACATGCGTATTTCCGTGTTTTACATCGTTATATTTTTCTCAGTGTTAGTAATAAGAATAACACCATCTCGATGTGACGGACTAAAGTAATTACGGTTTTCCAGAAAGAATGATTTGATTTTTGAATAATAGGATATTCTTAGGTTTTCTCTGAAGTAGACGATAGCATCTGGAGTGCTTAAGAAAAATCATTTGAGTCGGCAGAGGCTCAAGAGACTTCGTCGTATATTGAAGCAAACATCGAACAAGACGATGATAATTAAAACGCATTTTTGAAATGTGTGGTGAGTATCATCGTCCAGATTAATAACACACGTACATATAAATTGTATTCCTTATATAAGTATAAATAATACGATACAGAAGCTATCCACGGAAGCTTTTTTGTACTGTCGTATGTTGGATACACTAAGAAAAATATAACGATGTAAGACACGGAAATACGCATGTTTCAGCAAGCATTACATATATAACTCGGACTGTGGTCCATGCGTATAAATTAACATGACGCGTAACGGTGTTGGCGTGACCGTAGTTACCTTGTCGTAATGTTAAACAAAATTTTATTTCATTACGTCGCGACCTTGGGATTTCGTTTCTAACGTGACAGCATGTAGTAGTATACGCACGGTTATAGTCGGACACATGAATCATGTTGAAACTACAGTATACTCTTATTTATGCATTGATCGTCAGGAAAATGTTGATACATATAATCGAGTAATGAAAATTTAACAAAATTCCTTGTAATTCAAGAAAATTACTATTGAAACATCGTTATTCTGTATAAAACCGTATGGTACCTAATGTAAGAATCAAAGAAATATTTTACTCAGTGTAGTTTTATGTAGGATTAATGAATCACAGCAGAACAATGGCCAAAATCGGAACCGGAATCGTAATCGGGGGTTATTTTTCGAAATAATCGGAATCGAAATCGTAATCGGCAAATCAACGATCGTTGCATCCGTGGCATTTAATACAACATTTGACCGTAGTTATACTCTGTCTAATCCCGGCGATATTTTATAGAAATGTAGTCAATGAAGAGGCAAAGTATAAACGGAAAAATGGCGAAAGTCTCAGACTACTGGCAACAAACTTTCCTCGTTTTAAAGTTGTGTCGGGAGCAGACGGGAGTGCGCGTAATGGGAGCGAGGTCAGATGAGATGGTGCGGCGGCACGAAGCCGAAGAGAGGGATGGCGATAGGGAGGCTGGGAGGGAAAAGAGGGGATGGCAGTGGGGTGCCGGGAGATCCTGTGGGATGAGAGTGGGATGGCGTTAGCGGGAGAGAAAGCGGGAGGGGAGGGGGGTGAAGGCCTCGTGGAAAATTGTTGCGCAAAGTGGATTGCGATTCAATCATAACTTTGTTCGCCCAGTCGCTTCTCCGGTATCAGCTGCGGGATATTAACGCTTTAAAACGAATGTAATTATTTGGGCGGATTAATAATTACGAGTAATGATCAACTAACTACGCACAAATTACGGATACGGATTAATGGTCGCGACCACGCTCAAATGACCATACATGGATTAGCAACCACGCTAGGTTAAGTAATAGTTAACAGTAGTAGTGGATTTCTGTTTGGCTAGGGTATCCTGTTATCAATGAAGTAGATCGCGAGGAGAGAAGGTTTCGATGATAGAATTTTGAAGTGGATTTAATCAGACTATATAAAAACCAATCTTTTTTATCATTATTAGTTACTTTTAAATAATATTAAGTACATTTAAAGAAAAATGGTTTAAATTGACATCAATGAATATTAGTGTTAAAATGTTTTAGAGATGCTAGGCCCTGGAACGGGTTTATCCTAGCTGGGCGGCGTTGAAAAGGTATAGCTACGAAGAGTTCACTCACTTAATGTTTCGCCATTAATTATTATCGTCTATATAATGTAGCGATGATAACTAGGGTTGTCGACTACAGCGGACGAGCCCGTCACCTCAGGAAGTTTTAACGATTAGTCGTTCTATCTCCCTGGAGTGAGCGCAGAAGACTTGGACAAAACAGTCCACCATCTAGCTCCGCCACAAGCCCGTAAGAGGCCAACGCCTTAACCGCGAGATAGCCAGGAGTGTTACCCGGCGGGCTTACACTCACGCCCTTACTTCCAATTATGACCAGATTATTCCAGTCTCTCGATTGGTTACGAGTTCGAGGTCGCTTGCGCGGTCCTCTCCCTTACGAAGCGGTGAAACGGTGTTTACCGAATCTATCGCGGACCACAGCGTCCTTTGCCCGGCTGTTCACCCAGGATCGGATAGCCGATGGTCGTTTCAAGAGTAGTCGCCGTAAGGTCCGCAACCACCCCCGCTCTATAGGAAACAGTACTGCTTCCAGACTCCCCAGACTCCCCCGACTACATCGACTGTGTCAGAGTGCACAGTCGATGTAGCGATGACAATAGTATTTGTTAGTGACTTTAAAATAAATAAATAAATAAAAAAATAATTTTGTGATCATTTTGCATGTCGCCGTATCTAATGACGCTTTCTTGTTCGCTTTTAAATACTTAGGTACTTACCTATTTTTAAAATTATGTAATTTGAATTATACACAAGCTTTTGTTTACTTGATACGTTTGCCTCGGTACGGGCCTAAGCCTAGTTAGCGGCGTTGATTTGATGAAATACTCGGCCGCGGTGCACTTTATTTTGCTTAGAAATATTGTGCTTTAAATGTTTAGAAATATTGTCATTTTCTTTTAATTAAAAATTGGCTCTAACTAGAAGAGGGCTGCTAACTACTAAAGAGTGGAATTCTCTTTCCTAGACTGGATATGGAGCTATTTAAGATTTTAGTCTGGTTTTCTTCCAGTCATATCACTGACACCACTCTAGTCAAGCTCACCAGAGACATCGGACTTATGAAATAAAATTTACCATTTCTCACTGATGTAAATGAGTAGCGTTCTTAACTTGGTAATTTTTACCTGCTACTGGAACGATTATGCTCTCTTTAAATCTCTAACAGTATTATCAAAGTAGTCGAAAGCAGAGTGTGAAACCAGCTATGATTGAACTTATAGCTGGCATCCCGCAAAGATAGAACTGTCTTTATTCAATTTTATTTATTTATTTATTTGAGAAAATACATAATAATTATATATTTTTTTAATATTCTGCGTCACTCCTAACTAGGCAGCGCCTGTTCCAAGGAAGACTCAAATTTTATATATGTATGAGGAATTTTTATATGTAATTTTATGAATTCCATTCTATTGGTTTCATAATCTAAGATTATCTCCTCCAAGATGTCCCCTTTAATATTGTCCATACCCATAAATCTAGTTGCTTTATTGTAACATTTATATGGCGGATATCTTTGTATTTTTACACGACTGTTCAACGAAAAAGGAGTGTAATGTCTTTCTAAGTGTGTGTGAGTGCATCTATATCCGTTTATTTATTCTACCATAACTTCTTAACGCTTGAACCGAATTAGAAGTGTGTGGTATCGTAAGAATCGTTATGTCATCCTGAGTGTCATGCGATACATTAACTGTCCAAAATAAAGTAATTAGTTATCTATTGGTCCAAATGTCCAAACGTCAATAAATTAATATAAATATATCGTGTTTAGCGTTAAATGAAAGGTCTGATTGCGTACATTCCGGAAATATACGTATATGTCTATAGATAAATACATAAACTATAAATGTTTCTTAGAAACCGTAGTAAAAATAGTTATAACTACGATAGTTCACTTTCTCTAACAGCAGTCTTATTATTTTTTATTTTATATGCTCGTTTTATTATTTGTTTCATTCATGTTTTGATTATTTGTGTTTTAAACATTTATTTTTATTATGACAAATCCAACTTCATTTACAACTTTGGATAAATGAAAGACTATCGACTATTGAATAATTAACGCAAAGAGTTGAAAAAAGATATAGTCCTTTTGCGACACCCGACCCTGTTTTACGTAATGGTGACAGACTTTGCGAGTCGGGGTAGCTGATAATCCGTCCAATCCAGTCATTACAGTCCGCGAGCAATTCCAGGTGAGCCATTAATTATGTACACGGGTGGTCGGAGTCAATCTAGTCCAGCAACGTGTAGCAAAGTTACCCTTTACAATTTCCCAACTGCTGTAACTATACGCCAGCCGGGTGAGGTTAAACTTTATGATTATTATCTGTTATTGGATCAAAGTTACATTGCCACTTGAAGTTACTGCGGAGTTTGTTATGGGCGGGATATTACGCCGAGTGAACTAAGTGGAGAACTGCGAAACAATACTTGGTCAATTAAAAGTTGGAAGCGCGCGACGGGCGCTAATTTCGTATGCAAATTGAGCGGAAAGAATGGGATGAGAACTAGTCAGAATTATATATAGTTAGTTAGTTAGTTAACGTGTCGTATATTTTATAAGACACGTCTCTTCAGAAATATGCGGCCTGGGTGGTCTTGTTGTTCGTCTCTCGTAGGTCTTGGTGTGTGATGGGGGCTGTCATCTTCATCCAGCAGCGTTCCCCAGTCGTATGTTGGATTCGCTGTGTAGGACCCCAGCGGACGAGATTGGCTCGGCTTCTTGTCACATGTCCTTTGGCCCGGAGGTAGAAGGATTGGCCGGTGAGTTTAGACTCACCGTTTTCAGGGACGCCCGATCGTTCATGATCGCAGACCAGACAGTCGAAAATGTCCACAATCTTTGGGGAGGCTCCTTCTGTGTCCCATTTAATAGTATATTGCGATTTATTAAAGGTAAATTCACAATAAATGCTGATGTCACTTCGAATATCGAATTTAGAATTATATATAAGAGCATGCTATGCATTATTCCGGATGATGTTATTCCTTGCTACATACGCAAAAACTGCGTTTATTTTGGCGGACTATTTTGCACAAATGGCGGACTTATCGCTATAGCGATATCTCACAGTCAACCATTTATATATTAGAGTGTTATAATTAATTTTTTTGTAGATCATGTGTTTCTATTTACCAGTTGTATCTCAAACATCTTCTATTAAGCATAAAACTCCATTCATTAATTCAATTCGGGGTATCGGTCAGGTAAATGTTGAAAGCGCCGAGTAAGTAGTGGTGTTCAAACATTCATAGCTAAAGTTGTGTTTGAGATCGGATTTTTTTCAGATAGCTAAGAAAGTGAGGAAGTATAAACAATACTGAAAAAATGAGATTATGAAGCCATTATTTTAAGTAAATAATGGCCATATAAATACTTATGTTCTTATTTCGTCATCGTTATGTTTTTATGTTCTTTGTATTGCTCCTGTAAGTTGTATCTATCGATCTCCCAAGTTTGCGATATCTGGTGAGAATCGTCTTCTACTTCAGTAATGTTTTTATATTACTTGGTTTTGAGAAAGCCTGCCTGTACGATTACAAAAGCGAAGAATCTCCAAAGTTCTCTTTTGCCCCCGTCTAACGCGCAGAAAACCTTTTGCGCTATCAAAGTTCATCAAAGGCGAGGTCGATTCAGCAAACAATACGTCCGATCGAAATTCCCTCTTTACTTTTGATGCCAATTCCGCGCCGCCGAAGCGTTCCGGAGGCGGGGAGAGCCGTTTATTAAAGAAACTTCTTATAATTATCGGCTAACAGGCAAAGTTGCCGACGCGCAAGATACCAAAAGTGTTGAGTTACCGAATGAAGCAAAGGGAAGGGGGGGGGGGGGCGCCGAAGTATTCGCCAAGTTGTCCGCCAAAGTTGTTCAAAGTTACACTTTCTTTGCGGGCGTACTCTCGCGCCGCGAAGTTTTCCGTCAACTTTCAGTCGAAAGTTGTTTGACGAAGTTTTGCGCGCTTCGCTTACGACCGCATAAAAAATACTTTGCGATTGCTTGTTTCGTAAGATTGCTATAATAATTACTGTGTTAAAGTTACGGGAATAAAATGTGAAATCTGGCGGTATTCTAAAGCGATGTGAACGTTTCAGATTTCGGATCATTTTTGATGATGTTTTTCTCTGTAATAGTAACAACTTCATTGAAATATAAACAAGGTAGAGAGGACGAGTAAAGTATTGAACATAACAACAAAATAAGACTGATTTTATTAAATATCTTCTTTGTACTTGATACATTGATGCAATATCTTTCATTATCTTAATGACATTTGATTGAAACCTCAAATAATTATATAAAATTTAACGCCCTCTATACTCATTTGTATGTACTCTTTCGAACTATCTTTTTCATTAGTACAATTTCTGGTCGCTTGATGTAATTTAATGTTTATTAGTATAAACAAAATTGATGAGAGCGATTTGACCCCCATCCCATGTATTGAGCGATTTTTTCCCATAAGCAACCATTATCCTGAAGGTCTAAGCTATTCAAAAATATATATTTCATTGAGGTACCCGATTTTCCGCTAGCTTCTGGAATCATTTGTAGTACTTAACTTGTAATTACACAAAATTATAAATTAAATACACGAGACCTTCACATAGTTTTTACGTACATAATTCTTTTCAAAAATCTAGCAAACATATAATTCTTCGTTTGTTTACACGACTGCGAGGGTTTATCTATGTTTGTTTACCGTTTCTTTATTCCACCATAACGTCTAAACGCTGAAACCGATTTAGAAGTGTGTGTTATTGTTAGAATCGTAATGTCATCTCGAGTGTCATAGGGTACCTTAACTGTCCAAATATCAAGTAAGTAGTTGTCTAAATGTTCAAATATCAATGA
The DNA here is from genome assembly GCA_944548615.1 of Micropterix aruncella. NCBI lineage: Eukaryota > Metazoa > Arthropoda > Insecta > Lepidoptera > Micropterigidae > Micropterix > Micropterix aruncella. Next base: position 28,309,962 of record OX155957.1, read on the forward strand.
AATAACATAAATATATGGTGTTAAGTGTCAAATGAAAGGTCTGATTGAGTACATTCCGGAAATATACGTGTATCGATATGGATAAGTACATAAACCAGAAAAAAATCATTAAAAAACGGTAATAAAAATAATTATAAATACAATACTTCACTTTCTGTAACAGCAGTCGTGTTTTTTAAATTCTTTTTAATATATTTACTTCTTTAGCTACCTATTCGTTGAAGCTATCGATATATTAGCATCGATGGTTGTAGCTACATATTCTAAATTGAAGATAAAAGTCCTGTACATCCTAAACTGGCTTTTTTCTCCATATTACGTTCCCGGCCCATCAACCAACAAGGGGAAAGTATTGTGAACGCGCATTTTTTTTTTCGAGATGTAGACGAAAATATTTATTTTGAGCCCCCCTGAGGCGATCAAGAGCTTTTCCAAATGGAAGTCTATTCGTATGTATATTTGTCTGTTTGTGTCTATGTGTATTGCTTCACCATAGCACCCAAACGCTTAATCCGATTGAGCTAAAATTTGGTATGCAAGGATAATTTTTTCATGGCAAGAGTTGAAAAGGTTGTTCTTGAAATCTGCCAATCAGGGGGCGCACTAGTCTTATTTAGATCTCGAAATATTGAACTTATGTATATACTTGAAATTATGTGCACAGATGTCTCGTTAGGCCGAAATTAAATTGAAATCGCCGGTCAATATATTTGCCTTAACGATTGAATCGAACGTGTTTAATGCGTTGCATACTCACTATCCGCGTGTTAGATATTGGTGTAGTGGAAACTCTTCAGATCTTCAAACTTCTTTTATTTCTTGATTATGTACAGAGGTATAGTAAATAACGTCTCGACTTAGGATAATAGAATGAAATAATATGATTAATTGCCGCTGTTTTATACAAGCTTAATCTACATTGTTATCATTGAAACTTTGGTCGTCCATGTTTGTTCGGACATCTACATTAAATAATTGAATAATAATTAATAATAGTTCTAAGACGCAATGCACGTTACTATGCTAATATACACGAGATAAAGTCCAAAAAGGTGTCCTCTTGATATGTAACACCTTTCCCCTTAGAATAAAGATGAAGCATTAGTGCTTGATCTTTGAGTGGTTAGTGCCGTTATTTCTTCGTCTTCATCCTCCGAAATGTGTTCGTGTGTCGGTCGCTCTCTGTCTGGCATCGGTATAGCTTGTTTGTGTCTCCTGTCCGCTGGTATAAGGGTCGAAACAATTATTAAAGATTTGTATGCGTCTGCTTTGGTGTTCTGGTGATCTGTGCCGGTGTCAAATCTTCATAGGGTTGATCTTGCAGTATTTGCATAGTATATATGATAATATAGTTAACCCTATGCCTAGATGAGTCCATGAAAATGTTGACTGGTATCGTGGCGTAAATGATTTTGATTTAGATTCTTCTAGTTCTTTATGGAATTCGTCAATGTGGTGTCTGATTTTGCTTAGTGAAATCCAATGGCAATTCGTTGATCGGAAGGGGGTTAACCGCGGAACATCTATATTCTTCACGTTTTCGAAATCGTCTTCTGTTCTGATGTCGGGGGTGATGATGGGGTATGTCACGTTCTCTTCGCTTGTTCGGAACGCCGAAAGCGTACCGTATCCAGTATGGACTTTACAATCAGGGGGTAAAGTTATTATTCCATCTCCTTAGTATGTACAGCCATTTATTGCTTGTTAATGGCTGAAAGGTGTTAATCACGGCTGGGAAGGTGCTTGTAGTGCATGTCTTTGGAATTGATACGGAGTTGCTGTACAGTATTTGAATTTCGCATAAAGGCCGCGTCGCAGAATCGTAGACAATTAGGCCATTGCAACCTCCTTTTTTTTTTTCGTGCAAAAGTTTTGCAATCCTCCAGTGAGCTTATCGAAATATATTGCTGTCCATTTGGATTCGTGGCTACGTACATATGCTCTGGTATTATGGTGGTAAAATAGGATGAGTTCAGGTGTTGGATAGGTATGGAGTATAGGTGATATAGTGTGAATTTGTCATTTTGGATGAGGGGAATTTCTAACGTATATATCAACTTGCTAGCGTAGACATAAGCGGTCATTGCTGATGATTCTAGTAAAGCATGTATGTTATTGAGAGTGATTGGCACGACTAGTCTTTTACCGGTCCTAAGGTGGTTTGATTTTAGTAGTTCTTGATATAATTTCTTTAATGTTATAACTGAGGGATGTACTGTATTGGATTTCGCAAAAGTATACTGGTAAGGCAGTCATTAATGTCGTTCTCCAGACTGACTACCCATTCAAGGAGCTGCAGTGAGATGGTGGATACTTCTTCATTTATTTTTATATCGAAAATAAGTTTCGATGTGGAGTTCAAATATATGTTTAGTCTGTCGATATTTTCGTGGATATCGTTGTTCACGTAAAGCGTGTATACAAAAGAGGATTGTTTATCTTAACCTAAACAGCAAGTGAGCAATACTATGTGATATTGATTCAATAATAGAGTAACTGATAAGACGTAACGTAGAATGAGTGGTTATCGTAAACGAGCACATATGACTTACTGACATATTTTAGTTTAATAATGATTTGTTTTGTTTATTGTTACAAGACCTTAAAGGGTTTTAACCGTACAAGGTTTTCCTTTAATTTATAGGCTAAATGATATACATAATTATTTGTTCATATTGACGTTTAAAACATTAGATTCGAGAAAAATAATAGAAATTTACTAAAACTTTAGTTTGGTAATGTGAACGGTCGAAGTCGATTAGCATGACCTAGGTTGTTTCTCCCGGACTTCCTAATGATATAATTTTCATTAAAACCTGCTCGAATGATTTCATAAGGCCCTTCCCACTTTGGCTCTAGATTGTTTGGATTAGGGGTGCGTAACATGACTTTGTCGCCTATATGGTACTTTGCGATGTTCTTTATTTTATTGTCATATCTTTCTTTTGCCCTTTCCTTCATGGCTTCAACGTTGCGTGCGGCTGTTTCCCGGGCGATTTTCAGTCTTTCTCCCAGGTCCTTAACATATTCGCAGGCAGTGTACTCGGAGATAGGTTTTAATTGGAAAAAGGGGCGAGGTTTGTAACCAAAAAGTAACTCGTATGGGGTATACCCGGTAGACGCATTAACGGACGTATTGTGACACATTATCGCAAAAGGCACTATCTGGTCCCAGTTTCTCAATCTACGGCTGTGGTACATTCGAATGTGATCGCGCAGTGATGCGTGGAATCTTTCTAAGGCACCATTACTTTGTGGATGGTAGGCAGTATTGAATGTTTGATTTGAATTAAAGAATTTCATCAGTTGTTTTATGGTGTTGTTCAGGAATTCCGCACCTTGATCGGAGTGGAAACGTTTGGGGATCCCGAAATGCTGGCTAAAGTATAGCAGTTGTCTCGCAACTGTTAGCGCTTCCTTATCGGGAATCGGATAAGCTTGTACGTACCTTGTTAGTTCATCTTGCAAGGTGAGGATGTATTTATTATTATTGTCGCTGATTTCAGAGTACGATACGAGGTCCATTGACACTCGCTCGAATGGTTCAGTAAGCTTAATCTACATTGTTATCATTGAAACTTTGGTCGTCCATGTTTGTTCGGACATCTACATTAAATAATTGAATAATAATTAATAATAGTTCTAAGACGCAATGCACGTTACTATGCTAATATACACGAGATAAAGTCCAAAAAGGTGTCCTCTTGATATGTAACACGCGCTCGTCGCCGACTAGACCTTTCAACCAGGTCAACCTCCTTTCCGAAGGGATATCACGCTCAAAATCCTTCCCTAAGTCTTTGGCTATTTTTCGGGAAAGGTTTGTGGTGTATATATAAATATAACCGATATTTTTAGCTAGTAGAAAAATAATTTTAATTTAGTATTCTGTTAACTTGAAAATTGGACCATTTTTTTAGCATATCTGTATAGTAGATTTGCGGTACTAAAGTGATATATTATAACATAACATATTTTTTTTATGTGGTAGTGTATAAAGTGCCTTTATTTTTATCCATAATAAATATATTATAATAATATATCAACTAGCAACTTACGTTCTGAGGGGTTGGCAAAACTGCTTCAGAGCTGAGGCATGTACCTACTCGTACATATTTCATTTTGCCTTTATTTAATTTGAGTAAATGTTAGTTTGGCCACTTATGTGTTTATCTGTGTTAAATAATTGTTACAGTAATTTTCTCATAACTTGTTTTAAGAAAAAATCACTTTAAAAACTTTATATTTTCTAATTTTCCCAATCGGCCAACTCGTTTCCTTAGCTCTTGTTTTTGACCTAAATTCTATTGTTATTTTTTTCAATAAAGTACCGCTGTTTCATGGAGTCTATGACAAATGTAAAAAAATTAAAACTTTTGATTATTATGATTTTTCTACTATTATTGAAGTATGTTTTTGGTTTAAAAACACAAATAAACTAAAGTATTGATTTATTTATAGAGGTACATATGGCTGTATAGATAGCAAATAATCTCTTCTACACTATTCCCAAAGGTATATATCGGAAAGCAATAACCCAGTATTAAAATTAGATTTCGTTATGCCAACACGAACTTGTGACAACTCCCTCATTTGAAAATAAACGAAAGCATTCAGTTGCCGCTCGCTCGCATCCCTAATTAATTACTTGGTCGTTTGTTCAGGAAATCGATTCTGAAGTCCCCCCCTGACCCCCTATTCCCCCCGCTCCAGCCCCGCCCTCGATCGCTTCAGGGCCTTCAGGCGCGGTAGTCGAACGTGACCACAATTCGATACGCGGGCAACACGTGACGGGACTCTCGATGCAAGTTGCCGCCACGCATATTTGTGTTGTCGCTTATTATAGCAGAAACTCCTAGCGGGAGTTCCCTGTCCGGATCGAGGATAACCCTGTTTAAGCTGATACTAAAGGATGATTCATGCTACACCGGGCCGGGGCCGGGCCGGGCCCCGGCCGAGTCGTTTCCAACGTGCTCCGGCCGGGCCAGTCATTCATGCTACACCGGGCGTGACCGGGCTGTTTCCGAGTTTATTTATCCCACGGCCGTGTCCGCGATAACTAGTAGAATAGAATAGAATAGAATAACTTTATTGTGCTATAAAAACATAACTTAATGAATATTACGCTGGTTTTATAAAAAAGACAATTTATGCACAAATGGCGGACTTATCTAACTAGTGTTGCGTCCATCTATTTTGGCGATAATAATATTTTTTAATTTCTATTTTCGCTTGATTGATAAGTGTGTTATTAATGCAATTTTCACAACTTGAGTTGGTAGCTATTGCAATTGCCTTTGAAGACGAAGTATTGGAAACACGAACTGAATCTAATAAAAGAAGATGGAGTGTACATCCAGCCTGGAGAAAACGACAGTCGGAGGGAGAATTCGCCACGCTCTACAAGGAATTAATAGATGATGAGAGCAAATTTTACGGTTATTTTAGGATGTCTAAAGAATGCTTTAGTATATTTCTTGGAAAAATAAAACGTGATTTAACCAAACAAAATTCAAGATTTCTGAAGCATCTCTCCCATTGAACGATTAGCAGACCGGAGCCGGGAAAACAATATCCACCGCCATTTCGACGCCGTGCTCCGGACGTGGCACGACCGGTCACGGCCGGAGCACGGCCAAGCATGAATTGCTTCATACAAAAGTATACTATAGATATCTGACCGTGTCCCGGCCGGGGCCCGGCCCGGCCCCGGCCCGGTGTAGCATGAATCATCCTTAATTGTATCTCCGGGATTATTACAAGCACTCTCCTTCGATCGCGTATAATACTGTTACGATGAGATAAGAGGATTCGCTTTTGAGAGGTTATCTGATGCAACTTCGGAGCAGCGGAGAAACTGAGGTCGGCTAGACCATCATAGAGAAAGACTAACTAGGGTTGTCGACTACAGCGGGCGAGCCCGTCACCTCAGGAAGTTTAAACGATTAGTCGTTCTACCTCTCTGGAGTGAGCGCAGAAGACTTGGGCAAAACAGTCCACCGTCTAGCTCCGCCACAAACCCGTAAGAGGCCAACGCCTTAACCGCAAGATAGCCAGGAGTGTTACCCGGCGGGCTTACATTCGCGCCCTTACTTCCAATTGTGACCAGATTACTCCAGTCTCTTGATTGGTTACGAGTTCGAGGTCGCTTGCGCGGTCCTCTCCCTTACGAAGCGGCGAAGCGGCGTATACCGAATCTATCGCGGACCACAGCGTCCTTTGCCAGGCTGTTCACCCAGGATCGGATAGCCGATGGTCGTTTCAAGAGCAGTCGCCGTAATGTCCGCAACCACCCCCGCTCTATAGGAAACAGTACTGCTTCCAGACTCCCCCAACTGTTAGTCAGAGTGCACAGTCGATTGGCTTACGCCGCACGGTGCGCAGACCGTCCAGGAGCACCAGAAGGTTGATTCCCAGGGGAAACTAACCATAAGGTCAGAGTCCTAGCCAGGCTCGCACTTCATGCGTGGAAGCCGTCGGATAGGTGTTGGCCCGTGAGTGTTGAACACAACCTGAACAGAATGGGTCTTCGTGGCCAACTCAGCAAGGGCCCATTAACTCCCTAGAGAAAGACTATCTATCGCTTCGCTATTCCCGATACCACCCCTGATCTATATTATTCATATTCATATTATTCATATTCATATTAACCGGTCGGGCGCCAACAATGCCTATAGGTATTTTGCGTCGTTTGACAGATCCTCACGCAGCCCTTTCGGCCGGCTCCCATATGTAATGCATATGAATAACAAGATTAACTATTAGTTAACAAGAGAGGATTAATGAAAAAATGAAGACGTTAGTATTTATTTACAAAATCGACCAAAAACTTGCGGTGCAGTTTTTTTCGCGCGAAGGCTGGCTTCCGACCGGTTAGGGTCCTGTATAAAGTCGACGCGCATATTTTAAACAATCTAACCATACCTTTCGCACACAAAGGATACACTAATATAAAGAGCGAACAACCAATATGCGTGACACAGACTGCTAATGATATTGTTTCGACTCTCTGAGCACCGAAAATAGACATTTTGTTTATTATACATTAAATCCAAGAATAATCGATATTATAAAAAAAAAACAAACCGTTTCCTCAATCCTTTATTTAGGTGTTCTAAATGAAAATTTGAAGTATACAGAGGCGAGTGCGATTGAAGTAATTTGAAAAAAAAAATATAAGTGACTTTGTGTTTCTATCAAATCGAGAAAATTTTTAGCAAATATGTTTCGTTCAGGACAAACCCTCGGAAATAAGAGTATAGTCTACTAGTCACATTACTTTATTTAATGGTAGATAAATTAGAGAATTATATATGAAATAGGTTTGAAAATGCGCAGCTGACATTATGCAACTGATGGTTTTTTTTAATAATTTAAGAGGTTTAATGGAGTCATATATCTATGTATCTAAAAAATATTAGTATACCTACATTAAAAAGTATGACGGCGTAAGTGAGTGGGTACGTGAGTACGTAGGTGCGGATACGGATACGTGAGTACGGCTGTCATTCGAAAATGTTTCATGATAGGTAGGTAAATATAAACTTTAAGCAAAACCGATAAAGTAAAAGTTCGACTACTCGATCCGAGGGTCAGCACCTTATTAAGCCTTTGAGGACCATAAGTTTTGCGGTAGAGTATGGAAAGTTTTGATACATAAAAATGTTAAAGGGCGATGTAATTGACATATATGTCAAGTTTTATGGAAATTTGTTCAATAGATTTTGCATAAGTTGATAGGACATAAATCCCTGTGGTCCATGAAGAGGCAAAGTTCCACCTTTTTTTAAATTTCATTATTTTATTATTTAACTCAGAAATCATATGTCCTAAAAAACGTACTAAAAAAAACGAATTGCAAAAGTTGCCATAAATAATTTATTTATTTATTTAAAATCACCAGAATTCGTTGGTCATTTGCGATATTTAAAAAAAATACGGTATGTTTTTAAAAATTTTTTTTGTTACTGTTAAGATTCTGATTTGTCAAAAACATGGGAAAATATAATTTCTAAATTATTCGTATTCGATAATTTATAAAATGATTTTTGAAGGGACACGTGAAGTCAGACGTCAGAGGCATCGTGAAGTCAGACGTCCAAAACTGCGATGGTTTGCTTCTGTGGTGTGGTGTGACTTAAATGCCCTTGAAGTGAACACCTGGCAAACCCAGGATAGGGTGGAATGGAAGAAGATTCTTGACGAAGCTTCTTGATGATTCTTGATGAAAATAATTCTTGAAGAAGAAGATTCTTGATGATTCTTGATGAAAATAGGATGGAAGCCGAATCTTGTTAATTTTCTTTTATGCGGGTAGGCTTCAATGGTCCCTACCGACGCTGTCAATCTACCCACACTGAGAAAAATATAACGATGTAATATATACGTAAATACGCGTGTTTCAACAAAGATTACGTATGTAACTCCTACTTTGATCCATACGTATGAATTAACATGACGCGTAACGGTGTTGGGGTGACGGTAGTTACCGTGTCGTAATGTTAAAACATAATGTTATTTCATTACGTAACGACCTTGGGATCTCGCTTCTAACATGGCAGCATGTAGCAGTATACTTAAGGTTATATTCGGACACATGAATCAAGTTGAAACTACAGTATACAGTAATTTCAGAATTAACCGTACGTAAAATGTTGATACATACAAATATAATCGAGTAATGGAGTTTCAACTAAATTCCTTGTAATTCAACAAAATTACGACTGAGACATCATTATTCTGTATAAAACCGTAATAACAAAATGGTAATGTAAGAATCAATCCAATATTTTTCTTAGTGCACTCCTACAAACCTCGTAATGTAATTAAATTTAATGAGTAAAATAAAAGAAGATCTTAATGATATCATAAGGTACCATTTTTGGCACCTTGACTACCTACTTTTATCCGATTTATATTACAAATTACTTTCGGAATACGTTGTGCACTGAATTGTGGCTGCAAACACCGTAATGGCGCACAGGAGGGAATAGAAGCGAAGCAAAACTTTCAAAAACGATTGCCGGAACAAACAACAAAGTGATTAATTATCGACACCCCTATGAAAACCTCCCCTTTCCCCCAGTCGACCCCCTTGCCCCCCAAGGGCCGGTCAAAAAGTTCGTGAGGAGGGCCGTGGCTCTCCGGCCCGATTTGCATAGATAAAACTTTCGCCCTGAAATTTATTAGTGACGTCGCTTAACTTTTTCCACTTTTGCACGGGCGGCATGCAAAGAAAGTGATAGATATACCCTTTGGTACACATGATGTTATGAAAACTAGTGGTGTAAATCATGATTTTCTCAAAACCGGGTAAGTCGAAGAAAACGTATGTACTTTCAAACAGTGGTGGAAGTTACCCGTTTTGTATGGATAAAACTTCCTGTCCATTTGGTGTCGGTTTGGCACCTAATGGGAACGTGCAACTTAGACCTGATGAGCTGCTTGTGTTTTTAAGGTCGGCTCAACTCACAGTTTAGCTCCCATCCGGTGGGCTCCTCGAAGAGTGACTAACCTGGAAACCTGTGAACTCTGCCTAGGACTGTAATTTCAGTCGTGGGCAGCTGGGAACTTAGGTTCGATCTGGGAGAACACCGCAGGTGGAACTGGGTGGTTTGCGCACGGTGCGGCGTCAGCCAAACTATTTTGCACTCCGGCGAATACCGGGGGAGTCTGGAAACGTACTTTCCTAATCAGCGGGGGTAGTTGTTGACTTGATGCCAGCCACATTTGAAAGGATCCGTTGGCCACCAGATCCCATGTGGTATAGACGGACAAAGGGCAACAAGGTTTGCGAGGTATTCTAATTGAATTATCGCTAACATCAGGTAGGGTCCGCATAAGCGACTTTGAATCTGTGACCAGTCTGGAGGATAGAGAAATCTGTTCAAATCTAGAGTAAGGTCGTGAAGTCGTCTCGCTGGGATTACTTTCCAGTGCCCAGCGGTAAGGCGTTGGGCTCTTACAGGATTGTGGCGTTGTGAGCCTGTGGACTGTGTACTGTCCCTAAGACTTCTTGTAGTTAGGCCAATAAGACCCATGTGTGTTAGGGTCGGCCAAACTCACGGGTCAACACCCACCTGACAGCCTCGAGCACTCCTTGATTTCCCTAGGAATCACCCATCGGGCGCTCCCGGACGGTCTCTGAGCACCGTGCGGCGTCAGCCAATCGACTGATAGCCGGGGGAGTCTGGAAACGGCTTTGTTTCCTATAGAGCGGGAATAGTTGTTAACCTTACGGCAATTGCTCTTGAAACGACCAATCGGCTACCCGATACCGAGTGAAGAGCCGGGCAAAGGATGCTGTGGTCCGCGATAGATTCGGTAGACACCGTATCACCGCTATGTGAAGGAGAGGACCGCGCAAGTGACCTCATACCTATAACCAGTCGGGAGACCGGAGTAATCTGGTTGCATATGAAAGTAAGGGCGCGAGTGTCGGCCCATTGTTTGATTAACCTGGTTATTTCGCGGTAAGGCGTTGGTCTCTTACGGGCGAGTGACGTAACTAGACAGTGGACTGTTTTCGTCCCAAGTCTTCTACGCTCACCTTACGGGAGATAGAACGATCTAATATCGTTCAAACTTCCTGAGGTGACAGGTTCGCCTGTTGTAGTTGACAGCTTTAGTTGTCCCTAAGTCTCTACGTTCACTGCATGGGAGACATAACGACACGATGTCGTTAGAACTTCCTGGGGTGGAGGGTTCGCCCCAAGTAGTTGACAATCCGCGATGTCCTTTTGGTGTAAAGTTCGAAGCTTTTTTTGTTGCACACATAATAATTCCAGTCTCACTTATACACGTATACCTGCATTTTTTAATTCACCTTTAGGGACCATAGTTCCGTCAGTCAGACTTGCACCATTGTAACTATTTATTTCAAGTATGTTATTTTCCATTGTCAGTTTTCTCATAAATAAATTAACTAAAAGTTTCTGATTTTACTAACGTAGTTATAATAGTATGTTATTAGAGCTGTTACTTTAATATCACGCCCATAAATTGATTAAATAGCAATGGTGTAAGTCATTGACCTAAACCATGCTCGAAACTTGTTTGATAATATCATTTGTTTTCACAATAATAGCGTAAGTCATTAACTTACACCATGAAATTGAACTGTCGCGGTTGTTTGACATTATAAAACGGATAAAACGAATTCACTGCGGGAAGGAGTTTACGAATTCTCGAATTCACCACTTCTTCACGCGGTGAATTCGTTTTATCCTATTTATAACTTACACCATTTTGGACAGTTGCTTGATAATATACTTTATTTTTTATTTTTGTTAAAAACATACAGCATAAAAAAACATATACCTACGCATAATATATAACAGTAGTAAAGCCAATGATGTTTCAAATTATTTGCTGTATAAGGATTACACAATATGCTAAACAATACAATACAAAGAAAACCAAAAAGAATTTAAAAGTAACAGTTAAAATCGCTATGTGGGAGTGTATGGGTGTTGATGTGTGTTTGTGTGATGGAGAGCGTGTATGCGTGCGTGTGTGGGTTTGTTTGTATGTGTGTGTGCGTGTATGTAAGGGTGTGTGGGTGTGTGTATCTGTAAGGCGAATGTGCTTGTGAATGCTAATTTAATCACTTTGATACATATCATTATCAATATCATTTGATACATATTAAATTGGTCCTACTTTGAATTATACAGGTGAGCTTTCAATTAGTGACATCCTTGTAGTGGGTGAATCAGTACGACGTAGTAAGCAAGTTTTAATTTAAAAAAATGGAAAATAGAAAAAAAATGTTTTGTTTTGTCAAATCTGTAAATCTTTGTTTGAGGAGCTTTAAGCGCGCTCCGCCATCTAGAGGTAGGTAAAATATTGCTAATAAACAATATTAGCGATATTTTTCCTACCGCATCGTGCTCATAGATTTTTATACTTATTATTTTTTTTAAACTTTAAAAATTTTTTTTTTTATTTTCCCAAACAAATAGGTAGTTTGTCGTACTGATTCATCCACTACAAGGAAGTTACTAACTACAAACTCACCCTGTATAAAAATATCATTATAATAGTATTTTGATTGGAATGGTGTTATAATCAGCATAGTTCATTTTCGCTTGTTTGTCCAAGACTTTTCCTCAATTTTTATAATAAATTACCAGAAAACATGAAAGATATTGAAAATTATGACAAATTCAGGAAAGAGACGAAAAAATATTTAATTGAGAAATCCTTATATGACCTTAAGGAATTTTAATATATATATATGTATATGTATGTGTATATGTAATTGGGCAAGAGCTGTATGGGAATGTAATTGGGCAAGAGCTTGGTGCTTTCCCTTATTTTTGTTTTTGTGGAACTCGCGCGGGCTTTCGTGGGTAGGTATGACATAAGCGGTGGGGATCTTTAGTTCACGAAATGGTGGTTTGCAGGATTCTCTCCTGTTTAATCCGCGTATTGCTCTCACGGCTCTTTTTTGTAAAATAAATACCTCTTTAATATCAGTGGCATTTGCCAGCAATGGGATCCGGTGTCCCAAGTGGGATTCGGCCGGAGAATGGTATGCACTCTCAATTTCCTTTTCGTCCAATATCTTTCTCGATCTGGATACCGCATAGCGGGCTTAACACAATTTTGGTTTGGGCTGGTCTATGTGGGTTTTCCGTGACATGTTTTAGTCGGTGTAAGTTCCTGGAAATTTAGTGGACTTGGCAATCTCATTAGAGTAATTTAACTGTTTTTCTTTTTTATTTGAGAAGTTTATCAACACTGCTTTGCTTAAATTGGCGACATCGGGTTCACTCTAAACTAGTCATTGACTTCAAAAAGTGTTTCGCTTGTTGGATCCTCCATTTTTGCTCTATAGTCACTTTCAAGAATGCGCGTGGTGTCGTCTGCGAGTTGGACAGTCTTGGCACATGTTATGTTGGTGGCTAAATCGTTACAATAGAGTTTGAAGAGGAGGGGTCCTAATGTTGAGCCGTGGGGCACACCGGTGTTTACTATTTCACAACTCGATTGCTCAGCCTTTTCCTCAATTCCATCAATTATTTTAATCTCCACCACTTGCTGCCTGTTTTGTGGGTAAGATTTAATGAGTGAATTGGCCGCTCCTCTAATTCCATGATGGTTTAGCTTGTCTACCAGGGTATTGATGTTTATACAGTCGAATGCTTTGCTTGGATCGCAGAACTTTTATACACTTTTTTTATACACTGTTAGCTTAGATCGCAGAACTTTTTATACACTTTTTTTATAATTTAAAATGTCATTTCATTTGTAGAAATACTATTTGTTGTAATTTCGTAATGTTATTATATATATAATAATTTTTTGTAAAGTAGTTTCTATACCCAGATCGGGTTTATGAAAATAAATTTTTCTTATTTCTTATTTCTTATTTCTTTCCAAACCGTTTTTTCGCGTTTACATAAAACCTATTATAGTCTACGAAATATTATTTGACAAAAGTGTCGTTAGCACATTGGTACCTTTTTCGCAACGATCGAGACCCTTTTCACACCTATCGTCGAATGTCTAATGGCTTGATATGGTGAGACTAAATCGCCTTGATCGCTTAATAATATTAATTATTTATACGTATCAATTTTCAAGCAAAAACACTAATAATAACATTTTCTTCTGAATCTTTCAATGACAGCCGAATAAGCAATAGAATTAATTCAAGCGATAGAATAAAGTGAAAGTGATAATAATAACTGAACTGATAATAATAATGCGAACGCAATGATCATTAGCTTGGTAAGTAGCTAAACGATTAGGACTATTAATTAGTAAAACCCTAACAGTTCGATTTCGAAATCATGAGTAATTAGTGTGTATTTTAATATATCTGTATGAAGTACACATTTTACAATTATTGTTATAATTGTACAATCGAAATCGGTAATCACCGAATTTAACATGGTAAGTAGCTAACTGATTAAGACTATTAATTATTTATTTTATTTATTTATTTAGGTACACAGGATTAGGTATACAGTTCATTCATTGGTCATGTAATCTTATAATAATTATATAAATTATTTGATATTTAATATAGGGAGGTTTAACACATCTTACATGACCTTTACTGCCAATAGCACATCTAACTAGGCGATAATTTTAAGAAATGAAGTGTTTTTTTTAAAATAAATTATTTGGACCCACCACCTGTATATATATACATAAATATACCAATTTTATAAAAAATATAGCTATGTAATAAATATATACATTTATAGTTGTAATTTAATAAAATTTAATTAAGAAAAATACATAAGTGATACTAAATAAATTGTCGTGCGTTGCAAAGAAGTTGATCAGATTTTACATATCCCTTGTTACTGCTCCGTGCTTGTTAAGTAGCCATCTATTAAGGTTTGCTTTAAATATTTTTATGTTAGGATAATTTTTCATGTCTTCACTTACTTTCATGTTACTGTTAGTGTAACAGTAACAGTTCGATTTCGAAATCATCAGTATTTAGTACGTATTTTAATATATCTGTCTGAAATACACATTTTACAATTATTGTTAGGTACATATACCTACTGCAATAATTACTCTGATCGTTGGTGGTATAAAGTTCAATATGTTATGATCCAACCCGGTGCAACGGTCAGTTTGTGCCTTTAAAGCGTTTGTTAAAGTGTTCCACGCAGGTAGATTGGATCTCCATAGTAAAATAAACTGGTACAACTTGTTGGGAATCACTGTTTATTTTATGACACTTTGTCAAATAATATTTCGTAGACTATACTCGTAGGTAGTTATCGCTTTGCACCTAATATGACAATGCCACTTTTTTTTATTGTTCGATCGAAGCTACCAGTCGAATGCTTTCGTATAATCCCCACTCGACACTATAGGATTACTTTCTTTATCATGGTCGACCTATAGAACATGGAATTCGAGACAGTTTCTGGGAACCATAGCGTCTTGAAACATTAGACTGGATAAATAATGCTAAGTTTAGAAGCTGATAGTTCCATATTAATTTATTTGATCAAATTTTAATTCATAGCCAATATTGGGAACGGATCTGAAGAATTTTAGTTTATTGAGTTTTTTGAAAAATATAAGCATTAATTTAAAAAAAGTTTCTAGATGAATCCCTCGATACGGAACCAATTTAAAATTTAGACTTAAAAAAAGTTGCTCATTGTCTTGGACATTAAGGCTTTAAGATGACTTCGAAAACTTTCAGGCGCAATTACTCTACAATGTAAGCGGGAAGTGTGTTTTATTATAACTTCATTATATCGACTGGTTAATTCTCTAGGGCAGCACTTAGCCACATTTTAAATTTAGGCCCTAAATTAATTACAAATAATTAAAACGTGAGAGCGCTCTAAGAGTTACGCTAAATATGCTTTGCCATTAACACTACTGCGTAAAGATAGTTATTCTGTGCGAGCACTGCCTTAGAACGCTTAGTGTGCCCGGCGCGACCGGACGTGGAATCTGCGCTTGACGCTTCGTCAACGCTGAATTTTAATTGTTCAAACCCTACAAAATTGACCTTATCTACTTATTCGCGTGTCCGCCCATTTCGGATATTTTTCTGAGATCTAATGTCGCCTTAAGCCAAGGCCTATCATCTTCTTTCTTCGATTGCTGGGCGGTTGTTTTCGCAACGTGTCGGTGCGTATTCGACCAGACAATCACGTTAAAAGCATGCCAATTTCAACTTAAAAGCATGCCAAACTGAAATCTTACGACTTAGAAGAATTTATTTGTTATCTGAAAGAAACTTAAAGAAACTGCCGGAAGTACTGCAACAATTCGCGCAAGACTCGTGCTGGCGGTCATAATTTAAAGAATTTGCAAGAACATAAAGAAGTTTCCGTACAAACAAGGTGGCACCCACCTGGTTTATTGTTATATAGAATAATATTTTTTTTTGCAATTTAAAAATCTTTTTGATATTCCCTTAATTTTAAAATCAATTTTCACGTAGAGGACAATTGATTATTGAATTTTCACGAAAAAAAGCCTTTCTCATTACGTAGTTGTAGGTAGAGATTTCATTTGATGTAGTAGTAATTAGAGAGCGACGGAGGGGGTGACGAAATAAAATAGTGGAGGAATAGCGGAACGTGGAATAGTGGAGGAATAGCGATGAACAGTTGCGTGTTTTGCGACACACTCGCGATTTGTTCAGATTTTATTTATTTATTTTATTAATATAATAGGTACGCAAACAATACTCTAATAATATATGGTTATCGCTAATATTTTTACATTGTTACTAAATAAAGTATAATATTTTATGCGTACTCCACATGATTAATTACCAATTGCGTATGCGCTGTTTATCTCATGATTTACAAAAGTATCAGTACAAAAATTAATATCCTTAAAAATTATCAAAACAAACATTAAAATTTTTAGAAATATGTTTACAGTAAATTATGCAAAACAATTAAAAGGAAAAAAAATGATATCAAATATTGTCTGGAATAAAATAATAAAAGCATACGGTAAATTATCAATTTGTTTCATAATACGCTATTTATAATGAATTTAACTGCTAATGGTCCCAGTTAAAGAAATTAATGGCATGTACGTGAGATGGGATTGTGGGAAGATTGATTTGTCTGCGAAGTGGGAAGGTGAAATGTTAGGTGCTGCCTCAGTCGCCTGGATGATACTTTGAAATTTAACGCTTCTAATAAATCTGGTGAGTCTATCATGCCGTTAAGAAGTTTGTGCAGAAACATTAGGCATCTGCACTCTCCTCTCTTTCTCAGAGTAAAAATCTTAAAATAATTTAAACGCTCTTCATAAGAGTAGAGAGTGCGTGATAGGCCGGTTTTATAGGTTAACATACGCATATACTTCCTCTGCACAGACTCTATCGCTTCCGAATGGACCTCAGAGTGTGGATTCCAAATTATGGAACCAAAATCCAGTTGGCTGCGTACTAGAGAATTATAGAGCAGGTTAAAAGAGTTAATATGGAGTTAATATATTTTGCGTTCGTTATTCCTGATATTTAGTGAGAAAATCGATAAAGTGAATTGTGTTCGTACCTTCGAGGAGAAGTGTCAACGTTTGCTCGTTTTTAGGCTCCAAAAGCCGAAATTTTATGACTTATATGTCGGACTGCCGGAATCAGAATTTCGCATATCGCTTCTCGAATGTGAATATGCTAAAAATTGTGAATATGGTACGTCCTGAGCTTCGAGGCGACACTTAAAGTCCGAGCTGCAAGTCGCCGCAGCAATCAGGAGTTGGGGTCGTAGTGAGGTTAGTTTCTCTGCAATATGTTTCATTTCATACTATACTTTAAAGTAAAATAATATTACGTTTTACATTCAAAATTCAAGATGATTGCGCAGACATCATGGACTTACTCCCTACCACTATCAAACAACTGGAGGACAAACAATTTAAAAAAACATTAAGGAGATGCTGATAGGCCACCCTTTCTATAATCTGACCGAATTCGAAGGCCATGACTTTGCAAATATTGTACCAATTTGAATGATAATTATATATGTACTTTTAGTATTTAAATGGATTTAGCTTTAGTTTGATTATTTAACAATTTACTTACTACTTTGTATGTTGGAAATACTATGTACAGTTTTTGGTACGTATATATTCGATTTATTGACTATTTCAATTGTTAGGCTTCTGCTTTGATTATTCAACTTTTTAACTGACTATTTTAATTATTGTGTGTTGAGTAGGTAGCCTAGAATTATTAACTATTTTATTAAATAAGCCTTTATTTTTTTTGTAATAAGATTCTACGACGAATAACTTTTAGTAGGTTCCAAAGTTTCTTAGATACTATATATTTTTTTAAATAATATATGTATGGTAAGTAAAGATTAAAGTAGTAATGAGACTTACTAGTTAAAACACAAATATTTTGACACGTCCAAGAGCGGTTTTTAGCCACCAATTGGACACGACCTAAATGTAATGTAATGTAATTCAGCCAGCCTTTTATGAGCTTGATTTAGAGGAGGGTGGCCAAAGTCTAAGCTTTAAAGCATCAACGCTTTATACAAATGCCACTGACTGCCGACTCCCAAGAGGAGGCTATGATGAGCTTCAGTCTATTGAGAGGGGGGCTATCGATTGTACCCATATTCAAATCTCAAGACTCGGCGAAGAAGCTGGACAATACTATGTCAATCGAAAAAACTATTTTTAGATCAAAGAAGTTATGGTTGCCCTTAATAATGAATAAAAAATGAATAAGTGTATACATATTCCGTTATTTTACTAATTAAATCCAAGCAGCCGACGCTACACAGGTATTGAGGTTATGTCGCAATTTGAATGACAGCTGAGGCCTGAGTCTAGCGATGTTGATAACATAATGACTCAAAAAAAACGTATTTACGTTAATCCGCCGACAAACTAGTCTAGGTTAAAGCTGGTTTATTAATACCATTGCAATAATATCGGAATTACACGGACTTAAAGTCTGCGGATTATGGAAATCTATTTAATAACACTGATAGTGTTAAGAATAATCTTAGAGATAAGGCATTTTAGTCACTGGAGGAATATTACTCGTGTGAGGACTAAAATGCTTGATAACTCATGTGTTAATGCTTTTCTTTGTAATGTGTAAATTATCTCTTTGCATTTTTTTTGTATTTTCTCTTTTACATTATGTATGACTTGTATACCATTATACTAATATAATAAATTAAAAGTAAAAAAGGATTTTTAAAAACAAGCTTTACTTTCTACCAGGGAGTTCCAGTGGCAATCTCGCGGCCTCATCTTCAAACCCTTGTCATCACGTGTAATGGAGAGTATCCATGACAACAAAACAAACAAGCTCAAACTTGACTATCTTAGCACTTTCTATCAGGGAGTTGCAGTGGCAGTCTACCAGCTCCATCTTCAGATCCTCGTCATAAAGTGTAATTGAAAGTGCCCATGATAACAAAACATACTAGCCCTTATTCAACTATCCTACCATTTGCTATCAGGTATTTCCACTCCCTACATCCCGGCTCCATCATCGAATCAGCTCGATGGTACCATAATATTGCATTGTCAACGAACTTACATAAGTATGCCAAATTTCAGCTCAATCGGATACCAGCAAGTGGTTGAAAAATGGTTTGCAAATTTTGAAACGGACAACTTACATAGGAACATTGCAAATTAAGCTTGTTATAAATATTATGCTTATACGTATTTTTTTATGCTGTATGTTTTTAAGAAAAATAAAATAAAAATAAAAATAAAATAAAGCTTGTAATAAATCTGAATCCGAATCTGAATCCAACTGTAAAATAGACCTATCTAGATCAGACAGAGTTTAAAATTATACGACACAATTCATTGCTTTACCATCGGCTTCTCTACGGACGGAGTTTTGCGCAAAGTGTATTCACGGAATATCTGTGTCGATTCTGGGGATGTTATTTCAGAAACTTGAATTGTTCAAGTATTAGTCGGGTAAGAGGAGGGGGGAGGGAGTATTAATTCGACCTTGAAAAGCTGAATCTTGAATAACAGAGGCTGAAACGCTACCTTGGATCCGCTTACTCAAATGTTGATTCATAATAAAGAAACTTGAAATGACTGAGTTTTGGTACGGATTAATTAAGGCTATGACAAAATTTTAATTCAATACAACGGTGGTAGTGTTGTAGCATCGTATACATATTAAAGTTATCTTTTATACACTCGAGGTGAGGAAATCGATATATACGTGTAATAACTCACTGAAATAAATACTACGACGCGCGCGATAGAGCGATGGATAAATGGTAAGAACTGCCAAAGGTCAAGGAAAAACTATACAAAGAAGCTACGGCTACATGATCTTGAAGAAGGTAAATCAGAAGGCAAATATACTCAATGAAATAACCACAGAGATGAGGGCTTTGCTGAGAAGAGGGCTCAAGACGAGGGGCTCGTAATAAATAAATCAAAGACGAGAAATAAAGTTTGTTTCTACTTTTTATTGTGAAATTTCACAATGGGCGGGTTTATTGACATATGACAATCACTTACAACCAACCGTACTATGACGTGTTTATATGTATGTATGCGTGTAACTTGTGTGTAAGTGTGTGTCTTGTTATTGCATTCGATCAACAGAATTAAATTTGCAATTCTGTTAATTTTATCCCAACGGAAAATGGTTACCCAGCCGGGAATCGAACCCGGGACCTTACAACGTAAGATCAGGCCACCTTACCGATATGCCAATTAAAGACGAGAAACAAATAAATCAGAGACGAGAATAAGAGTACCTACCTAATAATATAGCAAATACTAAGAGACTCAATACAATTATAGTAAAATAACATATAATGCGAGATAATAATAAAAATAATAGTTTATTGAGAACTGTGAGTAGATCGTACAAAATCGATGGTCATGTGATCTAGAACTTACCTATGAAGTGTATAATATTATCTATAATTGTAATTTTACTTGATGTATAGTGTACCTATACATATATACATTAATATATACTTAGACGTATTAGAACTAAGGCAATAAAACATAATACCAAGAAAAATAACAAAAAATAAAAATATAATGAGGTAATCACAGTTAATAAATTTAATTGACAATGTCATCACATAGTTGGTTAAAAAGAAGAAAAAAATCTAATATAGATTTTTTTTTTTATTTATGTATTTATTTATAAAGAAAAGCACATTTTATCACTGTAGCAGGTACATTGTAACATTAACACTAGAGGATTAAGTAAATGTAAATAGTAGCAAAATAAAGAGCACCGCAGACCACATTTTTTTCAAATCAACGCCGCGTAACTAGGCTTAGGCCCGTACTAAAGCAAGCGTACCAAGTAAACAGTGGTTTGTGCATACTTTAGACTACTTATTTGTTTTTTAAATGCCAGGCATCAAATATTATTAAAAATTAACTAATAACAATAAACACTGTAGGTACGAGTTAATTATCACTCTAAAAACTAAGTCATCTACATGTATAAGCGTCTTTTAGTCTGTCAGTTTACGAATACTATCTAAAACATACCCATCCTACAATATATAATAAGATAGGTGGTAAAGGAAATTTATTGATACGTGAAAAGTAAATAATCATTACGGATGAGAAAATAACATTCAATAAACGGCGAAATAATCAAATTGAATAATAATAATTTAATATCGTAATGAATAGAAAAATAATAAATAATAATAATAGTGAATCGCAATAAATGGAAAAATAATATCGCAATAAATAGTTCAAGAATTGAATTGAAATAGTCAGAGGATACAATTATATATAAAATGACCATGTTACAAGTTAAAATATATAATATAATTGAATTAAAAAGAACAAAAACACAAGAACAGCGATTTAACAAAATATTAATCATACTAATATAATTTATTTAAATTAAATATATCTACATAAGAAGGTCAAATATTTGGTGGCTAATATGTCGGACCTTCATTCAGAAGCCACCAGTGACACCGCTTTTTAATTGGTCTTTATTGTATACGATCCTTACTAGAGATGCTAACATATATAAATGTAGACTAAACAAAAGAAGTATGAATGGGCTGAAGTATGAATCTTTGAATGAATCAATTATTAATGTTTGGTTTGGTTGGCTTTTGTCCTTTCCAAAGAACCTTCTCCACGGCAATATTACGTGCACAGTATATCATCAATAAAGCGAGACGCCCAGCAACAACAATAACTGTAACCTGTCTCGCGTATATTCGAACAACAAAAAGTAAACAAACAACAAACTGTCATAAAAAAAGTTGGCCGAGTGTGTAACCAGATAGCGAGAGATATTTATTACGCGACAGTTACCACACAAACCCCCAGTTATCCCAGACCCGGCTGCCCCCTGCCAACGGTTGGAACTCCCCGAAATGGGTCGTTCCCGAATATTCGCAATGGGGAAGGGGGGATGGTGGGGGGCTGGAGGGCTAATAAGTTCTCGAAAGAAAATAACACGTTCTTCCATAAAACGGTTAGAGAGGATTGGGTAAGCAACTGTCGGAGCGCGAGACGATGAATAAAATAATAACTGCACTTACAACTGAAGACGTTGTATGTATCTAGGATACGGTTCCAAGTAATCGTTTATAAGTCAAAACAAGTGTTATAACTTCGTTCATTATTGTGTGTATTTTAGTTATGGAATTAAAGTTACGATACAATAAAATTAAATGGTGCGTGTTGTTATTACCATATGTCATCTCAAGTTGTGTTCTGACAGAATGCGACACCCTATTTGTTGCTACGGACATAATATGTCTCATACTATCACAACAGTACACAGTGTCTGAATACTGCGTTACCACCGACGATTTTGACCCACTTAAAAACTATTCTCGTCACTTACACTTTTAAAGTTAGCTGTGACCAGAATTCAAATTATTATTGGATATTATAAATTGATTTAGAAAAGAATTTACCGCCTGAATTTTGTAGTGCCCGACGTTTAGGGCGATGTTGCTACCGCCATTGTCCAGGATATTTCCCCGTTGTCCGCCGTTGTATACCCTGGACAACGGCGGTTGCAACATCGCTGACACGTCGAGTGTTACAAATTCTCGCGGTAAATTCGTTTTTAAACATATTAAAAATGTCAAAGAACCGCGATAGTCTTCGATTTCATATTATTGGATATTACGACATAAAGAGGGTTCTATCACGAGCCAATCACAGCTTTTTCTTCAATGTTTTTCCCTGGGTGTTTCCATAGGTTCCATGGTGGTTTCCTTTCACACACACACACACAAAAGCAAAGTTTTAGTAAATGTAACTTAGTAAACTTAGTCGTCGTTTTTTACAGGTATTGAGCCTCTTTAAAGTTTCATTCGTATTACATATTGTTTTGGAATGTCCATCAAAAAATAACGTTTCCAAAATAGGACATATACATTTAGTACGAAATTACTTCAACCAGCGGTCAATGGAGACATCACGTAAGGTCGACCTATTTCTACCAAAGGAGCTTTTTTGAAGTAAGGGAAATAAGAAGAGTGTATTCATGGAACGTTATTCTAAGTAAGTAGATAAGCAAATCGCAATAGAGCAATCGAAATTCTAAGATACACTCACTCCAACAATATGCAAAAAAGAAGTAAGAATACAACACCATCTCAGTCTCTCTATTCAATTCATCCTGGTCACGGCACCATTTGCGTTAATCTTACCACTGATAACCCAATATTATTATAAATCTTGCCAAATCATGAATTTGCTAGATAATGATTCTAATACAGTATCATCTTATAACATAGTTCAATACTAAATCGCCCCAACTTAATTAAAAGTGATAAAAGCTTGCATTCGTCTTAAATCAATGCGAATAATGATTGAAATTTTATTTATTTATTTATTTATTTATTGGTCCACAAAAAAAATACACCGTTAGCACTTAACATAGCTTGTGTTGCTCCTAACTAGGCAGAGCCTGTTCTAAGGAGAACACCAATACTAATGATTATAAACTACATAACTTCCAAAATACGACCCCAAATTATCCAGTGATATCATTTTTCTATGAAGCTTCTGTGACCGCAACTTCAGTGAAACTGTATTTTTGTCACCATGCTTTCAGACGCTGCTAGCGTAGGAATTTTTTATAGTAACTATTTTGAAGATAAAATTTCTGCTCTCGCTCTGCTGACGTTATCTGATCATATTTTTATTGTTGTGAGTTTTACACGGCGGTACATATTCTCGAAGTGTTGTTTCCTATGTCAAATGGCTGGTTCAAATGACTGACCTCACTTATCCCTCTATTGAACATTTCCCACCCCAATATTCGTCTTTTACATTTTAAAAAACCTGCGGTATATTGGTGACCCCGGAAATAAACATACTAGGCAATTTCCCTGATTTTCAGCATCTGTTAGGCAATAAAATGTGAGAGTATGTACATAAGCGCTTTTATAATTGCATTAATATTATTTTATATTTGGAGAGGATTCGAGATAAAAGGTTTGACAGCCCTCAGCCGGAGGGTGTATAGTTAATACCGCTTTGGCGAGAGGGAGATGAAAGGAGGCATCGGTATGCGGTGAAAGAGGACGGAGCTGGAGGCTGGTGTGGGAAAATCAATACCGCGAAGAGTATAGCCGCGGCGGTATCAAAACAGAGCGCTCCGTCTCGGTCGCACCTAGGGCGCCGCCCACGCTCGTCCTCGCCCCGTCCCGCTCACGTGCCGCCGCCGGGCAACAGTTTCCCGCTACGCCTCGTGTTGCCAAGAGCCGAGAGAGGACCTAAAACGCTTCACGAGAAATAACATAGATGTTCCATTCCATACATTATGGGGCATCGAAATGTGTAGATCATTCGAGGGTGAATCTCTCACAGAATACTAAATATTTTTTAACCGTTTGCCTGTCTAACAAGAATTATCTCGGAGTGCCGCGTTCTTAAAACTTTGGATCACTCCGACTTAAATCGGAGTTAGAGGCTCGAAGGGTAAGTATATACTTACCACCTTCCTTGAGGCGCTATCTTCAAATCGTCGCTCTATATGTTAAAACTCGTACATGCCAACAATAGATGACATCAGGTCGACAACCATCCCCGCCCTCTAGGAAACATGCATCTCCAGACCCCTGGTAATTCGCCGGATGGACAGCGTGTCTAGCAAAACTGGAGGTGTCAACTACAACGGGCGAAGCAGCCACCCCAGGAAGTTTTAACGATATTGATCATTCTGTCTCCCGTAAGGTGAGCGTAGGAGACTTTGGGATGAAACAGTCCAGTGCCTAGTTACGCCACTCGCCTGTAAGAAGCCAACGCCTTACCGCGAGTCACTGGGTTTGACCCCAGCGGGCGGCCTCGTGCCCTTACTTCCGGTTTCGGAAGGATTTCCACGGTGTCCCGACTGGTTACAAGTTCGAGGTCGCTTGCGCGGTCCTCTCCTTTACGTAGCGGTGAATCGGCATCTACCGAATCTATCGCGGACCACGGCGTCCATTGCCCGCCTAATATTCGTGATAGAGGGTGGCCGAATTGGTCGTTTTAAGAGCGGTTGCTGTAAGGTTAACAGCCACCCACGCTCTATAGAAAACAGAGCCGTTTCCAGACTCCCTGGTTATCAGTCGAAATGCACGGTCGATTGGCTGACGTCGCACGGTGCGCAAACCGTCCAGGAGCGCTCGAAGAGCGATTCCCAGGGGGCACAGAGCCCTACCCGGGCTCGCACTTCTACGTGGAGGCTACCGGATTGCTGCAACATATTAAAAAATAGAACTACTTGACATTTTGCAAGGTTAAGGTCATCCGAGGTAGACTGCTTGGCATCCGGGGTAGACCTCCCCCCCCTCCCCCCTCCCTCCCTCGCTTCTAGTTCACCACTGAGTATCGGCGCCCTGCTAATAACGTCGAGTAATGAATGAGTAGGATTTATGTGTAATTCCCCTATCCCTCACTTTCTTCGCGCGTTGTCCGCGTGTTGTCGAGAGGTCCCGTGCAATAATTCCCCTGTTATCCTCGCGGGCGTATCAAAGAGAAATGTTTGCGCTCACAAATAGGCAAATGCCGACGCGGCGAGTATAGCGTCTGCCTCCATCGCTAGCACCACTAACACCACCGCCCGCCTGTAATGGCCCGATACTCGGAAGGTGCTCCCCAAGGATGCGTTCCGCTTCCCTAATTTATCAGCGCGACAAGACGCGACGTAGATAAAGCAAAATAGATACATATAACCATTATTATATAGGGTATTAGATTGCTCAATGCCATGATATGTTTTGGCAACCCTTCTGAGCCGGCGACATGTAGGTGGCGCTGTCCGGCGAAACTAATATCTATTAAGCCATCAATAATTTCTTTATTCTTTATTTCTTAAGAAACCATACAGCGTTGCTAACTATTTTACATATGTGATCGTAACAATCAATGTGAGGCCGTTTACTTGTTTTCAAGGTTATCAACAAGTGTTTAACAATTTAAAATAACTTTCATTCATTTAAGTTATCCAATCCGGAGGAGTAGGTATAGAAAGGGTATGGTTTGCATTGTATACATACATACATATACATGTATGTACACATGCTTAAATACATATACCTAGAGATGCACATTCTTAAATACATAAATATAAATATTATTACAATAAATACATAAATTAATAAATACATAAATAGGGAAAATAAATACATACATAAATAAGTCGTCAAATAATAATAATAATAATATTTTATATGCGCATTAATAATTATTCTATATGCGCATATTCTAAGGTTCTTTTAAATTCTATTATATAAGCAGTACGATTAAATAAATTATTATCTATAATAGTCTATATGATGGAACCTAGTATAATATAAGGTTATAAGACGACACATAAGGGCATTTTGTGCATAATTAGTATTTGCGCGTTGCAATTCGAATGTTCGATGAGCTCTAATGGTTCGACAAGGAACGACAAATGACTAGTTTTCTACGAGGTATGGGCTGTCGATGCTATTATTCAGGAGTGCGCCTATCCTCGAGCGAGTGAAGATGGAAGTGTCTCAGTCTACTATAATATGAGTGAAGTCCTTGATATTGCCGAAGGTAAGATGCCTCAAGAATCTGTTCTGGGCTCCTTCAATTCTCATTTTATAGACGCTGTATTGCGGGTTCTAGATAGATGACGCAAATTCTAAAACACTACGGACATAAGCACAATATAGCGAAAGAATAGGTTTAGAATTTGTAAACGTGAATTCGTAGTGATAAAGCCCAAAGTTTTCATTGCTTTACCAACCATACTCTCGATGTGCTGATTGAATGATAGTTTACCATCTAATATTACACCAAGATCCCGTATACCATCTTCGGTTGGAATTTATTTAATTATTGAGATACTTATGATTAGGTATACAGTTCATTGATCATGTAACGTTTGCTTCTTATAATAATTAATATAGGTAGGTTTATACATGACCTTTCATGCCAATAGCACATCTAACTAAGCGATAATTTGGCCCGTCTCTAGATGTGCATATTTTTATGCAATTTTAGGAGATGAAATGTTTTTTTAACAATAAATTATTTGGACCCACCACCTGTACATACACATAAATATACCAATTTTATAAAATATATAGCTATGTAATAAATAAATACATTTAAGTACAAATTTAGTAAAATTTCATTAAGAATAATAGATAAGTGATACTAAATAAATTGTCGTGTGTTGCGAAAAATTCTTTGCCCGTTTATGTTGTAAATAAATTGGATCGGTTGATTGGATTTGGACCAATGATAATGATTGATATGAATTGGACCAATGATAATGAATGTTTTTTTTATAAATGACTGATTGATTTTTAAAAGTCATTATAAAAAACTATGATATCAAAATAACATAAAATTATTTTTGTGTCGGCTGATTACAAAACATCAAAAAATATATATTTATTATTCGGGAAAGATACAACTATTTGTTAATTATAACAAATTATCATGGTACAATATTTCACTTAATTATTAATTTCCGTAATTGTTTTAATTCTTTCCGACAATAGTGGTTTTACAGTATTTCCTTATACAATAATTTTTCAAAATTGAATTGATTTAAATTAAATTTATATCGAACTGAATTATATTTTAGTTGCAATATCATAAGTTTAAGCAAGAGTATTTCATTTCAATAATTTCGATTCGACAAATTCTAGCAAGAGTAATAGGGGATAGGATAAGAAAGGAGAGGGACGGGATATAGGTATTTATAGTACAGTCTATTGTTTTGTTTTATTTTAGTACCTATCGTTTTGCATTGATCTTTTTGTAAAATTTATAACGGCACCATTTGTATTGCTTCGACGCGAATACTCGTCATCGCTTCATTTTCATTTCGCACCCCGTGGGATGGACTTTTAAAAATAAATTCCGCAGTTAACTCAAATTCAAATTCAAAATTCTTTATTAATCTATAATATTACATATATTTTAAAAATTCAAAGCCACCCTAACTAGGCCTCGCCTGTACTAAGGTAGGCTTAATATAAAAGAAGGTAGAGTGATTTTCGTAACTTGCTGTATTATCTATGTATATTATTATGTTACATTTAAGAAGATAGATATGTCTCCAAAATAATAAAACGTAATAATATTAAATTTAGGTACCTATATAAATATAAATATACACGTACATACATAAATAAATATATACTTTATAGATAAATATAAAATAATACTATATAAATATATATATATACATATATCTCACAAATCGTGCTCTATTTTAATATATATGTTATTAATGTCTCCGTTTCTCGTCGACCCATAGTCAAAAGTGACCTAGTTAGGTTTTTCTTTACGCCGTGACTAGTCCTAGAATTTAGTCCTGCAGGAAAAACACTATTCATTTTGTTGAACAGCCGAGGAGCAATGTAAGAAAAGTGATTTGCGCAAAACTCTTTTTTTGGATTAAGTGCTGTCTGGTTATTGTAACTCGTGTTCCTTTATGGTGTGTTGAATATAGATGATAATTCTCATGATTATAGTAGTACAGTAGAACTATAGAACTGGTTAATATTATTGAAATAAAAATACTAAACGCTGAAAAAGAGACAAAACGTCGTTATCTAAATAAAATCGTGGTAAAATTAACGAACTACTTTTTTTACCTAGATCGTATTTCGTTATCTGGGACGGTTATGGTATGGCATCAGAACGATTCGTATTTTCCGCATCGGCATTTAACCATTTTTACAAAACGTGAAAATACCTTTATAGTATTTAGGAAGCGAGGCTAATTAAATTAAATAAAATTCAAAACCGTGGGGTATCCAAAATTGAATGAAAGCGCTTTTCTTTGAAATACGTAAAGCACCCAAATAAATAAGAAGCGCGGAAAAAACATCAAAGAAAACCCGATTCCGCTGATTTCATCTTTGATTTCTCGCTCCACCATTTTCTTGAGCCGCCCTTTTGAGCAATCCGAGTTGAACCCCAGAAAGGAAATAGACCTTCGTAGCGAGCGACAGTCAACGCCATCTATTAGGCAGTATATAAAGTGAAGTGAAATACAGACCTTCGCAGCGAGCGACGGTCAGCGCCATCTAATAGCCAGTATGTAAAGTAGCTCCCAGAATATCGGTTAAAGTTGTCTAAGAAATCAGTAATAAGTATATATAATAAATATAATTTGTAATACATCATAATCAACAGCAAAATGGGTAACATTTACAATTAAAATGTTATTGACAAAAATTCAGTAGCAAAAATTCGATAACATAATATGCCTAAAACTACTGTTGCAAATGATCCTATATTAATTTCACCTAACTAGGCTATAGCCTGTTCCAAGGCGGACATTTAAATGTTGATAAATATGTATTTTTTATAAAAAGAAAACTTGTACCCCCCCCCCCCCCCCCTCCCTTCTACCTTTCTACTAGCTTTTCCTTAAATCCTATTCCTCCCTTAGATATTGAGTTGATATATGTTATTAATTTCTGTGTTATTTTCAGTATTATGTTTATTATTGTACAGTCTGGCCAGAAAAAGTAGACCCTACGATTTAGGGAAAAAATATTTATATTGCAACACAGTAATGTGAGAATCGTTAGACTCAATCATCTAGGGGCATGTCTCAGTGCCGTCACCCAAAAGGCGTACGCAGACTAGTGTTTCTGCTTATTTACTGATTATATCACGTAACATCGACGTTTGAATGATTGTGAGATTGAAAGAAAAAAAATAATCATTAATGTTGACTACGAATGAGACAGTTAGGAACCAAAAATTTGTGTTTAAAATATACGAAATGTCAGACGAAACGTAACCTCAAAATGTATCTAGAAGCACATTTTGACACACTGAAAAAGTTTTCTCTACCTCAGCTTCGAATAGTTTTGTTCATTTTTAACGCAAAAGAATTGAATAACGAAAATTAATGACAAAATGAACCCAATTTCATGAACCGAACTAAAAGAAAAAAGAATCATCCGTCATAAGGGTTAGTATTGCCACATCAAAATATCCCCCCCCCCCCCCCACACACACATAAATGAGTACAAATACTTTGTACTCATTTATTATGACCACTACTTTACAAAAATCATACCTGTTATATATTAATTTGCTTACATACACATTTAGTCACTATGACCCTGATGGTATGGTCGTAACATGTTGCTACTTTGCATGGGCGTAATGTCAGCTTTTCAACTGGGGTTGCAAGGTCTGCTGGGCGGTTTTGGGGACATGGAATACCCCCCAGGTAAAAGGGGGGCCCGGTTATTTTTGAAAATTTGCTGTTAAAAAACTTCGTTACATACCATACCAGCATAAATGTTAAATAATGTATACCTATTGTTCTGGTTATTATTTATGCGCCTTGTTATACTAAAATGTTTTATTTTTAGTCACATACATAAACAACTTTTTAAAGTTTTGTCTGTTTAGAAAACATCATACTAAAATAAACAAGCTTTATTAAAGTTTTATTAGATGTCACCACAAGTACAATGAAGCCTTCTCTTTTCCTACACAAAACAAAGGCTTCTCTTTTGTTTTGAGTCAAAAACATCAATTACTTTGGGAATATCTATTTCAACACTCCTTTCGATTGCCAGAAGGGCGATGACGACAACCTTTTTTGGCCAGTTGTGTTTCTGGTGTAAGTTTTTAACCTACATAGAGATTAAAATGACATTTCACAGAATGCTGAGTTCATAGGGATTGTAAAATACAAACTGAACAGTTCAAAAAGCAGAGCGAAAAGAATGAAAGCTATCATTGTGTGCTAATTAATATATTTCTGAGACAAGTTTAATAAAGAATCAAGACTGTGCCACGTTTATAAACTGCAATTTTTTACTTGTTTACAAATAACTGATATTTTTACTGCCGATTTTTGGGATGGCAAAAAGAGGGGTTTGGGTATTCTGGGATGGCAAATGTCACTCCTTCCTACCCCGTAATTACGCCACTGGCCACATGGCAATAGGAATAACCATGTTGTGTTCTATTTATTTATTTATTTATTTAGTACTTTATTCATTTTTTTTATACATATAGCCACATTATTACCAATGTTATAAAGTAACTCGGAAAAATTTAACACGCAAATGTAGCAAATGGTCAGTGCCCACCTAACTAGTACTGTAATGTCCTGTATCTAGGCGGGTCAGAGTAAACAATTAAAATTAGCGATTTAATTTATAAAGAACTAAATTGACTAACGTTTTATTTTTAGAGATAGTAAATGTACCTAATTAAAATTTAACATATAATATAATATAATAATCTGTATAAATATTACAATGTATATACCTAATCATATATGTAATAATATGGGAAGTACATAGATACCTAAATTCGATTATAATAAATAATAAATATATTATGGTATAAACATATTTATATTAGAATACAATTATATAAATACGATTATAAAAATATTGGGAAAAATAAGAAATACCATACGATATATTAATATTATATGCATAATACTTTATGTATATGTATACGATATTAGTTTTAAAATCAACCATTATATAATATACGCTATACAAGACAAGTTTTCGGATTTAGACCTCCCTAATTCAAATACCCATTTATTTATATTATATAATGTTCTTTAGGTGTTTCCATTTCTCTTCTATGTCATTATATAACCTGGGCCCAAGGAAGAAAGCTTGACTTTGTGCAAATGTTGTTTGCACTCGAGGAATAAGGAAATTTTGTTTCCGTGAACTCTGAGTATTGCAGTTTTGTTGACTTTGATCATGCCTATCTTTATATTTATGAAAAATTATTATCACATATTTTAGAAACAATTGCTTGACGTCCAGGACTTTAGATTCTTTGAAAAGACGCTCTGAATGGTAGTCATTAGGCTTCCTATAAATTATCTGTAAGTGTGGACAATAAAGTTTTTCAATGTGTATAACCTATATAAAAACCAAGTAAAGAAAATAATATAATAAACGCATAATATAATATGCGTTTTGACGTCAATTGCTTAATATTTTCTTCGAAAATTACTGTTTTGGATGCCGCTCCTGCCATCTATCGGCCGGAAGCCGCACTAGACGGCGCCGCTCTCGTGTGCTGGGTTCGCATACTGTGACGAGGCGTAGCGCGCACACACACATGCACGCGCGCGCGCCCGCCATGTTGGGTGAGGTCAAGCGAGCAATCTCGCCAAGTTTGCGTCGCGACAGCGCAAGTTGTGGAACTTTCTAGGTCACACGTACACGCGGCGCGGCGCGGCTGTGTGCGCGCCGACGCGCGTATCCGTGCACGGTGGCGATGAACACTTCCGCACTTTTATCGACATTCGATATCATAAAAACAAATGCCGCGCGCCGGGTATAAAATCTTTATTGCATATTGTTTACGGAGGCGGCCGGTCGTTACTCGTTTGTGCGGATAATAAATAAACAAACAGGTATGGACATGACAGTGTGCACGACGTGTGATAGCTATTCAAGTAAAGTGCATTTTTAGGGTTCCCTACCAAAGCATGTAAATAGAACTGCAATGGGTACATAATTAAATAAAAAGACCTAATGAAACGAATACAAATATTTTGGAATTTATGCAGGATAGCTCACTCTGCCATATATTAAAAAAACTAAATCTACAGCCAAACAGGTGTTTATGAAGCTTTAAAAAAAACTAACAACCTACCGTCATATAGGTGTTTATGAATCGTTTTTTATACATTAACATAACCTACTGCCATATAGATGTTTGACGCTTCTTTAAACGCCTATATCTCGATCTTTTGTAGAGATAGAGCAAAGATTTGAAAGATTTGAAATCAGTGTTCATTAACATAATGGGTTACATTAAAACATCTTCAATTTAGAAGAGTTTGCTAAATTGCATAAATACCTTTATTTTTAATTAAAATTTTATTAACCTGGTAATGCAACAAATATATTTTTGATAAAGGCTTGTTAAATCGTGGGTCGGTTTTACCCGGATACGACCAACTACGCTCGAAATAGGGCCGCAAGTCCTGGAGTGTTAAAAAACTCATTTCGCTGATTCAAAATCTCTTTTTGTTTTGGAATCCGTCAATTCAAAGTGTGTAAAGTAAATAAATTCCAACACCGTATAGTCTACGAATTATAGGCTGGCATGTTTGTCATTAAAAGGCAATGTCATAATCAGAAAATCTCAATCTGTCCGGCTTATTTGAGTTTCTAAAGCCCTTTCAGGCCCAAAACTTTTTATTTTCTAAAACCATGTTTTTTTTTGCACGGCAAAGGAAGGGGTGCTTAATAGGTAACGGCACGAAAATTATTTTTTAGTGCATCGCGGAATTCATGCACGATCGCTTGGCGCGGATCTCGCCCCACGAAATTGATTCGACGATAGATCCGCGATATCCGCGAATCCCCGTGGTCCGCGATAGATTCGGTAGACAACGTTTCACCACTATGTTAGGGAGAAGACCGCGCAAGCGACCTCGAACTCGTAACCAGTCGGGAGACCGGAGTAATCTGGTTGCAACTGGTAGTAAGGGAGCGAGTGTCGGCCCGCTGGGTAACATACGTTGGCTTTTTACGGGCATGTGGCAGAGCTTGACGGCGGACTGTTTTGTCCCAAATCTTCTGCGCTCACCTCACGGGAGACAGCACGATCAAATTTCGTTAAAACTTCCCGAGGTAACGGGTTCGCCCGTTGTAGTCGACAGCTCTAGTTGTAGAATCAGGTCATGTTCACTATAAAAATGCATTGTCAACGGAACTGAACCAACGTGTAAAATTTTAACTTTTAGGATAAGAGGAATTGGTTCTAAATCAGTTTGCAAGATTTGACCTAGAAACAAACTAACATACGAGTACATACTAGTACTCATTGCAAGGTAAATAAAAGCTTGTTAAAAATACGTTCTTATCGTGTCAATCTAATTATTATTCTATTAGTCTACGTCTGGATAAATGTCGAACCGTCCATCTACGGCCACCTCCTACAGAATCAGAGATCCGTGGGTCGGACAGTTGTAGTATCCGACGTTGCTGTAGACTGCGGCGGCTTAATTAATTGGCCAATTTACAATCCGTTGATTGTGCGATGCGGTCTCTCCGCTTTGGGCAAGATTCCGCTTTACAATTTTAATGAGTATTCATCGACATCAAAGCGACGAAACGAACAAAGTAACAAAGAGCTCTCTCGGTCCGAAAAGACTACACAGGAAGCGACAAATTACACCGCCCTAATTAAATTAAAATGTCGTTTCGAATACACAATGCGGCGAGTGGAGGACCACGGGTAGGTAATATCACAAATTATGTAAATGAAATTACGTAGTGCGAAGAATTATATAAAGTCCGGAGTCCACCGCTCACCCCCAGAAGTATAATAATAATATTAGGATGGGCCCGATTCCGGTCGGTGAATTCCATGGTAGTTCCGTTTGCATCTATCTATATGGCATGCTGCGATTCTACTGAAGAAACCGTAAATATTATGACCAAAAGGTTTTCAAAATCTCCTTGAAAAAAGATTGGGTCATTTCGTACCCACTTGAGAAGTTTGTTTTAACATTTCGTGACGTATACCAAACCAAAGCTTATAACACTTGTTACATATCATTCTATATAAGCTAAGATGAAGTATGTGACTGAAAAAAGTTATCGTTTTGAAATGGAAAAATATTTTATTCAATAGTTATTCATATTATTATTATTATTATTTAGTAACATTTTGCAAAGTATTCATATTTTTAGTAAAGTGCCTTTATTTACTTAGTTTTATTTAAACAACACGGTTGTTTATATTATTTATATACAATGTATGGATAAAATAGATATATCATATATGGATAAACTGCATAGACGACCAGAGTGCGGTTGTCAGGTAAGATTTTGCGCCTGGGCCCTCGGTATTCTTTTGTTTTACGTTGGAGTTGTCTAAACAAGTTTACGGATGTCTAAACTTGTCTAAACTTTGTCTAAACTTCTAATGTGTATAATTCCAATACGACATAGATTAATGTGTTGAACTTTTTAATTATTACTTCTTTTCACAACCACAATTGATTGTTTCAAGTACATATTTGTTACACTTTGGGTACGCCTCTGATAAAAAATACCAATTATCCTTTGGTTTTAATGTATAGTAAAATATTTCTAATGGTATGTATTCTTAAAAAACAAAAACCGGAAGTGATTCTGTAAGTCATTCGAGGTTTTTGAAGTATTCGTTACGGTTTACGTTACGAAAGTTACGTTACGAAAAAGGTGTATTTTGGTTTTAAACTTTCGAGATGTGATTTTTTATTGTGAGAAGTATTTTTTGGCGGTCCGCCAGTCTGCCTCGCGAATACAAACGCGACTACAGGCGAAGGCTTACAAGAAAACCGAAACCGCCTGAAAACATTCGTACCTACAGGGCAACTGAAATTTAAATTCTGTAACCGTTCATCGTGTCTCCTTTTATTTCTTTGTTTTATTTCTTCAATTATCTATCTGTTTTCGATATCAATGTAACAATTTAGAAGTAAAATGATTGAAATTCAAGATTTTGAACTTTCAATTATTATTGAAATGCTTCTATTCACATGAAAGAGCGCTGAAACAAAGATAAAGATAGGAATATAGGGGGCCTCATTTCTTCCCCTTGATATTATATTGTTTTTTGTGTGACTAAATTGCTTGACAAATTAAAACACTATTGTCCGCCAATTCGATTCATTTTTATTTTACTTTGATTGTCCATTTGATAGGATTAATATAATAAATTTAGTGTATACATTCTTATTCTTTTTTTAATTTAATCATTTATTATATGTATATAGGTTATACACATATTTATATAAAAATAAATGTCCGCTTTAAAACAGGCTATAGCTTAGTTAGTTGACTTTAAAATAAGATCACTGGCAATAGACGTATGTATATAAGACGTACTTAATAATATAGCCGTTTTTAGATGGCGACCCCATTTTTGGGAAAAAGAAAATAAAACTCTTACGCGACGTCCTTACACTGTAATTTAGTTCTCTCGGCCTCTTAGTCTTTTCCACAGCTGTAACTGTAAGCATTCATATAAAATAAAATTTGTGTAAAAACCATAGCGAAAACCACATTAATTTTAACTGTTTTTTGTACTTTCGAAACTGCACTTACTTGTTTCCATCTTGGATCAACATAAAGGTTTGTAAAAGAAAGATAAAAAAATACATAATAAATATGTTTGTCTTCCGACGCTGTAAATGTTGTCATATAATATATATAAAAGATTTTGTAATATTTTCGATTTTTATTTTTAGATAGACTGCGACTCCCCGGGAGTCTCTTCGCGACCCTCCCATGGGCTCGCAACCCACTAGTTGAAAAACACTGGTCTATGACATTTTAATTGTAAATGTTGTCTATTTTGTGTAGATTACTGGGAATTACAAAGTAAAATAAATTTAATTAAACGTGGAATTGAATTACTTAATTAGTTCCATTTTAAATATATAGATATTCTGAAACTTGGTTATTAGTTTACACTGAAAAATAATAAATAATCGAAATATCCTACAATTGAATGGTCAACGACCTGATTGGCTAGGCTAGGGCGGCGAACGACCGTGCCGTCCGAAATTGCCCTGCCGTTAAATTAGCATTAACCAAGAATGCATTGTACGGCAGTTTTATGATGCGTGAAAATTACTCCCGCTTCCTTATCAAGCGGTGTCCCGCGAGACAAAGCTTCTGCAATTAGACGCAGGGCACAGAGAATCGAATCGCGGAAACGACCATTAAATTCACGTGCCCTGCGCGACGCTACCGCTATCCTGCGGTGAATAGCGAAAAGAGATAGAGACTCACCTGGAACGGCAGTAGCTCCGAGTAGTTGGTGAACTGGAGGCCTTTGTCCAGGAGATATTCGATGGGTTGGAGATTTGGCGAAAGCTCGAAGTCCGATACCAATGACGTGAACGACTGCAAAATAATTAAATTATTTTCATAGTAAACTTATTTGATTCAAGAGACAATACTACCACTAACTTTCCCAGACGTTATCAAGTTCAAGTAATTCATTTTTAATAACCCTATCTGGGCGTATTAATTAAATTTCCAATTATTATTAAAAATTAGAAATGAAATTGCATTGCAAAAAACACATAAATATATAGAAAGCTTCTATATAACGAAGAAAAATCTAATTTAAAAAAAAGAAGTGTGGCACTCGGGGACTGCCACGGTAAAGCTATTGCATAGCATTTTTAACAACTTATGCAATTATAATTATTTATTTATTTATTTTATTTATTTATTTCTGATATCATGATAAAACGTTGAAATTATTCCGTATCATTTGCGGCTGCGGAAGCAAATGATTCGGAATAATTTAAACGTCTTCCAATAGAGCGCCGCGCACGATTTTTTTATTCGATAAAGCAAAAAAAACGGATTATTCGAAAAAAATCGTAGATAAAAAGATAGATAATTAAATTATCTTTAAAATGGTGCAGGTTTCATAGTAATACGCCAGATAGTATTTGCGTAGTAGTCGTTTTTGTTTTCGGTTAGACCTAATTTCACAAATTAATTACACTATGTAATATAAACAAAATCTAAAATATTCAAAGCTAAGAATATTAGGAAAATGTTCTTGTTTAACATATATTTATTTCGAATCGTTAGCAGTACTCGTTTAGACGTAATTATCAGTTTAAAATCAATAATTTTCGTTAAGAAATTGCTTCATTCGGTCACCGCGCTGGCCTCTAGACCCGCGATAAAAGCTATGCAATAGCTTAAAAAAAGATTTCAAAAGTTTAAAAAGCACCCAAAAAGAATTATAGCATCCAAATGTAACATACCACAATTGTTAGAGTAAACATTGCATTAATGTTGTAAAAAAAATGTACGCCGAAAAGGCAGGGGTACGGCACTGAATAATACTAAACTCCATGTCTAGTACTACACCACAATCACAATAAAATAAATTGAATTGAATTGAATTGAACAACATAACTTAAACGATTAAATTATTAAATTATCACAATTGTTAGCAAAATTATGCAAATAAATAAATATTATTAATACTAATGACAATATTAAAAAAAAATACGTGTGGCACTCGGGGACTGCCACGGTAAAGCTATTGCATAGCATTTTTTAACAACTTATGCAATTATAATTATTTATTTAGTTTATTTATGCAGTATTTTTTCGAAAAAAAAAAAAAACAAAAAAGTTTTCTCGATTTTTTCTTGAAAAAATTCGTAGATAAAAAGATAGATAATTAAATTATCTTTAAAATGGTGCAGGTTTCATAATAATACGCCAGATAGTATTTGCGTTGTAGTCGTTTTTGTGTTCGGTTAGACCTAATTTCACAAATTAATTACACTATGTAATATAAACAAAATCTAAAATATTCAAAGCTAAGCATATTAGAAGAAGGTTCTTGTTTAACATATATTTTTTTCGAATCGCAAGCAGTACTCGTTTAGACGTAATTATCAGTTTAAAATCATTAATTTTCGCTAAGAAATTTCTTCATTCGGTCGCCGCGCTGGCCTAGCCGCGATAAAAGCTATGCAATAGCTTAACAGAATAAAAAATAATATAATTATGTAGCTACCATAAAACAATAAGGTTACAAGCAATTTAAGCAGTAGGTGTGCATACATATATCGCTCCGAACAAAATATAAAACTGAATATGATTAACCAAAATAGATAGGTAGGTAGATACAGAGATTCAATTAAAACTTGAATAATTCAATTAGGAATGAATAATTAAAATTATTTGAGGCCTGTTGGCGCTCTATTAAAGAGTAGTGGTACTAATAACAAATAGTGGCGACATCTATCCTTATGTAGCGGCATCTATACTGCGGCCCTCTATTAATAATAAAGTTACATAGAATTTACCTGTCGGTTTTGAAACAAACATAAAAAATAAAAAAAGTACATTTATATGAATTAATATTAGTGCATTCTACGCGACAGACGTAGAAGACAGTTTGTAAGAAGACAGTTTTCTTAAATCGGTACTATACTATAGAAAAAAATGTGTTGTTCCCACACATCGTTTCTAAATATTATGAGTATACAAATAAGACTCTATATATAGGTCCCACTGGAAGTTTCCGGAACTGTAAAATGACATAAATAAGTTTAAAAAGATAATTACAACAATTTAAAACGGAAATTAAAAAAATACCAAAAATTGGCTTTTTGTGAAATTAATTTTATAAATTTGTGACGTTTGGAAGTGTTTCGTTTTGATAAGATGGTCATTAAAAAAAACACCTTAAATTTAGTTTAAAAACCAAAAATTAACGAATTTCAATCGTTGCAGAAATTTAAAATTCGGTTTTTTCGAAAGCTTATTTATCATATACTTTTTCTGAACAAAAATTATATGAAATAGATCATTACAAAACCTATAACAATTCTTTAATATATTTCAAACCCAAAAGTTGATATGAACATCCATTAATGCTTTCTTCCAGAATAAAGATGAGGCATTTTGGTGGCAGTATTTATTTTGTAGCTTAGGAACAAATAAACCAATTATTTAGCGAGTTTTTCCAAATCTTGTAGTTTTTTTTCCTATAATAAAACTGTGTCATTAAGTCTAAACACAACATTCCTGAGTTAATACATTTTTAAACTACACCCACGATATATTAAAAATCTTATTATATTAATATTTAGTTACTCCGACGAAAATATTTTATGATCACCAATTTATAAATATTTTAAGATCATCTTTTCTCTTATTATTTGGTGCTCCCGGGATCATTATTATCTTTTTTTGTATTATTTATTAACTAGCAACCTGACTATTTTAATTAATACTTCTTATTAAATAAATAAAATAAATAAATAAAATAAATAAATATTACTGGCTTTTTTTTCTTCAAATTATTACCTCTATGCTATTTTTCTCTATTTACATTATCATTGCAATTTTATTTTTATTGTATTTTATTTTTATTATTATTTTATTATTATTTTTACTGGTTATATTTAGTTTTTTTTTCAACCTGATTATGAAGTAGGTATTAGATAAAATAAATCTTAAAATACATACTACTTATTTATTAGAGTTATTAGAATAATTTTATTTCATTTCTTCTTTTTCTCAGTACTTTGATAAGTGTGCGCACAATACAAAACTTACAAGTAACCTAGTCGAGTCTACCTTGGTACGGGCTTCGGCCTAGTTCGGCAGACTTTGTAAATTACCATTTTGAACATTACTTTTGAAAATAAATGTATTCTTATTCTTATTCATGTTCTTATTCTCATTTTAAGATCGTCAATTTACTCTACTTCTGAAGGTAGGCATTCCTGCACATGGATGCATCATTGCGTCTAATATTCTCAGTACTTAATGTAAATAATTATAGGAAATTAACTATCGTCTTTGTTGTGACCATATAAATTGGTTTGATGAATTTATATCGCTATGAGAATCATCAAAATTCAGAAAATAGTGTGATAATGAAAATTTCATCAAAGATAACAACGTCTATAACCATAATTACCCTAAAAATAATGACAGAAAATCGTAGACTTAAAGTGTCGACATTTAAATTAATGGTCAAATCCAGCAATATAGCCTGCGTCGATAAAATTAAAAATTACTGTCTTAGGCAAATGTCAACTAACTATGGTCAAATCCAGCAATATAGCCTGCGTCGATAAAATTAAAAATTACTGTCTTAGGCAAATGTCAACTAACTATCAGGATATTTTCCTTTATTTTACAGCATGATTTATTTATTTATTTATGAATTAATTACTATAAAACATTGATTAGCTAACAAAAATAACAGGAACCGAATGGCAAAACCTTAACCTTTAGCTTATTTGTTTCTGTCACCCAACTGGGGCTAGCCCGTTCTAGGGTGGACAGGACTCTAATATTACAATCAAGTTTACTTGATTGCTTGATTGCTTACAAATGTACAAATTTTAGTAAAAGCTAATAACACTGAATTGCCCTAAAATGTGGTCTTCAGAATAAAATAAAAAAATAATAACAAAAAAATATTAAAAGATAATATAATATTTAAAATGCAATTCCATTATATAATCGGCAATAAATATAATATAAAATTCGATTAAATAATATAAATAAAGTTATATGTGAGAAAAGAAAGAAACAGTCATTAATATTTAATATATGTTAAGTAATATAGGATTTAATATAAAAATACCTAGTCAAAAAAGTACAATTCGTCAAAGTCAAATAATTTTTGGTAGTTAGTTCAATGTTAAAATATACTCAACATACATGTTTAAAAATATGTTAATAATGTGTGCACCTAAGTTTTATTAAACTATTATTTCTAGCATTTGATGTATGGTTAGTCTGTCATGATTCGATAACCATTTCTTTAATTTATTTTTGAATTCCCTAAATGTCAAATTCATTGGAATATAGATTACTCATACTCTTGGAATATGGATTCAGAATTATACAAATCTCTTATGTCATAAAATGTATTTTTGACTAAGCTATGTACCTACTACAATTTTTTTTTATTGGTTCTCTCCAAGACTTCTGATGGGTGCAGGGACCAAATTATAGACAGACGCTTTGGTGAAGGAAACTGTTCTGCACCTTGTTGTGGAAACTGTTGTGTTGTGGAAACTGTTGTGTTGTGCAGTGTAGTAGGTCAGTTTTATTTCTGGTATTGTGTTGATAGAAATCACTATTCGCCATTGTCAATATCATTGTAGGACGGGAGAGCAGTCGCTTTTAAAGGATTCTATGCGCTTCTAATGTAGGTAGCAGATACATTTCGCAGTAAATGAAACTGTTCAACATATTGGGTGGTAGTAATTATTTTATTGCATTTTAACGGCTCGCCAAATTATATTTCGTAGACTGTATCTACCTAACTTTCTATTCTTCGAAATCTAGGTGGTAGGAAAATGAATCTGAACTCACCAAGGCGGGCCATTTGGTGTTGAGGCCTTTGGACGATCTCTGAGCCCAATTTAAAGTTTTCTCAATGAAGAATACTCGAAATGAGCGTTTCGACCTCACGGCAAGCCACTCGCGACGCTGCCACTCGTCATTGTCGAACTCCACCAAAACCTGTAGGCGAAGTAAAAAAGAAACATAAATAATATATAAAATTATTAAAAGTGTCATTCATTTTCCATGTATGAAATCGAAAACAGTCATTTTCCATGTATGAAATCGAAAACAATCGCGGTTGTTTAATAGAATAGAATAGAATAGAATAACTTTATTGGGCTATAAAAATCATAACCTAATGAATATTACGCTGGTTTTATAAAAAAAGACAATTTATGCACAAATAACATTATAAATAAAATAAATACGAAATTACCGCGTAAGCCCGCGCGTAATGTGTCCAAACTTATTCGGATAGCTAAAAGTTCCAACAGGTAGTTTTGATGCCGAAAAATCGTCGATCGTTCTTTTCATATTTCGCTCCAACATATTGCTCTGTCCCGTTCGCATGAACTAATTTCCAATTTTAGTTCGAGAAGAAACCCAATCGGGCCCAACCTTGGACAACTGCGGCTGCACATCGCCGAAACGGTGCTATAAACTTCACGCGGTAATTTCGTTTTTATCGTATTATTCATGTGTGTCCCATTGTGATTCATCTAATATCATTTTTGGCCATAGGTATATAAAATTGTTTTAGTTAAATATTATCCTGGAGTCCACGCTTGCATGTATTAGTGACTGTATAATACGGTTGAAGAAAATGCCATTTTTAAAAATAAGTAAATTATTTTTAATCGCAACGATGGGTTGGGCATGGTATAGTGATGAGTCGGTCGCGATTGATACGGTCATTTTAAATCAGTCTAAAAGAAGACACTTTGGAGCTGCAATCTGCAACGGGCGAACTCAATACCTCAGGCTGTTATAACGATTTAGATCGTGGCATGGTATAGTGTTTAGTCGGTCGCGATTGATACGGTCATTTTAAATCAGTCTAAAAGAAGACACCTTGGAGCTGTCATCTGCAACGGGCGAACCCAACACCTCAGGCTGTTATAACGATTTAGATCATTCTTTCAGTCGGGGACAACACAGTCCACAGTCCAGCTCCGCCAACATGCCCGTAAGAAGCCGACGCGACGCCTTACCGCGAGGCACTGGAATGTGAACATTGGGCCAACCTCACGCCCTAACTACCAAATTGGGATGGATATCTCCCGCCTCCGGTCTGGTCACGGATTCGAGGTCGCTTGAGCGGCCTCTACCTGACCTAAGCGGTTATTCAGTTTGAATATTTTGCGGACCGCGACCCCTTTTGCCCGCCATAGTCTCTCGGGATCGGGTCATAGAAACTACCCTCCGCTGTCATTGGAAACGTACGTCTCCAGACCCTCTGGTTATTTGCCAGCTGGGCATTCAACACCTAGCAAACCGGACGGCGAACCAACTTCCCAGTTCCGCCCGAGGTATTCCCCGAATCAGCGATCTTTTGATCCCAACCGCCTCCGACTGCAGGATTACAGCCGTGGCAGAAGCTCACAGCGGCCCGGTCAGGGTAAGCCTCTCTTCGAGGAGCCTACCAGATAGGAGTTGAACTGTAAGTTGGGCAGGCCAGATGACATAGGTTTTTAGCCAACGCCACTCAAGCAGCACGGAACCATTAAAAACCTAAAGTTTGTGTCTAAAAGAAGACAATTGACCGAATCGTTGGTTAAAAAATAATTCGGTCATTCGTCAAATAGTCACTGACCGAATACAGTCGTCCAACGCACAATCGCCGGTCGGTTTTGAATCTTTCGACCGATTGAAATGAATTCATGCAAACCACGACAGATACCGACACTTACGTGTAAGTGTCAGTTACAAATGATTCAGTCCTTCAAATCACAGTTTTAGAGACGATTCATTTGAACATTCTAACTTCAAGTAATCTAGTGCAAACAGTCACTGAATTAAAACAGCGGCCGTTCTGGTCAGGTTGACTTTCATCAATCATTTTTAATCACACTTCTCTTTCTTCAATCACTCTTCTAGAAGCGATTGAATCGTTGGTTAAAAAATAATTCGGTCATTCGTCAAATAGTCACTGACCGAATACAGTCGTCCAACGCACAATCGCCGGTCGGTTTTGAATCTTTCGACCGATTGAAATGAATTCATGCAAACCACGACAGATACCGACACTTACGTGTAAGTGTCAGTTACAAATGATTCAGTCCTTCAAATCACAGTTTTAGAGACGATTCATTTGAACATTCTAACTTCAAGTAATCTAGTGCAAACAGTCACTGAATTAAAACAGCGGCCGTTCTGGTCAGGTTGACTTTCATCAATCATTTTTAATCACACTTCTCTTTCTTCAATCACTCTTCTAGAAGCGATTGAACGCCTGCATAATTCGTGCAAATAAACTCGTAA
The DNA here is from genome assembly GCA_944548615.1 of Micropterix aruncella. Lineage (NCBI taxonomy): Eukaryota > Metazoa > Arthropoda > Insecta > Lepidoptera > Micropterigidae > Micropterix > Micropterix aruncella. The sequence continues at coordinate 28,354,214 of OX155957.1, forward strand.
GCGACAACTTAGTAATAAATACTCAATATTATTTAAGTACCGGCAGATTTAGTTCAATAATTAGGAACAATTTAAAAACCAATACGGGAACAATCTATAAAAATAGTTCAAACGAGAAAAAACGAATAGTGGTTGGGTTGGGGAGTTGGGAAGCGTTTATTTTCATATTCATCAATCACTTGTTTCTTACCTATAGAGCACGAAGTGTCGTCTCAAGCTAGCTCAAAATAAGAACCATGATATATATAGATAGAAATTACAAAATTGAGCTCAATAAAATTCAATAATAAGTTCTGCCTAAAATAAAATAAATAAAGTCTGTAAATGTCAACTTTCCAAAAATAACAATCAGAAAAAGTTGACTTGTAAAAATGTGGTCTATGCAATCTAGCGGAATTGTGTCGAACGAACATCCAAGAACGCAACCACAAGAAGAGCACTGCTTTACCGACGTATGTTTGCGGCGGTTTGCGCTACTCTCCGCCAGATCGCAGCACGCTACCTTTGCACAGTCGTCAAAAAGCCCCGCCCACTTTTCCCCACTTCGCAACCTCAACAGAGAGCGCCAGACAGTCCAAACAAAACGGAGCAAGAGCAGTGTAGCAACGATACTACGGTGGCGACAGTCGCGTTCGATTTTTAAATATTTACGCCGGTTGCCATGGCAACGGGGTGGCGCCGCTCTAAGCCGTTACTTTGGGCGGGAAATTCTGTTTTATGGCGATGGGAGTCGGCGGACGGCGGGAATTTATACGGCTTGATCTTTGTGACAATATTACGTTCTCTGATTATACAGAAAATAAATAACTGGCTTTATAGCAGATAAATGCACCATGATATCATTAATAAATAAAAATAAAACAATATTGTATACTTTGGAGGGAGGGCAAAAAAAAAAACAAAAGCGACACTGCCTAATATCAGAAAAAGTACTTTTTACGTTTCACGGACTATTGGGCTATATAGGTACGGGCATTGATTTTATGGTACGGACAATCAAATTGGATGACTATGCGAAACTTAATGTCGATTATTGTCGATAAGCTTGAAGACTTTTTAATCTGAGTGATGAAATCCTTGGTGTGAGATTACTGAAGATTGAAAGGGTCGGGTCAAGGCGGTTAGGCCAAGTGGTATACCCTAAAAACCTCGCAAACGAATGATTATGTGTGAACAAATGAAAAATTAAGCCCAGAATAGGAGATTCTCGAATAAACAAATTCCCACATTGAGTTTTAGTGATAAGTAATATGATGTTTTATAGACTGGTAGAGATAATCATCGGTGACATACCGACAGACATGCCTAACGTGCATCTATATGCACGTACATAGTAAACGTAATCTATATGCACGTACCTATGTACCTAGTAAACGTGTATTTTATAATCGAAAAAAATATATACGATCAGATTTATCCCGCCATTTGCAATTCGCTTTCTCCGTATCAGCACGGCTTCATGAGTAAGCGATCTGTAGTCACGAACAAGTCAATTCACTAACGAAATCCTGGATAACATGAACAATCGGATACAAACTGATGTTATATATACAGATTTCTCAAAAGCATTTGACAGGGTAAATCATTCTATATTATTAATTAAACTTGAGAAACTCGGTATACACGGCGATCTGTTAAGATGGTTCACATCTTATATTCATAATCGTCAACAGGCTGTCGTCGTAGGTGGATTTAAATCAGACTTTATTTCGATTCCTTCGGGTGTTCCACAGGGATCACACCTGGGACCGCTCTTATTCAATATATATATTAACGATATCGGTTCCTGTTTTAAATCTTGCCAGTTTATCCTAATAGACGCGGATGACCTTAAAGTTTATTCTGTTATCTCAAAAGTGGCTGACTGTTTACGCCTGCAGGATGACCTGAGCCGTCTTAGCGAATACTGTGTTTTGAACAAACTCGATCTTAATGTCAAGAAGTGCCATCGAATCACGTTTACGAGAAACAGAAATAAAATATTATACAATTATAAAATTGGTTTAGATTACATTAAGGAGACTAACATTGTCCGAGATTTGGGGGTTTTACTCGATTCCAAAATGAAATTCGACCAGCACATTGAAAGTATTGTCACCAGAGCATACAAATCGCTAGGTTTTCTACTACGAGCGTGCAAGCCCTTTTCCGATATATCCACCTTGTTAGTAATATACCAAGCCTATGTCCGTAGTATACTTGAATTTGCATCTTGTATTTGGTCCCCTCAATACAATGTGTATAAGCAACGAATCGAGCGTATTCAAAAAAAAATCTTAAGGCACTTGTGCTTTAGGGAAAATAGACCTGCTGAATCGTACAAGGATAGATTAGCTCTTTTTAAACTCGATAGTCTTGAAGATAGGCGTACAACTTGCGATATGATGTTTCTCTACAACGTAATAAAGAACAATTTTGACAGTGCGTATCTGGTCGAAAAGATATCCATTCTGGCTCCTCGCATTACTCGAAACCCGAATCTGTTTTATATAAAGAGATATAACTCTAATTACACGAAACATTCCTTAATAAACAGAGCTATGACAACGTATAACGATAGGTTCGGGTACATTGATATTTTTTCATCAGTTAAAAGTCACTTTAAGGAAACCATTAAAAAATCCTATCAGTCCTTTGTCCCTCGTATTTCATATAATGACTATTAATCGCTTGAACAGTTTACATGAATAGCTTTTTTGTAATTTTTTGTTTTTGCAATTTTTTGTTTTTTAAAATGTATCTTTGGTACAAAATAATTAATATTGTATATAACCTCAATGTAAAATTTCATTTCCATTTGTTTTTTGTTCTTTTTCTTTTTCTATAATATTAAATTTGCTAAAAAATGTATATATATAAATAAGATATAATAACGGAGATATGTACTGTACACATTATAGATAGATAGATAGTGTTAACATATAATTAGTCATAGTTTTATTGTTATATTTTGTATTTGTTATGTATAAACGCTGTTTGTTAACCAAATAAAATAAAATAAAATAAAATAAAATAAATAAAATAATGTATTAAACAATCCCTTATACATTATACACCTTAACTTCAGTACGATTGCATCAGTCAGTTCTTGTTATATTCTTATTTCTTTGCAGTTCACGCGGCAATATTATCGAACAAGCTCCAAATTACAATGGGAAATGAATCAATACTTACTGTTTTTCAAGCGTCTTTGAAGATATACTAATTTTCCCTCTCCAACTAATTCTGTTTCTATCCCATAGCCCCTTCTCATCCCCACCCTTTCTCTTGAGCCATAGTAAACCATTGCTTTATCTATTGTATTTTCAGCGATCCGTAGTTGGTCTCTTAGATCTCTTACAGTGAAACGTTCCCTAGCGAACACAATGTCCGTTTCTCACAGTTTCTTCTTCTTTGTCTTCTTTCCAGCGTTGTTCCCTTACGGCGCGTGTCTCCATCATTTTGAAACCATTTTCTATGTCCAAAACTCCATAGGTACTAACATGTTACAAAAGTATGGAAAGATCATTGTCAACAAAGTCCAAATACGTTTGTCCTTCCAAAGGTTGTGGTAGCTTATTGACCTGATAAGTTGCCGATTTAATATCAAGTCAGTGACACAACTTGAGCTGTCACCTGCAACGGGCGATCCCGTCACCTCAGGAAGTTTTAACGACATTTGATCGTTCTGTCTCCCGTGAGGTGAGCGTAGAAGACTTGGGACGAAACAGTCAACTGTCTAATTACGCCACGTAAGAAGCCGACGCCTTGCCGCGAGAAGCCGGGTTTGCACCCAGCGGGCCGACACTCGCGCTCTTACTTCTAGTTACAGCCAGGTTTCTTCAGCCTCCCGACTGTTTACGGGTTCGAGGTCGTATGGGCGGTCCTCTCCTTTGTGTAACGAAGATTCGGTATCTACCGAATCTACCGCGGACCACGGCGTCCGGTATCGGGTAGCCGATTCGCCGTTTTAAGATACATTGCCACAAAATTAACAGCCAATCACTCTCTAACGGAAGCAAACCCGCTTCGAGACGACCCCGGTTATCAGGCGGAAAGCACAGTCGATTGGCTGACGCCGCACGGTGCGCAAACCGTCCAGGAGCGCTCGAATGGCGATTCCTGTCCATCTGGGCCGCAGGCACAGATCTACCCTGGCTCGCACTTCTCGGTGGAGGCTACCCGATAGGTGTTGACCTGTGAGTTGGATCATAGGTCATAGTGGCTCAACTGCATACGGCCTATTAGCTCCGTCAACGTCAGTAACGCAGTACCTGTGTATACGTATAAACATACCTTCCTGCATAAGTATGTGGGAGTTAATGGGCCCTTGCTGGGTTGACCACGAAGACCCCTTCTGTTCAGGGTTGGTCACACTTACGGGTCAACACCTATCCGACGGCCTCCACGCATGAAGTGCGAGCCTGGGTAGGACTCTGGCCTTATGGTCAGTTTCCCCTGGGAATCAAACTTCTGGCGCTCCTGGACGGTCTGCGCACCGTGCGGCGTAAGCCAATCGACTGTGCACTCTGACTAACAGCCGGGGGAGTCTGGAAGCAGTACTGTTTCCTATAGAGCGGGGGTGGTTGCGGACCTTACGGCGACTGCTCTTGAAACGACCATCGGCCATCCGATCCTGGGTGAACAGCCGGGCAAAAGACGCTGTGGTCCGCGATAGATTCGGTACACACCGTTTCACCGCTTCGTAAGGGAGAGGACCGCGCAAGCGACCTCGAACTCGTAACCAATCGAGAGACCGGAGTAAACTGGTCACAATTGGAAGTAAGGGCGTGAGTGTCGGCCCGCCAGGTAACATTCCTGGCTATCTCGCGGTTAAGGCGTTGGCCTCTTACGGGCTTGTGACGTAGCTAGATGGTGGACTGTTTTGTCCCCAAGTCTTCTACGCTCACTCCAGGGAGATAGAACGACTAATCGTTAAAACTTCCTGAGGTGACGGGCTCGCCCGCTGTAGTCGACAACCCAAATTGCATAAGTATGTATAACTAAAAGCACAGAACTCTTTGGTCTACTTTCAAAATGGCGGAAAGGGGTGTACGCGGGAATCTCTTATCTCAGGCACCACTTTAACCCCCCCCCCCCCCTTAGCCCTTCCTCTCCACCCCCGGGACCCTTCCCCTCGGAATTGCAAGATGCGCGGCGTACGCACTTTATCCCCCCCTTCGCTGGGTCCCCTCGATTTGCCGCCCTGGCCGCAGTTGTGCCGGAACTTCCGCCCTGCGTTATACTGACTGTATCAGTAGGGCGGCGAGCAGGCCGGAATCGATCGCGAGACCCTCGCCTGGCAGTCTCCCATCTGCAGGTATAAAGCCCGCCGTCAAACAATGCTCCCCATTCCAGTTTTTGACAGATCCGAGTAGGTACGGCGCGACAATAGAAACGCAACTGTTCAAAACAAAATAAAAAAAACGGTCGTGTCATAGTAAGACTTTCCCGGTTAGTACCCAAGGGCTGATTTTATCTGAATATTAATCTCATAAAAAAAATCGATAAGCGCCCTCTCTCGGCCGGCGGACAAACCCGTTTGGGGTACGTTACACAACCGCCTTGGGCGGCGCGGTTCGTTTCTCGTATTCGATTAAATGTATGTAATATTCGATGAAATGTATAGCGGAATTTAAATATTCTTAATGCAGCTTGCATATGAGATTTTCTAACCAAAATGTCACGATGTGATTTCGGCCCAGCAAGGCATCTGTGTACTAAATGTCAAGTCTTTAAGTCCAATACTTCGAGATTGAAGTATGATTAGCGCGCCCTCTGGTGGACCGATTTTAACCACAACCTGTTCAATTCTTACCACCGCCAAATCCAATCCATCAATCGGATGAAGCATTTGGGCGCTATCGTAGAGCAATACAGAAACACACACATACAGAAAGACAGACACACAAGCAAACTGTAGTAACTTTTAACCAGCAATAGGGACAAAAGCTGTTAAGTCAGGACGTCTTTTAAAAATTGTGTTTCATGACAACTACTTAGAGCTGTCAACTACAACGGGCGCACCCGTCACCTCAGGAAGTTTTAACGAAATTTGATCGTTCTGTCTCCCGTGAGGTGAGCGCAGACGACTTAGGACAAAACAGTCCACCGTCAAGCTTAGCCACATGCCCGTAAGGAGCCAACGCCTTACTGCGAGATATTTTTTTTTTTTTTTTTTTTACTTTTTAATAAATTGCCCGAAAGATTAAAAACAATTAAAAAGATCGATATTTTCAAGAGATCCATCCGAGTCTATCTGCTTAAAATCAACATGTATGCTCATAACGACTTCTTAAAATATTTTGAAAATACATAGCATCGTATCTACCCATTTAATCTAATACATATTATTTACCGTTAATTGTTTTGATGTAAACTGTTATCATATAGTTTTGTTTTTGTAAATTGGTAAGTTTAAAGTTAAATATTGTATATCATCTCTTGGCTAAATTGAGTAACTAGTTTAAGATTAATTACTGTCATTCCTACACAATTGTATGGTTGTATTGAAATAAATACTTCTTATCTTATCTACCCAGGTATGTTACTCCAGCGGGCCGACACTCGCGCCCTTACTACCAGTTGCAACCAGATTTCTCCGGTCTCTCGACTTGTTACGAGTTCGAGGTCGCTTGTGTGGTCCTCTCCCTTACGTAGCGGTGAAACGGTGTCTACCGAATCTATCGCGGACCACGGCATCCTTTGCCCGGCTGTTCACCCAGGATCGGGTAGCCGATGGTCGTTTCAAGAGCAGTCGCCGTAAGGTGAACAACTACCCCCGCTCTATAGGAGACAGTACTGTTTCCAGACTCCCCCCGACTGTTAGCACGATGCGCAAACCGTCCAGGAGCGCCAGAAGATTGATGCCCGGGGGAAACTATCCGTCAGGCCAGAGTCCTCCCCGGGCTCGCACTTCATGCGTGGAGGCCGCCGGATGGGTATTGACCCGTGAGTGTGACCGACCCTGAACAAATGGGTCTTCGTGGCCAACTCCAACAGGGCCCATTAGCTCCCTGTGTTTCATGACACTATATGACATTCGTAGCTACCTTGTGGGCGTGCTACCTGATAAATACTTAAGTAATACCTGCTATTATCAGACGTGTTAATCCGGCTGGTCAAGACGAGCTCACGGCGGAATTTTTTTCAAGACCCAATCACCTTGGCCCAGAAAGAGTAGGCGTATACTATATACAGTACTCGCGCTGCAATCGCGCACGTAAATTCCATATTATAACTCGCTAGAAGGCGGCTAAGGCGAGTGCAGAATAATCGACGACATCAATATTAGCATAATTGCATGTTTGCACTTCAAAAAGTCGTACTCTTGCTTATTTGATATAAAACACTGGATGGTATAAGAGAAAGTTAAGATTAAGCCTCCATGAGGTGTACAACATAATTTTCCTTCTTTATAATTCGCATATAGGTCATGTATTCAAATCTGTCTCTCAATCAAATATGAAATCTCAATGAATTTACCAGATTTTGCTTGTATGTTACGTGACTTTATTCATGTGGATGTTCTCTTATGTTATAATCAGGTAGGTGTTTTAATTGATTTTAGACATATAACATTTATTTATTTATTTATTTACTTGCCATAGTTTACACAACTTAATATGGATACCGCGCCATCGAGGCATACCCGGCAACGAAGGGCCGACAGACTGGCAAAACTGGGCACACTGGTGAAGCCAGTTGTTGGGGTCCCCTTCGCTATAGGTAAGAAAATCATCAGGGACTGCTTGGAGCAGGAATATCGGGCATCCTGGAAACAGAGCTAATGATGTCGCCAGGCAAAAGCCATGACGGAGCAACCACTTCCAAAGAAAACCAAGGCCCTACTTGACATAAGCAAGAAGAACCTTAGAACCACTATCGGTCTCCTCATCGGACACACGACCCTTAGAGCACATATATTCAACCTTGGCTTGATGAAGGGACTGCCGAATATGTGGCGAAGAACCTGAAGGCATCATTCACATCGTTGGTCGCTTCCTAGGCCTCGCCGCAAAAAGACACAGTTTACTAGGACGAGCCTTTCTAGGACCCAGCGATCTGCCCAACTTGAAGGTCAGTGTTCTGCATGGACTGGTAAGCAGTATACCGGGCTACTAGCAGACCACTGACCCAACCACAAAGTGGGTAGTGACAAAAGATCTTATAGATCCAGGTGACACCAATGGTCCCCCACTCCGTTTACTACTACTAATACTACTTACCATAGTCCATGCAACAACGTAATAAGTAGTTATTTCAGACAATTAATATTCAGTATTTAGAAAGCATCAAATATTGTTACTTGACTTAACTAAACTTTTTTTGTAACATTATGAGAAGTTACACAAACTATGGTTAGTTTATTAAACGCCTGTTTATTTCTGGAATACATATTTCTATTATTATTTAGAATTTTAATAAAGTATATATTTATGAAACTTACAGCCAAAATCTACAAGTTGCAGCAAAAATAATTCATTGAACTAGTAGATTATGAAATTCTGAATCATGATCAAATTAGGCTGTGAATTAGATATGACATTTTTTTTCATTTACCGTCCATTCTCCTCGACTTTGGAACCAACTAATATAATCCATCACGCAACATCGTTGACCTCCTTCAATTTACGCGTTGCTGATAAAACATTAATCATATTTCCCCATCCTCTTCATCTCACCCTTCGTTTTGAATTGGACATTATCTATTTTGTAGTATCTGTATATATAGTAATAAGAATATGTGTAGGTACCTAAGCATGTATTCTAATCTTGACTGTTTATATATTTAGGATGAATCGTTTTTTTTTTAAAAGAAAATAGATATTCATAGTGAATTATTATATTTTACGTAGTGTACCTACACAGTCGGTGGTGGGCCAGACTTTTTTTTTCCATAAACTTGGCAAAAGATTTTTCAGATGATCTCTAATTAATTATATTGCTGTGTGCTTTTCCCCGTATCCTACGAAACCTCGAGAGAGTAGCTCCTCATTCTAATTTATCCTGCTGCTATCCTTATTCAATAAACTCATAATATTCAGCAATATTTATAATCTGTTATTTTTGTAACACCCCCCCACCGTGTCGCAATTATTTTCGTTATCTACGCAAGAAGGTATTTATATTTGTGACTAAGACTATTAATACACGCTCGGTTCATCGTACTCTTTATCGAAATTTACAATTTATACAATACGATTAGTAAATAAACATTTCGTCATATTTAGTTTCATTCATGAGTGTCGCGAGAATTTCGCGAAATAGACACGGCCTTCACCTCGATTGCTTTTATATTTTGCGAACCGCCGCGAGTCGTTGACACTCGGCAACCTTCGCCAACGGAGAAATAGCGGAAAGTAACGGAAATATAATTTGATATTGCCGAATCTTCTTCTTCAACGAGTGCACCCTCCGCTGCGAAAATTTAGTCTGCTGCTAAGAACAAGATTCTCGTTCATACTTGTAAAAGAGAATGGGTAGTTCCGTACCCATTTCGAAGTTTGTTGTAACGCTTTGCCACATATACAAAACTAAAGTTTGCTATTGCGAATGATTTATGAAGGTCTTGCTCGAAATACATAAAGGGACAATGGGTAATTTCGTACCCACTTGCAAAGTTTGTTGTAAAACTTTGCAACATATACCAAAGGAAAGCTTATTACAAGTGTAACATTTCATTCTAAGTCATTTAAGCTGAAATGCGTGACTGAAAAAAGTTATAAAGTGTAAAAAATGCTAAATTTGTTATGTATATACAATAATCACACATTTTCTAGTAAAATACCTTATTTACTATGTTTTATTTAAACAGTACAGTTGTTTATTTTATTTATATACAAGGTATATAAATAAAACATAAATAGAAAATATCACAAACTTTAAAAATATCAATATCAACTATTAATAATAAAAATAACTGCATAGTACCGAGTGAGTACTTCTATCTTATCCCGAAACATAAAGCGGTAAATAATTTTAAAATCGAAAGACAAACAGCTAATAAGTAAGATAGAGATAGATGATCAGGGTGCGGGCGTCAGTTCAGATTTTGCGCCTAAGCCGTCGGCATTCTTTTGTTTTACGTTAAGGTTGTCTAAATAAGTTTATGGGTGTCTCACCTTCTTTAAACTTTGTCTAAACTTCGACATGGAATAATGAGTCGAACTCTTGACGCAAGCACAATGAATTGTAATAAGTCCGCAGTTGTTATACACTCTGCGTACACCTTTCATACAAAAATGGCCCTTTCTCCTTTGCAATACAGAACATGCGGGGTCTTCATGAATATTCATTATCACTGGAATAGTTTGTCTCTTGTTCAATGTATGTAAGGTGACGGTATCTTATGCGATACGAGAAGATGTTGGATGTACTTCAGTGTCTATATTCTAAGTTTAGCGTCAGGCGTTGAGGAACACTACTGAAGCTTCATTGACAACAGAAACAGAATGTCAGTATTCTGAGCAAAGCATTTGAGAAAAAGCGAGGGTGAAAATGAGGCGTAGTGATACAGAATCCATCCAATTCACAAATTGGCGATTTTTATTTTCTCGTCTTTTTTCCATCATTTTTTTCTAAGCCATAATTTGCGATAAAATAAGCATCCAAGTGGGTTAGCTGAACCACTTTCGGATGTAAATCCCATAAAAAAAAATCAGGTGGTTTGGATTCAGTTTAAAACACACTTTCTTACATAAAGCAGGTGGGGCTCTAAAGCATTCAAAGCCCACTATAAATTAGTTAGCAGTGCCGGAATAATCTAAGTTGAAGCCCTTAGGCTGTCGAAATCTCGGCACTTTGCAAAATATGAACAAAATATTGATAAACGAAATTTATTAAACAAAACAAACATTGACAAACAATACATTGTAATAATATTAAACAAACATTATACTTTTATAAAACTGTATAAATTGATGAAACTTTCAATTTTCACTGTTATTTTTTTATGTGTGGTTAATTTTTTGGGGGCATATTAAAAATACACCATTTCCAATACGTAGTATTCAGTGGCCTTAATCGCAAGTGAATTCAGTCGTTTTTGTGTCATCGATGATCGGTGAAAACTTTTGAGCAGTTAAATCTTCGAAAAAGGTCGTTCACCAGTAGCTCTCGCAATCATAAGATTTCTATTAATTTTCAACGTCATCACATTTGGGAACGTCGATTGCGTCATAACAAAAACAATTTTAAAAAAATATGATTTAAATGATCCCTTGTTGCTGGGGCCCTAAAAGGCGTGGGACCCATAGGCCGGTGCCTACTTGGCCTATTGGATAATCCGGCACTATTGGTATTACATCGACATGATACGAAATGAGCAGCACAGCAGCGGACGACTTCATGCGAAGAGGCCGCCGGATGGGTGTTGCCCCGTGAGTGGGACTACCCGAAGTGTTTTCGTGGCCAACTCAGCAAGGGCCCATAGCATAGCTCCCAGAGCAGAGCAAAGCAGACAACTAGAGAGAGCAGTAGTAGAGTTGTCAACTACCAACGGGCGAACCCGTCACCTGAGGAAGTTTTAACGAAATAATCTCTCGTGAAGTGAGCGCAGAAGACTTAGGACAAAACAATCCACCGTCAAGCTCCGCCACCTGCCCGTCAGGGCCAACGCCTTACGGCGAGGCACCGGGAAATGTAAACAGCGGGCAGCCTCGCCCCCTGACTACCAGTTTTGGCAGGATATCTCCGTCTGGAATTAACCTTCAGGATACCCCCGTCCTCCCGACTGGCTACGGATCCAAAGTCGCTTACGTGACCTCTAGGACCATCCGATTTGCTAGGCGTTGAATGCCCAGCTGGCAAATAAACAACTACAGTTATCAACTACAACGGGTGAACCCGTCACCTTAGGAAGTTTTAACGAAATGTATCGATCTGTCTCCCGTTGGGTGAGCGCAGAAGACTTAACGGACCTGTTGCTCCGCCACCTGCCAGTCAGAGGCCAACGCCTTACGGTGAGGCACCGGGAAAGGTAACAAGCGGGCAGCCTCGCCCCCTGACTACTAGTTTTGGCAGAATATCTCCGTCTGGAATTACCCTTCAGGATACCCCCGTCCTCCCGACTGGCTACGGATCCAAAGTCGCTTACGCGACCTCTACCTGTTTTATTACAGCGGTAATTCAGTTCGAATTTATCGCGGACCTGGCCGTTCTTTGCCCGTAGTGCCATAAGGGATCGAGTGTTCCAAGGTCATTTCAAGAGTGACACGACAACAGGTGAACATCCACCCCCGCTGCTTAGGAAACAGTATATTTTCATGGTCTCCAGACCCCTTCAGCAATTAGTCACAATGCACAACCGGTTGGCTTCGCCGACCGGTACGCAAACCGTCCAGTGGCGCCGGAATGCAATCCCGCGGGAGAAACCGGTCTACCAGCTCCGAGGCCTGAGACACAGGAGTCTTACCCGGGGTAGCCTTCCACTCGAGGAGGCTTATGCATAGGAGCTGAATTGTGAGTTGAGCCGTTTTGAGAATAAAATAGATCGTGTGGCCCAAGCTGCACGAAACCGTCTAGACAGAGCAGTACGTCAGAGCGGAATGTGAAATTAACGGTTGTCACTTTTCTGCAGCAAAACTACCCACCGAAAATAAAGCAGCTAAATTTAACGCCGCACGAAATGTGTTCAAAGTTACTCGGGCGTCTATAAGTTCGACAGGTAGTTTTGGTGCGGGAAAATCGACGATAGTTGATTTCATATTCCGTTCTAACGTATTCCTCTGTCTTGTTCGGTGAACTCAGTTCCTATTTTAGTTTATGAAGAAACGCAATTAGGCTAGCTTAAATATGAGATATTTTACCTAAAATTTAAAAATGTGATTTTGGCCCAACAAGGCACCTGTGTACCAAATTTCAAGTTTTTAAGTCCAACATTTCGAGATTGAAATATGACTAGTGCGCCCCCTGGTGGACCGATTTTAACTACAACCTTTTTAACTCTTTCCATGGTCAAATTAAGCCAGCATGCCAAATTTCAGCTCAATCGTGGAGGAATACAAACAGACACACATACAGACTTCCTTTCATCTGGAAAATATTCAAAATGGATATGTCTGGGGGTCGAAATGGATCATCAAATCAAAAAAAAACATACTTTCGTTTCCGCTCCATAAAAGTATTAATGAGTACAAAATCACTATAAAATGATAGCGTTTTTTTTTCGGAATGAAATACAAAGGACGGGTAGGGCGCCTTTTTAAAAAACCGCCCCAGGTGCCGAAAACCCACGGGACGAGCCTGTGCTTTGGGCGTGTATTTTTTTCATTATCTCAGTTTCAAGACGATACATCAAAGAAAGGCAGATCAACACAGTTCATGAATAATTTGCCGAAGATCCTTTGTTAAGCGAGGGTGGAGTAGAGCTGACCCAAAAGTGCGGGTAGAGGACGAATCCGCCTCGCGAAATATATTAGGAGACACACAAAAGCGAGGGTGTAATTTAGTTGGAACGCCGCTCGTGCAGATGAAATATTTGCATTGGCAAAGAGCGCCAGAGACGAAAGAACCACTCGACACCAAAACAACCCCGGAGAGACGCGCCCGCGGATGTGAAGTCTAGAAATAAAAGGTCGTGCTGCCAGCGGGACATGGACAGTGACCAGCGCTTTGTTTTTCGCAAGTAACAAGTCGCAAAGTTACAATTGGACTAGTTAAAGTGCCTGTGATTTTAAATTTACAAGTACAGGTGTCAAAACATATACATACCTGTATAAGAGGCGGAGCAGAGAATATTTGTAAAACGACTGAATTTTATGTCATTTTTGAGGTCCGCGTCTTTTGCCGTATCTTTAAGAATGCATAACTATGACTATGATGGGTGGTTAACGGTTTCGTGCTTCTTTGGCCACAAGATCCATTTTGTTCTCGGATCGGCTATCTTAAAAACTTCCTGAGATGACAGGTTCGCCCGTTATAGTTTACAACCCAAGCTATGGCTATGTATGATCGACCTTATTCCCATGAACAAGATTGTCGACAAGTCAGATTTTAGAAAATATATGATTAACGCACCTATACCTAAACAATAGCAGATCTCACCACATTGATAAATATCGATCACCATAACTGTGACATTAAAAAAAACTGATTTCTTTGCATTGCTTAGTTTTTATTAAATGATATTAGTCTTGTCATTAAATGATAAAAGTGGATAATAAATACGTCAGCTCAAAAGATTATATAGCGAAAACTAGTCGAAGTATTCTCTCATAAGTGAATCCACGATTCAAGCCTTTCTAACGCAAAGTACAAAGCGAAAGATCCCTTATTGAATTAACGTCTGGCCACCGCAGCCTTATCTCCAGGGACGGGTGGGGAGGTTGAGGGGGAGGGGGAAGGAGAGAGGGGGGTTCAAAGACGGCGGGTAGTACCACGTAACACGTAGTACGTGAATGGGAAAGTCTAGGAAAGGCAGACAAAACCTAATCGGGTATTCCTGCAAGGAGAAGAGGGGGCGAATGGGGGAAACGGGGTAGCAGCATGCCGCCTCACTCGCACGTTCATTTCGCCACTATACGTGACGGCCGCCCATTCATTCGACCTGCGATATGCGATAAGATTGCACACCTACGATATTACGACGGGCATGCCGCGACCGCGAGACATACGGGCATTGGAATACGGTATTAGTATTACGTCATAAAATCATTCAGATTTCGGGATTATGTATCCATATTTCGTGATTAGTATTAGTGGAGTGGAATTGGGAGATTGGACAAATCGTTTTTCACAGAAGATCTGTGATTGTTCATCCTTATTCGTCCAACAACCACAGTGAGAGACAAATTACACATTTTTTTTCTTTCACCTATATATTCTTATACACACTACACATTATTATTATTTATTTCCATATTGTACCCAATTTTAGATTCAATATTGTATTTAAAAATGTATTTTCCCGCCCATAACACCCCTTAGTACAACAGAGGAATGCGCGTAGCCGTTAAATAACCGAGCCTGGTCAATCGCTCAACGCCACTGCTTCTGCATGACAACGTATAACCACATATTTCACTGCAAACTGTCTCAAAGTTGCAGGAGTTGCGTCTGGACACTCTTGGTCACCCACCGTACTTACTAGACCTTGCTTCAATTGAGTTTAATTTTTTTTCAGAATTTAGATAGCTTTTTACAAGGGAAAAAATCTACTTTGAAGAGTCGGTAAAAACGCCTTCAAAGCATTCATTTGTTCCTGTCCACGAGAGTTTTACAGCAGAGGAATAAGGCAAATCCCGCTAAAATGACAAATCTGCATGGATAATAAGGGCCAATATTTCCATTAATTATATATATATTTTTTTCATACAAAGTTTTTGGCCGTAAATTTCCTTCATAGAACAGCAACTTCAAAGGTAAGGACACAGTACTACCTATTGTATATTGTGACAGGTCCAAGAGAGGCAATTTCGACAATCGCGGTTACCAATGTAATGTAATGTTATAATTTTTATTATGGAAAGTATGTTTTTAAATCGAAAACATTCTCTTGGCTACACACCTAGTATTCAACCGGTTTAAGATATAATAATCGACCTGTACATGTATTATTGGGAGAAAAACCTTTAATGTCCCTGGTGGGACAGGATGACGATCCTGGAGATTAAAATAACCAGGATGATATGAGATTGTCGCCAGATTTGTCAGAACATGCGCCAAAGTTCTCGCAGATGACAAGCCTCTTACCTCGTCTTTGTTAAATAAAACTCTTACAGAAATAACAAACACAGCGAATGCTTTATTTTTTACTACCGTACCTACACAAGAGAGGATAGGAGGATAGTGTCCATTTTCAAATTAATCAATTGCCCAGTTACTTGTGCTCCAATTGACATAATCTGCGTCACATCTGATAACATCTTATTCTATGAAACGTTTCGTTAAGAGACTGCGTATCCTGTACGTAAAGATATTACATGAGTGACTTGGTTTGTCATCTGTGGACTTTTTTTCTTCTTCCGTTGACATCTCCGCTGCGATAACTGGCTATTTAAATCTTTCAAATTGCAAAATGCTACTTAAGCACACTTTCAGGAAAGGTAATACAATTCCTAAGGGTCCTCGAAAAGTCCTGAAATTAATAACCTTGTTAATACAGAGGCATGAGATAAAAATAACTATTTACCGCGATGGTTCAATGAAAATGAAAGGCCGGTACGAGAGAATGCTCGCAATACTCTGGACTAAATGTTAAAAGATCTCTAATGTGAACTGGTAGCTAATAGATAAATAGGTGGGGGTAAGCCACAGAGGACCTAGATAAAGGACCAAGTGCGGGTCCAAGACCAAACGTGATCGCCTATCCCCTTTCATCATATTCATCATCATCTTGCAGACTGCTGCTGCTGTGGCCTTGCATTTTCTACCTTTTTTATAGTATTATTAACCATACTTTGTTGGAAGGGGCAATACCTAACTAAGGAGACTCGAAAAAACCTGAAAATCTTTAGTCTATATCTGCAAATACTTGATGTAGCTACTGTATTTAATAACATCATGAAAGAATACGAAACTCCTATTCGGACGATGGCTATTATTCTAGCTATCCCTACTTTATATCATTTATTATATAGCGTATTAGATTGCTCAATGCCGTACTACGATTTGGCAGTCAGGATTTTACTACGAAACGCAACGTATAGATAACACCCATAGTTCCAAAAATTGAATAATATCTTATTATATTCAATATGGCGGCATTCGTGGTATAACACATGTATCCTATCTCGAAATAAAATAAAAATATAATACCAAACAAATGATGAAATTATAGCTCTTATTATTTTAATATTATTTATATAAATATGACAATTTTTAATTTGGTATACAGGTATCAATACATAATAATTACGCACTTTATGTTCAGATATAATAATAGATGGCATTCTAACTCTCCATATTATTTCTGTGACATAATCAGCCTATATAAAAATGCAATAGATGGCACTAATAATTGAATATTATTATTGATATCATTGGTTAATTCTTGGGTTTTTATAAACAACAATTCATTATCAATGTTTTACTATTAGTTTCGTTGTGAATGCTATCAGCGCCATCTGCGTGTCACCGTTTCAGAAAAGTTTCCAAAACGTACTATGGGGTTAAGCAATCTAATACCATATATATAATCATTAACGATTTCATGATGATACAAAATCCTCGAATATACCGGAAACCAACAGTCCGAATTGGATGGTGTATGAGGTAAAAATAGACAAGTTACAGCATTTAATCAATTTTAGATCAGCATTTTATCAATCAAATCTATACTAATAATAAATCTGTAAGGGTCGGTCATGGAGTAAGTTAGTTTGTTTTCAGAGATATTGTGTTTATAGGCTCAATATATGATACTGAAACTAATTTCACGATTTTTAGAATTTTTTTCTGTATGTGTGTATGTATGTATGTTCCTCCATAACTCTTAAACCAATTATCCGAATTTGATGAAATTTGGTATAAAAACATATAGACATCTGGGACACAGGATAGGCTATTTAAATTCTAGCTCCAGTTATGATAAGACGTGGCCCCCATACAAACCTAATTTATTTTTTCGAGTATCTGCATGTTTAGCTGCTTATTATGTTGAATGAGGTGATTTTATTCAGATTTTGTTTACACTATTATAATCACATACATCTAAAAGAAGAGTATGCCAAAAATCATCGCTAGAAGTAGTAAAATGACGGAGTACTGATCAAAAACTCTGATCGCATTTTCGCCTGGCGCGCGGCGCGTGCGAGTTTATGACGCGGGGCGCGAGGAGCGAGTGTCTATAAATACGGACCAGAGCGGGGGGACGCTCGCCATATAGAACGCCAAACTCGACCTGCACGGACGTGTCGCGTGTAGAGCGCGGAGCGTGGTGTTTCGTATGCATTGTTTCGAGCGAACGCTATTTTTTTTAATCTGTTTCATCGCTTTGGATTTAGTTAGCATTTTTGTTTAGTTCTACATATGTATGTTCATTTGATTATTGATTAATATACTAATATTATAAAGAAGTAAAGTTTGTGTGTTTGTATATTTGTTAAATTGTAAGGGGTAATCTCGGGATCTACTGAACCGATTTTAACAATTCTTTCACCAATAGATGTTCCTATGTAGGTACCTACTTAGGTATTTGGTACCTACTTAGGTATTTTGCCTAACTGCCGGGAACGTTTTCTAGGGTCTTATTTTATTTAAGTTTTTCTTTCCATTACCGGATAGTAGGTACCTATGTACTTGAATGGTTTTTTATTTGAATTGAGTTGATAGCTTTGTGTTTAGTTTAGTTAGCATTTTTGTTTAGTTCTATGTATGTTCATTTGATTATTGATTAATTTTAAGTGCAATAAAGGTGTTATTGCGAATATATATTAGGCAATAATTTTTACTTTCCATTACCGAATAGTACCTATGTACTTGACTGGTTTTTATTTGAATTGAGTTGAATGTTCGTATTAATTTCGTAAGTATGTAGTTTATTCTGAAAGCATAGGTACCTTAGCTAAAATGAAAGAGTAGGAATAATCTATACTAATAATCTTAATAATGTGTGATAATTTTTAGGATTTTTTTTTATACAATGCCGCCAATTAGGAAAAGAACTAATCTCAACTCTGTGTCTTCAAAAGCGAAAAAAGCTAGACTCGCGAGACAGTCTGAAAGTCAGCAAGAAAGAGATGCACGCCTACAATCAAATCGCGAGCGGAATGCTTTGTCTTTAGACATGGAGTCCTCGCAACAGCGAGAACAGAGGTTGTCGGTTATGCGTGGTCACGCTACACACATGCGTGAACTCGAGTCAGCTGAATCTCGAGAAGAGCGGTTGTCGGTAATGCGTGAACAGGCTACACGCACGCGTGAAGTCGAATCTGATGAAGCGCGAGAACGACGATTATTATTAAAACGCAATATTTCTACATACGTACGTGAACACGAGTCTGATGAAGCTCGAGAACAGCGTTTG
Source organism: Micropterix aruncella (assembly GCA_944548615.1). Taxonomy (NCBI): domain Eukaryota; kingdom Metazoa; phylum Arthropoda; class Insecta; order Lepidoptera; family Micropterigidae; genus Micropterix; species Micropterix aruncella. The sequence goes on from OX155957.1 coordinate 28,373,160, forward strand.
ACGGCTATGCGTGAATACGCTACACGCACGCGTGAACTTGAGTCCGAGTCAGAGCGTGAAGAACGTTTAGCTGCCGATCGAGAGCGTCACTTGGATTCCTTTCGAAGGGAGGGCGAAACACAACAAGCTGAACGTCTGGCTGCCAGTAGAGACAGATATGCCCTGTTAAGTCAAGAACGAGAAAGTGCTTTATATGCAAACCAACAACAGATTGCGACGTTCCGAGCATCTTTGTCTCAAAATGAGTGGAATGATCGATTGGAATGTCGACGTCAAATGCACAGTCTTAACAGACAGTTACAGTTATCCATAGATGGGGGGCGGAATGAAGCTGTTGTTGGCATTTTGTACTGGGTTGAAAAATATAAAAGTGGGTTTTCTTATAACCCAGAAATAAACTATGCCAAGGAGTCTGAGATTGGGGATATGGAAGTCGTTTGTCGTTACTGTAAGGCCTTAAAGTGGAAAAATGAGTCAAATGGATTGTGCTGCTCATCGGGAAAGGTTCACTTGGAACCAATAGAACCACCTCCGGAACCACTTAAGTCGCTTTTGAACGGAGACCATCCATCCTCAGCGCAATTCCTTAATGCCATTCGCTCTTACAACAGTGCTTTCCAAATGACATCTTTTGGGGGCAATGAAATATCAGAAGGCCCATTCATGCCAACTTTTAAAATACAAGGCCAAGTTTATCATCGCATAGGATCATTGCTTCCAGTCGAAAACGCAATAGCAAAATTCCTTCAGATTTACTTCATTTCAGATTATGAAGCTCAAACTGACACAAGAATGTCACACATTTCAAACATAGATAGAAATTTAGTACAAAATCTTCAGTCGATGCTTAATGAGTGTAATCCGTATGTAAAAGACTTCAAGACGGCTTTACAATCTCTCCCTACTGGTAATCGGGATGACTATAAGTTAGTCATACATGCAGACCGAAGGCCGTCGACAGCACACAGAGGTCGATACAACGAACCAACAACGAACGAGGTAGCCGTATTGCTGGTGAATGAGCAGTGTGAGAAAAGAGATATCGTTCTTCGTACAAACGATGACCGTTTGTTAAGGATATGCGAAACACATAGATCTTACGATGCACTGCAATATCCCTTGCTACACTGCCACGGTGAAGAAGGGTATAACTTTATGGTTTTTAATGTGGATCCTGTGACGCGCGAAGAGAACAATAGAAAAAAAACATCCGCTCTCCAGTTTTACTGTTATCGAATAATGATTCGACAGGATGTATACAATCACCTTCACTACTTTCGTAAGCTATTTAATCAATATTTAGTAGACATGTACGCAAAGATAGAGACCGAAAGACTAATATTTATCAGAACGAACCAAAAGAAACTGAGATCTGAAGAGTATGTACATTTACAAGATGCGCTGAGGCAGGATGGAGGTGGGGAGAACTTGGGTCGCCTGGTGATATTACCATCCAGTTTCACAGGTGGCCCGAGATATATGCACGAGCGCACTCAAGATGCGTTCTGTTACGTTCGAAAGTACTCAAGACCTGATCTCTTTATCACCATCACGACCAATCCCAAGTGGAAAGAAATAAAGAAGGAACTTCTACCTGGACAACTTCCTTATGATAGACATGACTTGATCTCGAGAGTTTTTCATCTTAAGTTAAAAATACTAATGGATTTAATCACCAAGAAGAAGATATTTGGTGGTGCTAGATGCTTCATGTATTCTGTCGAATGGCAGAAACGAGGTCTCCCCCATGCTCACATACTCCTGTGGCTGGAAGAAAAAATTAGGCCTAATGAAATCGATCGAGTCATACGCGCGGAACTACCAAATCCCGAAAACGATCCTCAACTATATGAAATCGTCAAAACGCACATGGTTCATGGTCCTTGCGGACCTTTGAACATGCAGTCGCCTTGCATGAAGGACGGTCGCTGCAGTAAACAATTTCCTAAACAGTTCACTACGGAAACGGTGACGGGTACAGACGGCTACCCTTTATACCAACGCAGGAGTCCCCAAGAAGGCGGGTTCACTGCACAAATTCGTATACGCGGTCAAATTATTGAAGTAGATAACAGGTGGATTGTTCCGCACTCACCGACCCTCTCAAGAGCCTTCCAAACACACATAAACGTCGAATTATGTAGCAGCGTCCAGTCCATTAAATACATATGCAAATATGTAAATAAAGGCAGCGACCAAGCGACATTCGGGGTACAAAACGAACACGACGAAGTGTTGCGGTACCAATCTGGACGATATGTAAGCAGTTCGGAAGCAGTTTGGCGCATCCTGTCGTTTCCTATACACGAACGATTTCCTCCCGTTACTCATTTGGCTGTCCATCTCGAGAATGGGCAGCGCGTCTACTTCACTTTGAATAACGTGAGGGATAGAGTCGATGATCCAAAAAATACGACGTTAATGGCATTCTTCAAACTCTGCCAAGATGACGAATTCGCTAAAACATTGCTCTACGAAGACGTGCCATCATACTATACGTTCGACAAACAACGTGGCGTCTTCAATCGTAGGAAGCGTGGTAGTATCGTAGAAGGTGTTACTGGCATCTTTAGAGAAAACGTACTCGGTAGGGTGTACACAGTACATCCAAGCAATAGCGAATGCTACTTTCTACGGTTGCTACTTCATCACGTACGAGGACCGACGTCGTTCGAATGCCTTAAATCTGTGGACGGCTTAGTTCATCCAACTTACCAAGCAGCATGTAGAGCACTACATCTGCTTGAAGACGATTCTAACTGGGATGACACATTGCGAGAGGCTTGCATCAGTGACAACGCCGCTAAACTTCGCCAACTTTTTGCTGTTATGTTGGTCTTCTGTAACCTGTCGAATCCAAGCGATCTATGGGAGAAGTACCGCCATATCTTCTGTGAAGACATCACGAGGGAGATTCAGAGACGTACCCCTGATCTCAATGTTGAGGAATGTAGACCCGACATAGAAAATCGTGGTTTATTACAACTTCAGGATTTCGTCATCTCTATCGGCGGAAATCCTCTGGGTGGATACGGACTTCCTTCTCCTCAGATGATGAACGACGCAACAATAAGCAAGGAGTATGCCGCTGAGACGAGCTATAACATTGCCGAAATGAATAGTTTGGTTCGAGAAAATGAGCCAAAACTAACTGTGGAACAAACAAATATATACAATCGAGTCGTGAACAGCGTTAAATCTAAATCGGGTGAAATCTTTTTCATTGACGCCCCGGGAGGAACTGGAAAGACTTTTTTGATAAATCTAATTTTAGCAAAAATTCGAAAAGATGCCGACATAGCTCTTGCGGTGGCATCCTCTGGGATAGCAGCAACATTACTGCCCGGGGGTAAGACAGCTCATTCAATGTTTAAAATACCTATAGATCTAGATCGCTCCGACAATCCTGTTTGCGGCATCTCAAAAAATAGTGAAAAAGCAAAAGTGCTGCGAGACTGTGCTCTCATCGTGTGGGATGAATGCACGATGGCAAACAAAAAAGCAGTGGAGGCTGTTGACCGCACGTTACAGGATATGAGAAACAATAGCAAAGTTATGGGTGGTGTCACATTCCTCTTTTCTGGTGACTTCCGTCAGACTCTCCCCGTCATCAGCAGAGGTACGCGCGCTGATGAAGTAAACGCCTGTCTCAAACGATCCCTTCTCTGGTCCAATGTAAAAAAGCTCTCACTTACCGTCAATATGAGAGCTCAACTCGGAGGGGATTCACTGACGGGAGAGTTCTCTGATCTGCTGTTGAAGATAGGTAATGGTACAATGACCGAAGTGAATGGCGAAATTCAGCTTCCACTTTCATTATGTAAAACTGTTACTTCGGTTAATGAGCTGATCGCCCAAGTTTATCCTGACATAGAAAATCTGTCTAGCAAGGAAAGCTCTTGGCTCTGCGAAAGAGCCATTCTCACCCCAAAAAATGATGAGGCGGTTGCTATTAATAACGCAATTTTAAGTATGTTCGAGGCCCCCGAAATGGTGTTCCATGCCATTAATAGGGTAGTTGATGATGGCGACGCGACTAACTACCCGATCGAGTTTCTCAACTCTTTGAATGCTCCTGGACTTCCGGCACATACGATAACGTTAAAAGTTGGTGCTCCCATAATGTTGCTGAGAAACCTAAGCACCCCCAAGCTATGCAACGGCACCAGGCTTCTGGTGAAGTCGTTACAAGAAACGTAATCGAGGCGACCATACTAACAGGTTGCGGCCGAGGGGAAGACGTGTTCATCCCGCGTATCCCTCTCATCCCTAACAACTACCCGTTCGAGTTCAAGCGTGTACAGTTCCCTGTGAGCGTCTGTTTCGCTATGACTATAAACAAGTCGCAGGGACAGACGCTCCGCACTGCAGGTGTAGATCTCCGCACGAGCTGCTTCTCTCACGGACAGCTGTATGTTGCTTGCTCAAGAGTGAGCAGCAGTAACGATCTTTACATCTGCACTCCCCATAACACAACACACAACATCGTTTACAAAGAAGCGTTACAATAAGATCATGACGACTGCTACCACCTTACCATATGATTAGCATCCCTTTAAATCACGCAATAAAAAATGTTATTGCACCTAATGCTTCGTAAAAATCGAAATGTACGCGAACGGAGTCGCGGGCACAGCTAGTAGACTAATAGATGACATTCTGTCTCGCCTTATTTCTTCTGTGTTGCAATCAGCCTATATAAAAAATGCGATAGATGGCACTAATAAATAAATGCTATTATTGTTATCATTGATTACATTATTAGTTTTTTTAATCAGTCCTCTTAAAAAAATCATCATCAATAAATATTATAGATATAAATAAATTGCTAATAGTTTCGCCGACAATGCTATTAGTGCCTCCTCCATTTCGCTGGCGCAGAAGGGTTGAAAATGTATAATGGAGTTGAGCAATCTAAGACAATATATAATCAATTTTTATGTGAAGCTGCAGGGAACAAGGGATTCCTGCTCTTTACCAACCATTTGTGAAAAAAGCTCTGTCATGGATATTTCTGTCCTATATATGTTGTCCTATATTGTTGCAGAATGTGATATCTACATATTAATTTGAAACGTGTTTATTTCCTGTAATGACCATATTGAGAGAACGGCTAGGTGGAAAAAATGGTTGAGATGTCTAAGAAAAGCTCTCGGTCTGTAGATGTCTCATCAAAAAAGAAAATTAAAAAGTCATTAAAATAGAAAAATACACAATTATAGCGCAATCTACTGGATCTCCGCGCAACCTTTTTGTGCAACCGCGCGGAGATCCAATAGATGGCGCTATAATTTTATTTTTTTTAAATTTTAATGACTTTTTAAAAAAAAAATGATGACACGTCTACAGACCAAGAGTTTTTTTTTAGAAACTTCAGCCTTATTTTTACACCTCGCCATCTGCTGGATTACATCGTGACCTTTTCGTACTGTAAACAGGTGGCCCTCTAACGGGCGATTATTAAACTGCATTGACATTGTGTCAAAGTTGTGTAATTTTGGGCAATATTTAAAAGTACCGGTGATATTGAACTGTCGATTTTAATGGCTCAATATCCGAAAAAGCTAAGAACCCTCAGGAAAAGCCTTGCTGGAAGGCAAGAAAGAGCCAGTCAACGCCAACATACAACTGTATCAAGACTCGATGAAGAATACTCGCAACGAGAAAAGCAAAACAATTTAATTTACGACCAAACAAAGAGATGCAGAAAACTAAGATGGAACTCATGCTAGCTAACTTGGAAATAACTGAATACGCTGAATCGGCGTGAAAATTTTTGTTTACTTTCGTCACCGGCGATGTCACGTCCGCGTCACTCTTCGATTGTTCCTGTCCGTTTTCTCCAAAACCTTGGGGACATTCCTGATCGTAGATCAAATGGACAATGCACCGCAACGTAATTGAATTAATTCAAAGAAATATTATTTCTATATAATTTCTATATAATAAGATTAATAGAAATATTATTTCTATATAATAAGTATGTTTCCGTATATTTTTTAAACATTACGGTCAATAGAGTGACCGTCGAATTCGATGGGTTTCAGCTAGTTCATTTTATTATCGGACCAATGATTTCTCTATAATTTGGAGCAACAAAAACTCTACCAATTCACGAAATCTTAACCATTCTTTGGTAATGTTAACCTAATATTAACCTAACATCCGGACTGAGTCTTCTCATAAGTATACCATGAACTCCACGCTTTCATTTCGTATAGTAGATCTGGATAAAACATAGCATCCAGTCAATCTCTGTGAAGTCCATTAAAAATCTTGTTTTTTTTTTTTAAAACGAATATTTTTGACATGACAACCATGTTCCCAGAGCCTTCAGTACAATTAAATTACACAGTATATTCTGCGATTTAGAAGGCTGTACGATGTTGGTCCCAAATTTTATAAATCATGGCAGAGCAGTAGTAAAATCGGGAAAAGGAGGCGCTGTACGATTTTCGAGTCTTTAGGGAACAATGGGCAGAGCGGAGAGCTGAGTGCGGACTCGAAGGAAGGCAAGTAAGGCTTCGCATAATCGCTTCAATATTAAAGGGACCGGCACTGTTGAGGAGGGTAAAGTTCGTAAGGTGATGTTTGCACTGGTTACCAAGGCCGCAAATTTTGTATTCTAATACATACAGAGTTGCAGAAATGTGAGTTATAGGTACAGGGTGGCCCGGGGGTAGATGTCAAGGAAAAATAATACTAAATAGAGAACATCAGTCAGTACCTATAAGATTAGCCCCCGTGTATTTTATCTAATTATCGAGCCTTTCGAGATTTTTGCTTTTTTCTGATTTTTGCGCACGAACAGCCCAGCCCACGCGTCATTTGCCAATGAAAACACTTAAAATTAAAAAAAAAACTGCCTCACAAATTACACTTTTAGGTGTACGATTTTGACATTCGCGATGATGTGTGCATAAGTTATATAGGGGGTGGCCCGGGATAGATGTCAAAAAAAAAACGGTTGTGTCACTCCAATACAATCCCGGCAAGCAGACAGTCCTCCCTCTCCCCCCGAGCGCCAACTCCCCCCCCCCCCCTCTTCCCAACCCCGTATTTTTTTGATAATAGATAGCCTAAAAATACAAATAAAGAAGTTTTGAAATCCAGACTTCACTTCCAATCCAAGACCTTTTTTTTAAAATTATCAGTGAAAATATTTGACTGATTTTTCAGTATTTTTTATTTAACGCCATTTTTTAAAGCAATAAGTCATTGATCAATTTTTTTTTAAAAAATACGATGAAACTGACCTTGAAAAAAATATAAGGAAACTAGTGTAGTATCCAAAATCGCAAAAAGTGTAGTATCTAGTATCGCAAAAATGACAGCGAAAATAGCAAAAACGGTGGATAGCATACATGGTAGTTAAGCTGATAGGTACTGATGTCCACTATTTAATTCTTTTTTTTTACGTCTACCCCCGGGCCACCCTGTTATATTGGCGACAGAATAGATGACCGTGGGTAGTGTCTTAAATGCTCCAGTTCATGTATTTTTTGTAAATTCCAGGCGAAAGTAAAAGTCGTTAGATTCGTTAGCAATAATTCTGAAGAGCGCGGTGGAAAGCCATAGGGCTTTAATCCATATTTTAGGAGCTTGTAAGCATTCTGGACTTAATTAACGAAATTAACTACCTATATTATTTATCATATTCATATTCATTTTATTGGCATACTGGTATACAAGTCAGATTAGCGAACATTCATACATATTAGCAAACAAACATATATTATTTTTTTATGGTAAAGAAAAGATAAAATAAACAAAACAAAATGAAGAAAAAAACACAAGAATAATGTAAAAATAAGAAAATACAAGACAAAATGTAAAAGAGATCATTAGATACTTTAGCCGCCAAAGCATTTTAGACTTCACTCGAGTAATATTCTTCCAGTGAGTAAAACGCCTTATCTGTAAGGTATCTCTTAAGGCGTCTCTTAAACACGTCAAGAGATAGCGCCTGCCTAATGTGCTCGCTGAGTTTGTTGTAAACCGCTGGGACAGCGATATAGGCTAGCCTCTCCGACTTGGATAATGCATGTCTTAGCGAACGTAGCATGCTACGGGATCTTGTTGGATAGTGATGATGCACACCATTCACTTCAAAATCGGCTAGATTTCTGCGAACGAACAGCGCTACTTCCATTATATAAATGAACGGCAGCGTCACGATGCAGAGATCTCTAAACAGAGGCCTAGCTGGCGTATCAACCGCCACACGCGCTATTGTGCGGACTGCACGCTTCTGCATAACGAAAGCCCTCTGCCTGTCGGCTGCTCGCCCCCATAACTCCGCGCCGTACATTAGCAGTGAATGAACGTATATGCGCAGCGCGGATGTGTTATCATTAAGAGTTTTCAATAAATAGTATTTTGTCAGATAGTTATATTGGGCTGGCTATTTTTTTCTATGAATTATTCCATTCTCGAAATGTCATTCGCTTGAAAATGTCACAGGACGAAATATTGCGATTTATTCAACATGGCACTAATCATCGTAAATAATTTTCAGGACCGTGCACGGCAGTATCAACCGATCCTTACCCCCCGGTACATGCTCGATTGCGGAGCGAGAGCGAATGGCAAACAGCCGACACGGGTAGGCTATTTTTGCCATAATTCCGGCTGCGGGTAAGCTCGGGGCGGGCGCCGCGCTGCCTGGCTTGGCTTGGCTGGCTGTTCATCGCTACATACACACGAAGCGAAGCGAATGTGCCCGCCATTAACGCGGCCAAGAGATAAAAGGTTTCGTCTAGTGTGAATTATGCGGGTGTGCATGCTCAGACAATTAGCCCATTCGCAAATATTCACCCGTGCGAGATGAGATCGCCCTGTCCATTTTCGGAATAGAAGCAGACGAGTCTGTCAACTTAGCATATGATAACATTTCCAGTCATGGGCAAAAAATATGTACATGGGTTTCTTTGTAACGATATTCTTAAAATCAATAATGGCCAAACGAGGGCACGCTTTCATAGACGCTACGCCATACTTGTAAACGTATGAAGCCTAATAGTGTAAGACCTTTGACGGCATGTCAAACGTCGATGCCGAATTTGTGTTTCTGGCAGTGGTATATTCAATGCATACTTGGGAGCAGTCTGACTGCCAAAAGCGGTCAATTGTATTGCTAGAATGTAGACGTGTCCTTATCAATTGTAAGAAACGTTATTATCAACCATTTTATAAATATTGTATCTAATTTAAGGTACGTTTTAATTTCCATTTTCTAGGTACTATTTAAAAAAACCAGGTTTTGAAAATTAGCTAGTACGTTTTTCATTTTACATTAACATTAAAAAAATAAATAAAATGGACTTAGAAAAAAAACGCTTACTGGTGATTGCACGTGATACAAATATCAAAAGCTATAAAGAAAAAGTTCTAATGGTATTTCACAAGATTAAAAACACAGTCCAAAAACAAATTTCGGTAATTTCTATCTCTTAATATCCGTGAAGCTATTACGGAGGCGCTCGTCGGCCCACAGTACAAAATGTAGGCGATATATTTATTTATAATATCCCTTGTAAAGGTCATGATACTACATTCCTTAATAACAAGAATGCCTTTAACATATGTAATTTGACGGACCCTTCATATTGCCTGCTTTGTGCAAAAAAAGATTTCATTTCGAAATTCCACTTTACTTATTTGAAGTGTTAAGGAAAACAAGCGAAACTTATAAATATATAGCACCCACGGACTGTACTAATTGCTCATAATCCCATGCCACAGGTTGTCCTCATTCAAGGATACAACCAGATTCGCAGCAGACTTTATATAGAACGATCTGTTACCACCGCTACGATTAAGCATTAATATGTATTAATTCTGTGCTAAATATCGTGCGTGGATACTGACGAGCAGACGGAGGAAGAATAAAATAAAATTAGCCCCTTTTTATTTTAAAAGATATGATCTACTTGTAATATTTTAATTTATATGCCAAACAATAAGCAAAATAAACGTAAGTTTAAACCCTTCAACTTTTTGCTATTTTTCGCACTAGACATTGAACTGTCGACAATCTTGGCTATTGTTGCACTAGTTATATGGCAATGTTCCGAGATGCTTTTTAATTCCAGTGGGATAGAGTCTGTCAGCTTTTTCCTGGACGAAATCCCCCTTCCTCCTGTCACTTTCCTGGGCGACTGTCGCAGTAGCCATTTCGTTCTTTCCTCCGCCCTTAAGGATCGACGTCAAGCCACTCCACCCCCCCCCCCCCCCCAAACCCCGACCCCCCTCGTTCAACCCCCTCCTCGCAGCCGGGGCAATTGCATGGCTTTGGCTGGCGGAGTTTTATAAGTCTCACGGTGGCGTAATGACTTCCGCGGGACGTAACGAACCGAGCGAGCTGTGCAGGGTATTATAGTCTAAGAGACGAACACCAAAAAGTCACTTCATTTTATGACAAAAATATCTAATACATTTGTATTCTTAAATATCCAGGGACATGACTATATTTAATGCTTTAGCGATGAGTATAGAGGCAGAAACCAGCATCCATTACTCGAGTAGTTTTAACGATTGAGATCAATTTGTCTACTGGGTCTTTGGAATTTGCAAAACAAACAGACGGCTTCTATCTTCAGCTAATCGACACCGAGGCCTTTTAATTAACTAAATGTAGGTACTAAGAGAGACAGCGACGAAAAAGGACTATAGAGAGACTAGTCTGGCTATAGTGAGAGATTGCCATTGCCAGCAATCTGGAGTCAAAATATGCAACTAAAATCGACAACGGGCTATTTATTACAATTAGTATTTTTTTTATTGTATTTTAAAATTAAGGACATGTGTCACTATATATATCCCATCGCATAATCAAAATAAAAGATATAATTATAACATTTTAACTACAATTATTACATGAATAGTTAGATAAACGTCTAAACTTTCGTGCGGCTAAAGTTTTATTTAATAATCATCTCACGATAAACACGCAGAGAAATATCGATAAAGACGAGCCAGCGTGACTATGTATTTTGATTTCAGATTTCGATTTTTAAGATAACATCAATATATAAATTAATAAATTGATAAATGATCTACAGAGGCTGCAAGTCTTTCGAAATTCATTGGTTTTTCCAGTAAAATTCAGGAAAAAATTAAAAACATCAAAATAGGAACCGTAAGAAAAATCTGTTTATTCTCCGCGAAAAAGTTATTTGCGAATTTTTGTAAAAATTAGAAACTTCGAAAATTATTCAAATTTATTTAGTGTGTTCTTCAACTGTTCGACTTTAAGATTAATTCAATATTTTTTTTATTTTATAGCATTTTCAACATTTATTGTAACTTTTTGATGTGTTTGTGTTTTTAAAGTCAAATAAATTTGTCTGTGATTTTTTGACGAACTGGGTTGCGTGACTTATGCCGCTATAACCTGTAGATGTAGATGTAGTTTCAGAGATGCAAAGGACTTTTAATGTTTTACTTTAGTTAACAATTTCATTAAAATGGGCTTCACTTTATCACCATTTCTTATTTTTTATAAAACCGTTATTTTGTAATTTTGTTGACTGCGTTTTATTCAACTCTAATTAAACATTAATTCTTCCTCTGTGATTGATTTAAAATGCGACTACAAGAAATGGTTCACTCACCATCGTCCAAACTTATGTTAGTTTCTATTTTTGCTAACGCCGCCAGCTATTTGGCACAAACAAGCGAAATACGGTCATGCTGAACTACATTTCATTCAACTGTCACTCATGATGTCAACTGTCAAAACCAGAAAAAAGACCCTACAGTCAAGGTTAAACATTTATAATAGGACGAAAAGATATGAACCACCTGTTTGAAACTTCGTACGTTTTAGAAGAATAATATAAGTAATATACAATATTATTATTTAAGTAACACATTTCGTAACTAAATTATAATGGCGTTAATTGTGTATATTATTATGTAGTTAAAAGTTTGGTAATAGCATTGATTACATAGCGTATTAGACCACTTAATGTTGTACTAAGATTTGTCAACCAGGATTTTACTACGAAACGCAACGTGTAGGTGGCGCTCATAGTTCCAACCATTGATAAATCTTCTATCATTATGTTCAATATGACGACTTTCGTGGTATTACAGTATGGCGGCGCACTGAAGATGGCGCTCTAAACACGCCTTTATAATAAAAAAAAACAAACGAATGTTTAAATCATAGGTCTAATTATTATGTCAATTTTTAATTTGGTATACAGGTTTCCATACGAAATAATTACGCACTTAATGTTGAGATAGACTGATAGATGGCATTTTATCTCTCCGTATTATTTTCGTATGTGATCAGCCTATATGAAAATGCGATAGATGGCACTAATAATTGAATGTTATCATTAGTTAAAGAATAGTCATTACCTCCTTTGTAAAAAAACATTTATTATCAATGTTATTATAGATAGCCAAATAAATTGCTATTAGTTTGGCCGTCACTGATATCAGCGTTAGGGGGCGTCCGCATATTACGTAATCACCGAGGGGGGAGAGGGAAAGGGGTTGGAGCTGAGACTTACGCTTGATTACGTGGGGGGGGGGGAGGGGTTCCCCGCCCTGATTACGTAATCAACTTTGGTTCCCGCATTGCAATTTTTGCGACATTGCGACTCTCCGACACTGTAGAATGTATGGGAGCTAATGGGCCCTTGCTGAGTTGGCCGCGAAGACCCATTCTGTTTCAGGGTCGGTCACACTCACGGGTCAACACCCATCCGATGGCCTCCACGCATGGGGTACGGAGCCTGGGTAGGACACTGGGTCAACCAGTCTCCCCTGGGAATCAATCCTCTGGCGCTCCTGGACGGTCTGCGCACCGAGCGGCGCAAGCCAATCGATTGTGCTCTCCGACTAACAATCGGGGGAGTCTGGGAACTGTATTGTTTCCTATAGAGCGGGGGTAGTTGTCTACCTTACGGCGACTGCTCTTGAAATGACCATTGGCCATCCGATCCCGGTTCAGAGTCGGGCAAAGGACGCCTTGGTCCGCGATAGATTCGGTTCACTCCGTTTCACCGCTTCGTAAGGGAGAGGACCGCGCAAGCGACCTCGAACTCGGAACCAATCGAGAGACCGGAGAAATCTGGTCAAAATTGGTAGTTAGGGCGCGAGTGCCGCCCGCCAGGTTACATACCTGGCTACTCGCGGTAAGGCGTTGGACTCTAACGGGTTGTGGCGTAGCTTGACGGTGGATTGTTATGTCCCAAGTCTTCTACGCTCACTGCACGGTCGATAGAACGAACAATCGTTAAAACGTCCTGCGGTGACGGGTTCGCCCGTTGTGGTTGACAACTCAATATGTAGAATGTATACAGCCACTAGGGTCTAAATATTACTACCTGTAATAAACTAAAGAGTTTGACATTCCAATTATTTTAGAAAAATAATGTGCATTTGTAAATGCATTCTTTAATGTTGTTTTTACCTTACCGTCTTTACAGACACCGTTGTCTGAAGATATGGATCTATATCCAAAGAATTGGACTTTTTTCTAATTGTTTTAGATTAAAAATGCAAATAAAATGTGCAACTGTCTTTAATACCGTCTTTACAGCCACTGCGGTCTGAAGACTGGAATCCTAAAATAAACTAAAAAGGTTGAGATTTTGTAATCACTTGAAATTAATAAAAACCCTCTTTAAAAGTATTCTCAACTGTTTTTTTCCTTAACAGTCTTCAAATACTTTACTAACGCTGGGTTCACGATTCCTCATATTTTCCGCAAATTCGGTTGATTACGTAATCTTGGGGGGAGGGGGCAGGCTGCTGATTACGTCTGTTAACATGGGGGGGGGGGGGGGGGTCGAAAATCCCAAAAACGTGATTACGTAATATGTGGACGGCCCCTTACCTGCATTTCGCCGGCACCGGCCGGTTTATGCTGCGCGTCTGGAAACGTTGTACTTCCACTAATCGCCACCAGAACCATTGAAAACACTATTGGCTGAAGCCAATTCAACCTCAATCAAAATGTTTTTCCGTAAAATTCGTAAATTTAATTCTTGCTTTTAAATACCATCATTTGGAGCAACAAAAATCATTCAGAATGAGGATGGTCCCAATTGTCAATCAACGTTCAAGATTCACGGCCAAGTGTATCATCAAATTGGTTCTTTAATCTCAATGCCTGATGCCGATTCAAAATTCTTGCAAATCTACTTCATGGGCGATGAGGAGCAACAAATAAACACACGCTACCACCACATTGAGCAGATGGAGGAGCGAGAAATTGTGGAGACTTTGGAACCGTTTTTGCAAAATCACAACTAGTGGGTCCAGGTGTTCAATACCGTTTCAAAATACTGCAAATCGACAAATACATGATAGTCATCAAAGCAGACAAAGTAGCATCTGGAGAGCAAGCGGGCCGATACAATAGTTGTTATCGTTGGCGACGCATATGAACGTCGAGAGGTATACGGATCCAATGCAGAGATAACACGGTGCAGACAATTCAAGAGTCATCGTTGTTACGACGCTTTGCAATATCCATTGATATTTTGGGAAGGAGAACATGGACATCATTTCAACATCAAACAAAGAAATCCAGCGACAGGTAGGTACAACCTGCACTTTTACTTTTTTCTTTTTCTGTACGAATAATTTATTTTTGTTTTGTTTATATTTTTACTTAGCAGGTGCACACACAAACAAGAAGTGAGCGCGCTGAACTTCTACGCATTTGTAAAGCGCAGGAAAGCGAAAAATTGCACATTTTATAATCTTTGCTTTGGGCAACAACAAATCGCACAATGACGAAACGAAAAGATTGAAATATCAAATTCAATCTCAAATGTCACTTAGTATATAGAAAATTTTAAAATCGAAAAAACTTTTGCCGAACCCGCTAATAGCAGTGAAGCCAACGTATATACATGCGATGTTTTTCGGCGCTTTTAAGTTATCCATCCCCTTTACCCCGCCCGGCAGGAATCGAAACCCCGCATACATATATCACGAGATGGACCATTCAGCATCCCTTCCGAAGAGGAAACACCCCCTCCTCCTTCCTCTCGTCCTTCCGTTTCCCCGAACGCCGGTACGAAAGTACGAGTATTTCGCCGAGCGGTCTGCGAAAATAGGGCACTCGTATAGGTCGGGCGGTTTTTTCTCGCTTAGCAGCTGAGCGACGGAATTCCGAATTACGCTACCGGAGAAGGGGTAGAATTTCGTAGCAACAATGCCGTAAAAACATACCTATAGGTATGTGATGTATGTCAGTGAAACGCAACCACAACCATAGGTCATATAGGCCGAGGGACTTTCGATAGCGGCAGGTTAAATTATGAATGAAATAAAAGAAAAATAATGAATATATACATACACACACATATATTACTCTGAAATTACCGAAACATATCTCATTTCATATAGGTATGTAAAGTAAGTATTATGAACCTCGCAGGAAGGCCTTTTGAGCATCTTTACCAAATTTCGTCCATGGCTTTCTTGCTGAATAGGTTGTTTACAACGTACTTTGGAGCTTTGGCTACCTATCTATACATAATTTATGTCAGAATCGTTTGTAATAACGGTAAGTGCCTTTTTCCTGTCACTCGGCCTTAAAATATGCTTTTGGGGGTTCGACCTGAACCCCCATGGCTTCTTGCTGCGCGCCGCCGGGGTTCTTCAAAAGAGAGCAAATCTCGCGAACTGTGCTCCCTTATTTGAGGAAACTTATGACCGAGGGAGATGCAAAGATGCGCGGTCTCCTTCTGAAAATGTGGAGTATGTTGACCGAGCGAAGAGGAGCACTTAATTAGAGCGGGTCGCTCCCCCTATATACAGCAAATGAGTCCCTCTGACCCAAATACCGAATGGTGTTTCGGCGCGACACGACGCGAAGCCCTTCACCGCCGGGGGCACGAAGGTTACAGAAATTGTGTTGACTCGCAAGAAGTTGGCAGCCATGAAGATTACACGTGTAGGTATAAATGTTAGAGTGTTGAAGTATTTAATTTTATTACGCACTGAGTCAAAATAAATGCACTCTTACTCTGGTTTTCATACTATAATACCATTGATTATATATGATATTAGATTGCTTAACTCCATAGTACATTTTGGCAACCCTTCTGCACCGGCGAAATGCGGGTGGCGCTAATAGCAATGACAGCGAAACTAAAACAGATGTTTATTTGGCCATCTATAATAACATCTACAATGAATGGGTTTTCATAAAGGACTGATTGATTATTAAAAAAAACTATTTTAACCAATGGTAACATAAAATTATTAGTGCCATAGATAGAGATAGAGTGCCATCTATCAGTCTATCTCAACATTAAAGTGCGTAATTATGTATACCAAATTACCAAGTAAATATATTAGAAATAATAAAAAACACGACTGCCGTTATAGATAGTGAACTATTGTATTTATAATTAGTTTTAATACGGTTTTTTTTTTATATTTGTGGTTTATATATTTGTCCAATATAGATACATATAAATTTCCGGAATGTACTCAATCAGACCTTTCATTTGACACTAAACACGATATATTTATGTTAATTTATTGACATTTGGATATTCGGACATTTAAAACACTACTTACTTACTTAATAACAGTTAATGTACCCTATGACACTCGGGACTACATAAGGATTCAAACAACACCACACACGTCTAAATCGGCTCAAGCGTTTAGAAGTTATGGTGGAATAAAGAAAAGGAAAGTATACAGAAATGAATCCCGAACACATTACCCTCCTTTTTAGTTGGGCAGTGGTGTAAAAATGAGATACAGTCGCAGGGTTGCCTTTATTTCCCTTATTTCCTTTATTTATTACGCCAATTTTAATTATTACAACATAGAAAATACAAGTCAAAGAATCAGCGCAAGTTAGAAGTTATAATAAAGAAACGGAAAACAAACATAGAATAACCATGAACACATTACATAACTTTTATGATGGCAGTCGTGTAAAAATTGACATCCTAATGTAAATAATAATAAAATTATGAGAGCTATGATTTCGAAATTCGTTATTATATTATTATTTTATTTAAAGATACCGTATAGGCGTATTTAGAGCGATTATGATACTACCTACACCATCATCAATTAGTCGTTAAAACTACTGGTATATGCTGATGATATTTATGTCATTGAAAGCTCTTCCCAAACCTCAAATGAAGCCTTTATAGCATTGGACAGAGCAGCAAAACGTATGAGACTGAAGATAAAACAGAAGAAACCAAAATGCATGGCTGCCAACATGGAAAAATGAATCCAGCTCCACCTTCAGTTATTGGTCACCATTCCTTTGTGTTTGTTAAGGAATTAACAAACCTCGGCTCGTTAGTTAGCATCGACAACAACATTGGTGAAGAGGTGAAAGTACGTTTAATTGTTGTAAATATATGTTACTTCGGGCTCCAGTCTCAAACGAAATCCCGTCTGCTATCCTGTAAATCAAAGGCAACCCTATATCTACAACACACTTATCAGACCAGAAACTTGTGCTTCAGAAAGATGGACTCTCAGTCTATCTACATAAAGCGGATAAACGCAAAATACGCACTATCTTCGGTGCCGTCAAGGAGGATAGCGCGTGGAGAAGACCGATAAACAAATAAATGGTATAGCCTATGTCAGGCGCGGGATACAGAAAAAACTCAAGCGCCAAGAGACATCTTGAGCTATGGGTGAATGACAAATCATCAAGTCACATGCAAAGTCTAACATCTAAGTCTAAATGACTAATACATTGCGTATAGATGGATTACTTAGAGGTTTCACTTGAGCCCGTCACCCTAGGAAGTTTTAACGATATTGATCATTCTGCATGTCTCCCGTGGGGTGAGCGTCGAAGACTTACTACCAGTTTCGGCCAGATTTCTTCAGCCTCCCTACTAGTTAGAGGTGTGAGATTGCTTGCGCGGTCCTCTCCCTTACGTAGCGGTGTTTCGGTGTCTACCAAATCTATCGCGGACCACGGCATCCATTGCCCGCCTATCACTGATAGGGTGGCTGAATTAGTCGTTTCAAAAGCGGCTTCCGTAAGATTAACAACTACCTCCGCTCTATAGAAAACAAAGACGTTTCCAGACGCTCCCGGTTATCATTCGGAATGCATAGTCGATTGGCTGAAGCCGCACGATGCACAAACAGTGCCCAAAGAGCAATTATCAGGGGAACTGGCCCGCAGGCTCAGAGCCCTACTCGGGTTCGCACTTCTACTTGGAGGCTACCGGATTGGTGCTGACCTGTGAGTTGGGCCGACCCTAACACATGGGTTATAATGGCCCAACTGCACTGGGCTCATTAGCTCCCCGTGTATATGGAGACGCGGGCGGGCGTGAATCGCACTTGGCGCCCCCCCCCTGACATGGGTGCGTCCATGTCAAGGGGGGCGCCCCCCGCGCCCACCATATGTATCCCCCGCTGGCCTACGTAATTCTTTTTAATTCTAATTCTTTTTTAAATTGAATATTTTTGATTTTCTCTAGTTCATCACGCAACCGATTAAAACGTTTAAGGCATATACCAAACACGTTCATACAGAGTTATCCATCAAGAAATACGTAACAATTATCCTTTAAAGACTGTGAATGTGATGCAGTATTTAAAAACGTCAATGGGATCATATTAATATAGTCTATTGATGGTATCCTGGACAATTACTTTTAAAATGCAACAGCCTGATACAGCCTTAAAATCGTAATTCGATCGGTCTTGTGACCACTGCCACGCACCGTCAGCCCGTTCCCGAACAGCGATTCCACCAGAGCTCTGTATACCATCAACAGAATCTTCGTATCTATCGTCATTAGGGAGCGGACTGACTTTAAAATACATAGTGGTAATAATAAAGTCAGTACTGACGCAACAGCGCTGTACTGATTTGAAATCAATTTACACGATGGCAGTACTGGGTCAGCACTGGCTTGTTTTGAATTCAAAGTCAGTAACTGACCCAATGTAAAACAGGTTTTATTTAAAGTTTCTAATTGAATCGCTGATCGACCGCCATACTCAGATACCATGGCATAGTCCTCTAGCTCGATCTCCTGGCAGGGACAATGTTGCGGGTCCGATGCGGTGCAATCGGAGTGCAGACACTTGGGTGTCAACTACAACTGACGAACACGTCACTCCAGGAAGTTTTAACGATATTGATCGTTCTGTCTCCGGTGAGGTGAGCCTAGAAGACTTTGGGACGAAACAGTCCACTTCTAGTTACGCCACTCGCCCGTAAGAAGCCAACGCCTTAACGCGAGACACTGGGTTTATTCCCGGCGGGCGGCCTAGCGCCCTTACTACCAGTTTCGGCCAGATTTCTCCGGACTCCCGTCTGGTTACGGGTTCGAGGTGGCTTGCACGGTCCTCTCCGTTACGTAGCGGTGATTCGGTATCTACCGAATCTACGGCGTCCATAGCCCACCTACCGATCAGGATAGGGTGGCCGAATTGGTCGTTTTAAGAGCGGTTGCCGTAAGGTTAACAACCACCCCTGCTCTATGGGAAACAAAGCCATTTCTAGGCGACCCCGGTGATAACCAGGGGAGTCTAGAAACGGCCGATAAGTCGGAATGCACAGTCGGCCTGCTAAGGCGGAATGTCGATTGACTGTTAGTTAGTTAGTTAGTTTATCCGGGCTTTTCCCGCACTTGGCCTCTTGATTGGGCCGTTGTGCGTGGCTCATGTTTTTATTTATGTTACTCCAGCCAACCCAGGCTGTCCCAGAAGGTTAGCAGCCTGTTTGGGTTGCTACAGGCCTCCGGGACAGATGCTGGAGATTGTAGTATTCTTGCCCGTTGCTCTGCCACGCTCCTGCATTCTCATGGAATGCACATGCTGTGGCGTTTCATCTTCCTCCATGCATCCTCTGCATAGAGGGCTGTCTTGTCGATTGACTGACGCCGCTAGGTGCGCAAACCGCCCAGTAGCGCCCTAAGAGAGATTCCCAGGGGAACTGGCCCGCAGGCACGGTGTCCTATCTGGGCTCGCAATTCTACGTGAAGGCTGACCTGTGAGTTGGGCCGACCCTAACTCATGGGTCATAATGGCTTAACTGCACTGGGTCAATTAGATTTCTCGGAGTGCAGGCAGACGAGTGAGGGTCTATTGATTTTTGGAGCTCTCACTGGTATGCTCTGTTGTGAGGCGAGTATTTAACTGTGGCATATCAGCTAGACCTTCAGCACGATAAGAGTGAGATCTTTGTCATGAGACCACCCTTGGAAATCGCTGAAGTCTCTCTGTGGTTTCTCTAACTAAGTTTCAACTGTGTTTCCTGTAGCGACAATCTCCGTATCGTCGGCGTACTGATAATACATACTGGAAGATCGTTCCAGTAAGCAACTAGGGTTGTCAACTACAACGGGCGAGCCCGTCACCTCAGGAAGTTTTACCGATTAGTCGTTCTATCTCCCTGGAGTGAGCGCAGAAGACTTAGACAAAACAGTCCACCATTTTAAGCTCCGCCACAAACCCGTAAGAGGCTAACGCCTTAACCGCGAGATAACCAGGAGTGTTACCCAGCGGGGTTACACTCACGCCCTTACTTCCAATTGCGACTAGATTACTCCAGTCTCTCGATTGGTTACGAGTTCTAGGTCGCTTGCGCGGTCCTCTCCCTTATCGGTGAAACTGTGTATACCGAAACTATCGCGGACCACGGCATCCTTTGCCCGGCTGTTCACCCAGGATCGGGTATCCGATGGTCGTTTCAAGAGCAGTCGCCGTAAGGTACGCAACCACCTCCGATCTATAGGAAACAGTACTGCTTCCAGACTCCCCCGACTGTTAGTCAGAGTGCGCAATCGATTGGCTTATGCCGCACGGTGCGCAGACCGTCCAGGAGCGCCAGAAGGTTGATTCCTAGGGGAAACACACCCTAAGGCCAGAGTCCTACCCAGGCTCGCACTTCATTCGTGGTGGCCGTCGGATGGGTGTTGACCCGTGAGTGTGACCTACCCTGAACAGAATGGGTCTTCGTGGCCAACTCAGCAAGGGCCCCTTATCTCCCAATAAAATTAAATTAAAATCTCGCCAAACTGGTATACAGTTTGTTGGCGAGACAAACTCTTATTTTTCTAGTCTTACACTTCTAATTTCGTGATACAAAAAGACATTAATAATATTTAAAAAAAACAATGCACAGCAGTATTACTACTGGTCGTACTGGTCTTACTACAGGCTTAAATTAGGCCAGTATTACTACAAGCTTAAATCTTATAGAAACGTATAACAAATTTACTTATGACCACTAATTTCACTATAAACGTCCAAGTTTCTTATAGTTCAGAAGTATTGGTGTTTCTTATCTGCACCGATACGTACATAGAAGATAGGCGAGATGCGTCCAAGCTTTGCAGGACGTACTTTGCAGCCACAATGCTATTACGGTCTTGCGCTTCCTTCATTTCACGCACCACTATTTTAACAACGCTCCGCCTGTAGAACGTCTACAGAAAGAGGGAAATAGCGGGAGCGAAACAGTATAATATAGGTGCATAATAGATTGTCGGAAGCCTTCGGTGAAACCAGCTAATAGTATAAAAAGGTATCGCATTTTAATGATGACGATACTGTTGATATTGCTATTCACAAAAGTCAATTCGACCTCTGTGAAGAAACGTTTCCTCGAAACTGCGACCAGACTAGAGGACGGAGAAATCCAACCAAATATGGTAGTGAGGGTGTGAGGTCGGTCCACTGCGTTCACTTCCCAGTGTATTGCGGTAAGGCGTTGGACTCTCACGGGTACGGTAGCGTAGTTAGACGGTGGACTGTGTCGACCCTAAGTCCTTGCGTTCACCACGCGGTTGAAAGAATGATCTAATATTGCTATACCTACCCGGGGTGGCGGGTTCGCCCGTAGTAGTTGACAACTCCAAAGTGTCGCAAGTAAACATAAGACCTCAAGTTTTCGAGACAGTTTTCCTTTTTATTTCAGCGATTGTGGGGAATTGTCTGGAAGCGAATAGTATTTATTAGATAACTAAGTTTTTTATTACCAAGTCTACTTTTTTAACTAGTCTTTTCCGCATGGTCTTATCGATCGTATGATTAGATTGTACGAAATAAATCTATATATACCATATATATAGAAATAGATGTTGGTATATCTGTCTGCCAGTCCAAATTTAATAGACTCCGACACTGTTTGACCGATCACTATGAAAATTGGCACATATATGTGTTGGTACATATTTTTGTGTGTGTATTTATTCATATAGAAGGTTTTTATGATATCCGCTTTGTTGTAACTTACCACTAGATGGCGCTGCAACACATCAACTTCTATACCGTTCAACCGATCACCAAACAAATTGTATACATAGACATTTGAGCGGGTATAATATTTTTGACCTATTTAATCTTTATTGTAACTCGTTATCAGATGGCACATCGACTTCTATACCGCTCAATCGATCGCCATGAAAATTGGTATGCATAGACATTTGAGCCCGCATAATATTTTCGCACTATTAACTTTATTGCAGCTCACCACCAGATAGCGATGCAGCACATCAACTTCTATACCGCCCAACCGATCGCCATGGAAATTGGTATATGTAGACAATTGAGCACGCATAATATTTTCGCACTATTAACTTTATTGCAGCTCACCACCAGATAGCGCTGCAGCACATCAACTTCTATACCACCTAACCGATCGCCATGAAAATTGGTACACGTAGACATTTCAGCGCGCATAATATTTTCGCGCTATTCACTTCGTTGTAACTCGCCAATAGATGGCGCTGCAACACATCAACTTATATACCTTTAAACCGATCTCCATGAAAATTGGTATACATAGGTATTTGAGAACGGATATAACACGAGCAACGTCGGGTAACACCACTAGTACAATATAGATGAGGTAGCGAATTATTCTGATAGCACGCCATAAAGCGAGACGTATTGATCGAGGTGTTTAGAATGCTGGAGGTTATTGGTCGTTCGTTGGTCGGGTCTTCGTGCGAGGACATCACGCGATCTCGTTAGACGCCCGACCTCAAGAGCTACGAGCCACGCACAAAGCGCTAATAAATTGAGCAATTTAAGAATCGTGTCGTCGGCGAGCGTAGAATGGATGGAATGCCCGTTCGATCGACACCTGCCAGCCTGCTCTGCCGCCTAATAACGTCGACCTTTCTCTATATTATTATTATTAAAGCCGCCGGAGTAATTGTCACCG
This sequence comes from Micropterix aruncella, assembly GCA_944548615.1. Lineage (NCBI taxonomy): Eukaryota > Metazoa > Arthropoda > Insecta > Lepidoptera > Micropterigidae > Micropterix > Micropterix aruncella. Next base: position 28,396,321 of record OX155957.1, read on the forward strand.
CGCATCAGCGAGGTGAAATGGTGTCGTAGCAGTGCTAAAGAAGTGCTCTACATGGGCTGCGCGAAGGTTAATTGCCTCGTATAAAATACAATACAAATACAAAGGCGGGCTTGGTACATTGTACTCTGAATATCCAATAAACTTGAAAAACCTCTTAAATATCATTTAATATTGACAGTTTTAAAACTATCTATATTAATATTAGGGAGCTAAGGGGCCCTTGCTGAGTTGGCCACGAAGACCCATTCTGTTCAGGGTTGGTCACACTCACGGGTCATCACCCATCCGACGGCCTCCACGCATGAAGTGCGAGCCTGGATAGGACTCTGGCCTTATGGTTAGTTTCCCATAGGAATCAATCTTCTGGCGCTCCTGGACGGTCTGCGCTCCGAGCGGCTTTGCTAATCGATTGCGCACTCTGACTAACAGTCGGGGGAGTCTGGAAGCAGTACTGTTTCCTATAGAGCGGGGGTGGTTGCAAACCTTACGGCGACTGCTCTTGAAACGACCATCGGCTACCCGATCCTGGGTGAAAAGCCCGACAAAGGATGCCTGCGGTCCGCGATAGATACGGTATACACCGTTTCATAGCTTCGAAAGGGAGAGGACCATGCAAGCGACCTCGAACTCGTAACCAATTGAGAGACTGGAGTAATCTGGTCGCAATTGGAAGTAATGGCGTGAGTGTAAGCCCGCTGGGTAGCATTCCTGGCTATCTCGCGGTTAAGGCGTTGGCCTCTTACGGGCTTGTGGCGGAGCTTGATGGTGGACTGTTTTTGTCCAAGTCTTCTGCGCTCACTTCCTGAGGTGACGGACTCGCCCGCTGTAGTTGGCAACTCTAGTTGTCCTTGATATTAGGTCAACATCTTCCCACTCTCTATAAAAAATACGTTTCCAGACTCCACTTCCTGAGCCCAGAGACCGAGTTCTTTATTACTGTGTGGTGAATATATATTAAGACTGGTGATGTATTGGGGTTGTTGGGCGATCACAATGGAATATATAGGGAAGGGCAACAATGAACTAGACGAAAATGTCTAATCGCGTAGGTATATCAGTCGTTTGGAACATTCTACAGCAATCATTACGGCTGCGTGCGACTCTTTGAATTTACGTAAATTAATGGTTCACAGCTACATATATTCGTATAAATTATATGCATGTTCACTCATACAGTGCATGATATAAGCAAAAACGAGTCGAGTTCTACTGAACAAAGAACAGGTCATTAATAACACAGGAGATATCAACTAAACAGGTTGAAATCAAGGTTATGCCCTACCGTGTCATAATTATAGATACATTATTTACTAAATAAGGGCTGCCTAGTTTGTTGTTAGTAATTTTGTATAGAAACATGACATTTAACTGGGACCACGTTCTTCGAGGGATTCCATTCATACTTGCAGGGTCGCTCGGAGTAACTGAGATTATTGTTGTACGATCTGGAATCTATGTGTCGGAGTAAGTGTTATTGAAGTCGTTCTATTATGCATTTGTATATACATACTGTAATTCGGTGATCACATTATAAAACCAAAATTTTAGAAGATAAGCAAAATATACCGATTCAAGCTGGTGCGTGCACGTCCCTAAATGGTTTCCAAGCTCTTTCGATAAAACCTAGAAATCTGTAGGAATTTCCCGGATATATGCTCAAAGTGCTTATCCAATAGTAGTAGTAGAGGTGTAGTCTGAATAACTTGATTAGCAGACTTCGTAGATCACGATTGAAATTATAAGAATTGATCTTAGTTTTTCGTGTAAAAGATATCCTGCGACATTTAGAAACATTTAAGGTTTAAAGTAAAGTTTATTTAGGAGACAAGTTATAATCTATCGAGGCCCCTTTGCATCGAGATTCAATATTCCAGGGTATTAACGGTCTCTCGCGGTTTACTTGAAGTCTGCTTGTCTTGAGGTTTGCTTTATTTAGGGTCTGCTTTATTTGAGGTCTGCACCCATGACTCTGCGTATGCAGAGTAATGACAGCATAAACGATATGTTAAAAACTCGAAAAACATTGACAAATGTCTATAATTAATATATTCACCAATAAAGGGCCAAATTATAGAATATAATAGAATAAAATAACTTTGTAGCGACACACGATGACAAACAATGCATCATTAAACTCAGCAGACATATTTATTCCCAGCTTCAATTGACGTCATTAAACCAGCAAAATTGTCTAATTGCCTGATGACTAATAGCATTTCAAAGAATTGATAATTTCGTTTTTAAATGTGTCTTCCTTACGATGCAAATAAATAGTATATGAAAAAAAACGTTTTTCACAGTTGCGAAAAATAATTCACACGAACAATCCCTTACCTAACACCAGATTTACGGATATATAAGCGTGTACATTTAGCTCATGATTCACTCTCGTTTGACGTTATTAATGGTAAGCCATCTCTATTTTATTTTGTTTTTTTTTTAATAATTAAATGATCTAAGTATTAACACTGTTTATCCTACCGTATGTACGCCGAGGGAACAAGACTTCCACAACGTTGGGTTCTGGTCATATCGACAATGCACGACATCAGATATTCCCTCAACTTTATTGTGCTATATAAACATTAAAAATATTACACTGGTTTTATAAAAAAGACAATTTATGCACAAATAGCGAACCATTGTATCTTACAGTCAAACAAAGTTAGAGTCCTGTTGGACGGACCCCTGAAGAAACTGAGATAAAGTTGTGTTTGAATCCTCCTACGACGATTTGAGCTAGCACAGATTTTATTACAGATTTGAGCGGTTTCAATTTCACAAACGCTCCATCGGCCATACTTATATTGATTACGCGATCGTGTAGACACGGTATAAAAATGCGTGCGTGATGGCTGCTGGCAGCTTGGCTGGTCTCACGGGCTCGGATTTCGTTAGGGTTTCGAGATCGCGTGCTTTGCGGAAGCCAACGGCAGCATGAGAGCGTACGCCTGCGCTCGCCCTGACGTGCATGCGTCTTTCGTGTCTTCGCTGATTGCACAGGCTCGAGCTTGGGTATAGGACTGAGGGACATTGATTGAACGGGATGACCTCTTACAGGCGCGTGTGCGCCTGATAGAATTTAATCGAGTTGGAAAAAAAATCAAGCACTTGCAGCACTAAATACATAAAAATAAAGGGTAACAAATAAGTTTTATTTATGGAAAACAGTGTTTTGTAAATGACATCGTCGTATACAGGATAGGAGTCAATAAACACTTTGGGGCTGTCATTTGCAACGGGCGAACCCGACAACTAAGGCTGTTATAATGATTAAGTTCGTTCTTTCAGTCGTGAGGTGATTACACAGTGACTCAGGGACAACACAGTCCACAATCTAGATCCGCCAACATGCTCGTAAGAAGCCGACGTCCTACCGCGAGGCACTGGAATGTTGAAACCAACCTCACGATTTACTATCCGATTTAGCTGGATTTCTCTATCCTCCGGTCTGATTACGGGTTCGAGGTCGCTTGCGCGGCCTCTACCTGACGTAAGCGGACCTACCTTGCGGACCGCGACGCCCTTTGCCCGCCGACGGATCGATTCAAGGGTAGAAGACGTCAGGTCGGTAACTACCTTCCGCTGTCATAGGAAACGTACTCTCCAGACCCCTCTGTTTATTAGGCTGTGAACGGTCTAGTGCAGCTTGGGCCATAAGATCCATTTTGTTCTCGGATCGGCTGAACTCACGATTCAGCTCCTATTCAGAAGCCTGCTCGAAGGGAAGGCTACCCCGGGTAAGATTCTCGTGTCTCAGGCCTCAGAGCTGGTGGACCGGTTTCTCCCGGCGGAATTGCATCCCGGCACCACTGGGCGGATTGCGCACCGATCGGTGAAGCCAATCGGTTGTGCATTCTGACTAATTGCTGAAGGGGTCTGGAGACTATGGAAATACACTGTTTCCTAAGCAGCGGGAGTGGACGTTGACCTGTTGTCATGACACTCTTGAAATGACCTTGGACCACTCGATCCCGTGTGCCACTACGGGCAAAGAACGCCCAAGTACGCGATAAATTCTAACTGAATTACCGCTGTAATACAACAGGTAAAGGTCGCGTAAGTGACTTCGGACCCGTAACCAGTCGTGAGGACGGGGGTATCCTGAAGGGTCATTCCAGACGGAGATATTCTGCCAAAACTAGTAGTCAGGGGGCGAGGCTGCCCGCTTGTTACCTTTCCCGGTGCCTCACCGTAAGGCGTTGGCCTCTGACTGGCAGGTGGCGGAGCAACAGGTCCGTTAAGTCTTCTGCGCTCACCCAACGGGAGACAGATCGATACATTTCGTTAAAACTTCCTAAGGTGACGGGTTCACCCGTTGTAGTTGATAACTGTAGTTGTTTATTTGCCAGCTGGGCATTCAACGCCTAGCAAATCGGATGGTGCACTAACTGCCCGGTTTCGCCCGAGGTATTCCCCCGAATCCGCAATCTTCTGACCCCAACCGCCTCCGGCGGTAGGATTACAGCCGTGGCAGAAGCTCACAACGGCCCCTCTTCGAGAAGGCTACCAGATAGGAGTTGAACCGTGAGTTGAGCAGGCCAGGTGACATAGATTGTTGGCCAAAACCACCCAAGCTGCACGGAACTATTAGGAACCAATGGAGTCAATTAACAGATCAAACGTGATAGACGGTGATAGCCTAACGGTGTTAGCCGACTCGAGACACCAACTGCACGGGTAAGAACCCCACCACAATCGACTCAAATCGCGAAAGTCATTCTTGAGTTGCACATAACGGCTCAAAGTTAGTCAACCTTCAAACCGCATCACTCAATGGAGGGCTTCACTTGAAGATGATGTTAAGGAGCAGATAGCGCCGGGGTCCCATCTACCCTATATCACCTGGCGTAGTCTCAACAGACTGAGAGTGGGTGTGACAAGATGCCGAGCCAATCTTGTCTGCTGGGGCTACATAGTATTAGGAGTCAGTGCACAGTATTAGGAGTCAGGAGTCAATCAAATTATCATATAGCTTTTACGAACGCACAATACTGTAAGACCCGAGTGAGTTCTATACGACCACTCGCCCGGCAGTGGAAATTAAATCATCCACCGAGCAACACACTGAGTTTTCTTCCATCGCGCCCTCCCCGGTGATCGCCTCTATTGTCCACCGCGAACGGTGGTCACCTCTACAAAGTGTAAATTATTATTTTCAAATTGAAATTATGTATTAATACTAAATAAATTAACGTATAAAATAAATGAAAGGAGACTTATCTGGTCTGTGTAGACCTGCAGGAGCGACTAAATAGACGATAAGTCTCCTTTCATTTATTTTATACGTTAATTTATTTAGTATTAATACATAATTTCAATTTGAATATATATATATATATATATATATATATATATATATATATATATATATATATATATATATATATATATATATATATATATATATATATATATATATATATATATATATATATATATATATATATATATATATATATATATATATATATATATATATATATATATATATATATATATATATATATATATATATATATATATATATATATATATTTATATATATAATGATGTTTTTATTTAAAATAAAATTAGTAAAAGCTACTTAAAAAGTAGCGAAGGAAATCCCAGCTTGTATTGGGAAATGCTTATGTTTGAATGAGATATACTTACGGATGCACGACTTTCGACGGTGCAATGTAAGTTTAAAGGTCCTTTTGCAGTCGACTAACGATCACTATTCATCCATATATCTCATAAATAGGGCTTATCCTTATGCAACACAAAATGCCTTCAATTGAGACGAATTAAGCGAAAAAATAAAAAATTAAACTATTGATCACTTCGGCAAAGCCGTTTTCCAAATGAAAGTGACATTACGAAATAATTCAAATTTCGAATGCTACCAACATTTAAAATATGATACAATTGGCTGAGTTTGTTATCAACGAGCCATTAAATCGAAATAAAAATAAAAAAACCTCCATATGCTCAATGAAATGAAAGAAGAAACTTCAATCTTAATTTCTGGCAGAGGAGTTTATAATAAAGATTGTATAATGTTATCAAAATAGGGTAAACCTTACGTAAACGTTACTTTAAATAAAATAACGTTTTGCACGGTTGGTTTCGGTACCTTAACTAAATCGTGTAAAATATTATTAATCCATTTCTTTTTGTTCGATTCCTTGAATTTAAATTTTCAACGAATTGTTCGATTTCAGAAATGTCACATATCTTGACGACGGCTGAGCCGAAATATTGATATACATTTTATAACAATCATTAATATTTAAGAAACACTAATCGCCTATTATTTTCCAGCATTCATTCTCGTCTCGCATTGTTGTGTGCCGCTGTGAAAGACGGCCATTTTGATCGGGTTCTAGTGCCACAGCAGGAAGCACCAGCAAACACTGAGTGAGGAGAAGAAGAAGGCGTGGAGTCACTCCTGGTCACCACAGACCAGATAAGTGCCCTTTCATTATTTTATCATTTCATTTATTTAGTGATAAACATAATTTCAATTTGAAAAAATAATAATTTACACATTTACAATCAAATATATATATATATATATATATATATATATATATATATATATATATATATATATATATATATATATATATATATATATATATATATATATATATATATATATATATATATATATATATATATATATATATATATATATATATATATATATATATATATATATATATATATATATATATATATATATATATATATATATATATATATATATATATATATATATATATATATATATATATATATATATATATATATATATATATATATATAATTTCTTTTTTTAAGAATTCGTTTAAAGGATGACACTTTGATGAAAAAATAAAAATAACAAAAGCCACTTACATAGCTGGAAGGTTTTCCCGGACTGGATTGGGAAATGCTTATTGTTTAAACGAGATGTATTTTTGGATGAGTACCACTTTCGACGGTACACTGTAGGTTTAATGGGATCCCTTTATCGCTAGCGAACGATCACCCTTCATCCACATCTCAAAAACAAAGCGTATCCTTTTGCAAACCAAAATAAAATGTCTTTATTAAAGACAAATTAAAGCAAAAACAATGAAAAAAATCACAATGAATCGTCTCTTAAATGCGGAATGACATACCGAAAATTGGATTTGAAATTCGAATATATCCACTCTTTAAAAGGACGATATAACATTGCTGGGCTCGCTATCAGCCAGCCATTAAATGAAAATAAAAATAAAATACTTCATTTGCTCGTTGCCATGAAATAAGATATAAATCGTAATTTCTGGTCGAGAAGTTTATACTTAAGGCTATATGATATTTACAAGAGTTAAAAACATAAGATAAAATTGTATAATATTGTTAATATTTGATTGGTTTTTTGTAAAATTTCTTTTTTTAAGAATTCGTTTAAAGGATGACACTTTGATGAAAAAATAAAAATAACAAAAGCCACTTACATAGCTGGAAGGTTTTCCCGGACTGGATTGGGAAATGCTTATTGTTTAAACGAGATGTATTTTTGGATGAGTACCACTTTCGACGCCGCCAATTTTATCTTTCCGCAGACCACCTAATATTAGATCAATATTAAACAAAACAAAAAATAATCAAAATTTCTCTATTGGTAATAATACTTTTGGCCTTCAACCTTGTGGTCGTCCACGTTGTAAAACTTGTCCTCTGTTAGATCTAAGTCCTTTTTTTACCAGTCCAAATACTACTAATAGTTACAGGGTTCCCTTTCATTGCAGTTGTATTTCAAAAAATATAGTATATCAACTTCTGTGCAGGACTTGTGATGCCTTTTATATCGGTGAAACAACAACACCACTTAATATTAGACTAAATAATCATAGGGCTAGTGTAGGAAATGAAAGCCAACTCCCAATATCTTTGCATGCCAGGGCGCATAATTTATCTTTTGATCAATGTTTTAAAGTTAAAATAATAAAATGCCTTGGGGATAATGCAAAAGAAAGGGACGTCAAATCTTGGGAATTGGCTTATATTTATATTTTAGGCGCTTGCAAAGGTTCCGGTCTCAATAGGCAAAATTAATAAGGTTTATCATATTATCATAATCATCAAATGCTTTTTATTTTAATTTATAATCATTCATTTTAAAATAACGTTTTGCACGGTTGGTTATGGTACCTTAACTAAATCGTGTAAAATATTATTAATCCATTTCTTTTTGTTCGATTCCTTGAATTTAAATTTTCAACGAATTGTTCGATTTCAGAAATGTCACATATCTTGACGACGGCTGAGCCGAAATATTGATATACATTTTATAAAAATCATTAATATTTAAGAAACACTAATCGCCTATTATTTTCCAGCATTCATTCTCGTCTTTCGCATTGTTGTGTTGCTGCTAAGGAGACGGTAGGAAGCCGGTTTGATCGGGTTCCGGTACCACAGCGGGAAGCACTTGGCAGGCACTGAAAGAGGAGAAGAAAAAGGCGTGGAGTCACTCCTGGTCGCCACAGACCAGATAAGTGCCCTTTCATTATTTTATCATTTCATTTATTTAGTAATAAACATAATTTCAATTTGAAAATATATATATATATATATATATATATATATATATATATATATATATATATATATATATATATATATATATATATATATATATATATATATATATATATATATATATATATATATATATATATATATATATATATATATATATATATATATATATATATATATATATATTTATTTATTTCCATAATTCAAGTTACAAATTACAAAGAAAATCCTTATTCTAACAAAAAAAAACAGTTTATAATAAGTGTATATATTATACCTAGCTTAGAAAGGAAATTTATCTTTTGACATAACGGTTTACCACCTTACTAGGTATGAACCTGTGTTGAGGTGGTACTAACATCGATGAATTATTTTGAGACGAGAGGGCAAGTCTTATCTAATACTTGAGTAAGTTAAATTTAAAAACATCAATAAAATTATAAACTAAATTAAAATTTATGACAATCTACTAAGTTAATATGGAATAATAATTATTTTTTATATATTAGATATAAACACATATAAATATGATATATACCATATATAGATATAGATATATATATATATATATATATATATATATATATATATATATATATATATATATATATATATATATATATATATATATATATATATATATATATATATATATATATATATATATATATATATATATATATATATATATATATATACTAATATTATATATAAATTCATACATATAATATGATAGTAGGTATATAAAATAGAGTTATAATATATAAAATATAAATAAATATATATATAAATATATATTTATCACGATCACACCTGAGACCTTAATAATTTTTCACAGTCTTCCCTGGATTTATTTAAAAGCCAAGTTGCCACCACTCTTCTAAACGTAGCGTAAGGTACGTCGGTCGTTTGAACGTCCATTGTCAGTATATTGTAAAGCTTTGGAGCTAGAAATGTGTAATGTCTTTGTCCGTACGTCGTGTTCATTTTTAACTCCGGTTGTCTGTATTGATTTCTAGTGTCATGTCCGTGGTCCCGAAGTTTAATAGTCGCAGTCCTGTCATTCCTCTGGAAGTACATCAAGACCGCTCTTATGTACAACTGTCGAATGTCCATTACGTTGAAGTCTATGAATAATTGGTCGGATGGGAAACGGAGCGGTCTTCTATTAATAACCCTAATGAGGGTAATTATTGATTGCGCTAGTGCGTAGTAAGTCGTTTTAAGCATAGATGGGCTAAGTATATTTCTAATATTTTTAAATATGTAAATTAGTTTTCTAAGTCGTGTCGCAGTCTGGTCAACTTGCTTATGCCATCTCAGGAAGCCTATATATATATATATATATATATATATATATATATATATATATATATATATATATATATATATATATATATATATATATATATATATATATATATATATATATATATATATATATATATATATATATATATATATATATATATATATATATATATATATATATATAAGATGATTATAAAGTAAATAATTATAAAAGCCACTTACATCGTGACGAAGGATTCCCTTGATCGGATTCGGGAATGCTTTAGGTGTTAACGAGAATGATGAATGCCTCTCACTTGCGGAAAGAGGAGTAGGTTTAAGTTGGGCCCATTTTTCAACTAGTAAACGCTCACCCTTCATCCAATTATCTCAAAAATTAAGCTACAATCCTTCTTTATACGTAAACTCACTCAATTTCCTATTATTTCAGGGGAAATAACAAGACAAGACGAGCTACTTGACAGATGGAAGAATTTAAAATTTCGAATTTCGTTTTTTTATTTTCTAAAGGTGCGATATAAAGAAGCTGCGATCAATATTCAGCTGAAAACTTAAAACTAAAAGCGTGACATGCCCTCATATCAATGAAAGGAAGCAGTCAGCTCTTTCCTATTAGTTGGAAAGATTACCTTTAACCTAAATGGATTATTTACAATGAACGAAACATAAAATATGTAAAAATTCAATATTTTGAAATATTTGATAGTTTTGTGTATATATTCTTTTTAGAATTGATCAATAAGATGATTATAAAGTAAATAATTATAAAAGCCACTTACATCGTGACGAAGGATTCCCTTGATCGGATTCGGGAATGCTTTAGGTGTTAACGAGAATGATGAATGCCTCTCACTTGCGGAAAGAGGAGTAGGTTTAAGTTGGGCCCATTTTTCAACTAGTAAACGCTCACCCTTCATCCAATTATCTCAAAAATTAAGCTACAATCCTTCTTTATACGTAAACTCACTCAATTTCCTATTATTTCAGGGGAAATAACAAGACAAGACGAGCTACTTGACAGATGGAAGAATTTAAAATTTCGAATTTCGTTTTTTTATTTTCTAAAGGTGCGATATAAAGAAGCTGCGATCAATATTCAGCTGAAAACTTAAAACTAAAAGCGTGACATGCCCTCATATCAATGAAAGGAAGCAGTCAGCTCTTTCCTATTAGTTGGAAAGATTACCTTTAACCTAAATGGATTATTTACAATGAACGAAACATAAAATATGTAAAAATTCAATATTTTGAAATATTTGATAGTTTTGTGTATATATTCTTTTTAGAATTGATCAATAAGATGATTATAAAGTAAATAATTATAAAAGCCACTTACATCGTGACGAAGGATTCCCTTGATCGGATTCGGGAATGCTTTAGGTGTTAACGAGAATGATGAATGCCTCTCACTTGCGGAAAGAGGAGTAGGTTTAAGTTGGGCCCATTTTTCAACTAGTAAACGCTCACCCTTCATCCAATTATCTCAAAAATTAAGCTACAATCCTTCTTTATACGTAAACTCACTCAATTTCCTATTATTTCAGGGGAAATAACAAGACAAGACGAGCTACTTGACAGATGGAAGAATTTAAAATTTCGAATTTCGTTTTTTTATTTTCTAAAGGTGCGATATAAAGAAGCTGCGATCAATATTCAGCTGAAAACTTAAAACTAAAAGCGTGACATGCCCTCATATCAATGAAAGGAAGCAGTCAGCTCTTTCCTATTAGTTGGAAAGATTACCTTTAACCTAAATGGATTATTTACAATGAACGAAACATAAAATATGTAAAAATTCAATATTTTGAAATATTTGATAGTTTTGTGTATATATTCTTTTTAGAATTGATCAATAAGATGATTATAAAGTAAATAATTATAAAAGCCACTTACATCGTGACGAAGGATTCCCTTGATCGGATTCGGGAATGCTTTAGGTGTTAACGAGAATGATGAATGCCTCTCACTTGCGGAAAGAGGAGTAGGTTTAAGTTGGGCCCATTTTTCAACTAGTAAACGCTCACCCTTCATCCAATTATCTCAAAAATTAAGCTACAATCCTTCTTTATACGTAAACTCACTCAATTTCCTATTATTTCAGGGGAAATAACAAGACAAGACGAGCTACTTGACAGATGGAAGAATTTAAAATTTCGAATTTCGTTTTTTTATTTTCTAAAGGTGCGATATAAAGAAGCTGCGATCAATATTCAGCTGAAAACTTAAAACTAAAAGCGTGACATGCCCTCATATCAATGAAAGGAAGCAGTCAGCTCTTTCCTATTAGTTGGAAAGATTACCTTTAACCTAAATGGATTATTTACAATGAACGAAACATAAAATATGTAAAAATTCAATATTTTGAAATATTTGATAGTTTTGTGTATATATTCTTTTTAGAATTGATCAATAAGATGATTATAAAGTAAATAATTATAAAAGCCACTTACATCGTGACGAAGGATTCCCTTGATCGGATTCGGGAATGCTTTAGGTGTTAACGAGAATGATGAATGCCTCTCACTTGCGGAAAGAGGAGTAGGTTTAAGTTGGGCCCATTTTTCAACTAGTAAACGCTCACCCTTCATCCAATTATCTCAAAAATTAAGCTACAATCCTTCTTTATACGTAAACTCACTCAATTTCCTATTATTTCAGGGGAAATAACAAGACAAGACGAGCTACTTGACAGATGGAAGAATTTAAAATTTCGAATTTCGTTTTTTTATTTTCTAAAGGTGCGATATAAAGAAGCTGCGATCAATATTCAGCTGAAAACTTAAAACTAAAAGCGTGACATGCCCTCATATCAATGAAAGGAAGCAGTCAGCTCTTTCCTATTAGTTGGAAAGATTACCTTTAACCTAAATGGATTATTTACAATGAACGAAACATAAAATATGTAAAAATTCAATATTTTGAAATATTTGATAGTTTTGTGTATATATTCTTTTTAGAATTGATCAATAAGATGATTATAAAGTAAATAATTATAAAAGCCACTTACATCGTGACGAAGGATTCCCTTGATCGGATTCGGGAATGCTTTAGGTGTTAACGAGAATGATGAATGCCTCTCACTTGCGGAAAGAGGAGTAGGTTTAAGTTGGGCCCATTTTTCAACTAGTAAACGCTCACCCTTCATCCAATTATAATTATCTCAAAAATTAAGCTACAATCCTTCTTTATACGTAAACTCACTCAATTTCCTATTATTTCAGGGGAAATAACAAGACAAGACGAGCTACTTGACAGATGGAAGAATTTAAAATTTCGAATTTCGTTTTTTTATTTTCTAAAGGTGCGATATAAAGAAGCTGCGATCAATATTCAGCTGAAAACTTAAAACTAAAAGCGTGACATGCCCTCATATCAATGAAAGGAAGCAGTCAGCTCTTTCCTATTAGTTGGAAAGATTACCTTTAACCTAAATGGATTATTTACAATGAACGAAACATAAAATATGTAAAAATTCAATATTTTGAAATATTTGATAGTTTTGTGTATATATTCTTTTTAGAATTGATCAATAAGATGATTATAAAGTAAATAATTATAAAAGCCACTTACATCGTGACGAAGGATTCCCTTGATCGGATTCGGGAATGCTTTAGGTGTTAACGAGAATGATGAATGCCTCTCACTTGCGGAAAGAGGAGTAGGTTTAAGTTGGGCCCATTTTTCAACTAGTAAACGCTCACCCTTCATCCAATTATCTCAAAAATTAAGCTACAATCCTTCTTTATACGTAAACTCACTCAATTTCCTATTATTTCAGGGGAAATAACAAGACAAGACGAGCTACTTGACAGATGGAAGAATTTAAAATTTCGAATTTCGTTTTTTTATTTTCTAAAGGTGCGATATAAAGAAGCTGCGATCAATATTCAGCTGAAAACTTAAAACTAAAAGCGTGACATGCCCTCATATCAATGAAAGGAAGCAGTCAGCTCTTTCCTATTAGTTGGAAAGATTACCTTTAACCTAAATGGATTATTTACAATGAACGAAACATAAAATATGTAAAAATTCAATATTTTGAAATATTTGATAGTTTTGTGTATATATTCTTTTTAGAATTGATCAATAAGATGATTATAAAGTAAATAATTATAAAAGCCACTTACATCGTGACGAAGGATTCCCTTGATCGGATTCGGGAATGCTTTAGGTGTTAACGAGAATGATGAATGCCTCTCACTTGCGGAAAGAGGAGTAGGTTTAAGTTGGGCCCATTTTTCAACTAGTAAACGCTCACCCTTCATCCAATTATCTCAAAAATTAAGCTACAATCCTTCTTTATACGTAAACTCACTCAATTTCCTATTATTTCAGGGGAAATAACAAGACAAGACGAGCTACTTGACAGATGGAAGAATTTAAAATTTCGAATTTCGTTTTTTTATTTTCTAAAGGTGCGATATAAAGAAGCTGCGATCAATATTCAGCTGAAAACTTAAAACTAAAAGCGTGACATGCCCTCATATCAATGAAAGGAAGCAGTCAGCTCTTTCCTATTAGTTGGAAAGATTACCTTTAACCTAAATGGATTATTTACAATGAACGAAACATAAAATATGTAAAAATTCAATATTTTGAAATATTTGATAGTTTTGTGTATATATTCTTTTTAGAATTGATCAATAAGATGATTATAAAGTAAATAATTATAAAAGCCACTTACATCGTGACGAAGGATTCCCTTGATCGGATTCGGGAATGCTTTAGGTGTTAACGAGAATGATGAATGCCTCTCACTTGCGGAAAGAGGAGTAGGTTTAAGTTGGGCCCATTTTTCAACTAGTAAACGCTCACCCTTCATCCAATTATCTCAAAAATTAAGCTACAATCCTTCTTTATACGTAAACTCACTCAATTTCCTATTATTTCAGGGGAAATAACAAGACAAGACGAGCTACTTGACAGATGGAAGAATTTAAAATTTCGAATTTCGTTTTTTTATTTTCTAAAGGTGCGATATAAAGAAGCTGCGATCAATATTCAGCTGAAAACTTAAAACTAAAAGCGTGACATGCCCTCATATCAATGAAAGGAAGCAGTCAGCTCTTTCCTATTAGTTGGAAAGATTACCTTTAACCTAAATGGATTATTTACAATGAACGAAACATAAAATATGTAAAAATTCAATATTTTGAAATATTTGATAGTTTTGTGTATATATTCTTTTTAGAATTGATCAATAAGATGATTATAAAGTAAATAATTATAAAAGCCACTTACATCGTGACGAAGGATTCCCTTGATCGGATTCGGGAATGCTTTAGGTGTTAATGAGAATGATGAATGCCTCTCACTTGCGGAAAGAGGAGTAGGTTTAAGTTGGGCCCATTTTTCAACTAGTAAACGCTCACCCTTCATCCAATTATCTCAAAAATTAAGCTACAATCCTTCTTTATACGTAAACTCACTCAATTTCCTATTATTTCAGGGGAAATAACAAGACAAGACGAGCTACTTGACAGATGGAAGAATTTAAAATTTCGAATTTCGTTTTTTTATTTTCTAAAGGTGCGATATAAAGAAGCTGCGATCAATATTCAGCTGAAAACTTAAAACTAAAAGCGTGACATGCCCTCATATCAATGAAAGGAAGCAGTCAGCTCTTTCCTATTAGTTGGAAAGATTACCTTTAACCTAAATGGATTATTTACAATGAACGAAACATAAAATATGTAAAAATTCAATATTTTGAAATATTTGATAGTTTTGTGTATATATTCTTTTTAGAATTGATCAATAAGATGATTATAAAGTAAATAATTATAAAAGCCACTTACATCGTGACGAAGGATTCCCTTGATCGGATTCGGGAATGCTTTAGGTGTTAACGAGAATGATGAATGCCTCTCACTTGCGGAAAGAGGAGTAGGTTTAAGTTGGGCCCATTTTTCAACTAGTAAACGCTCACCCTTCATCCAATTATCTCAAAAATTAAGCTACAATCCTTCTTTATACGTAAAAACACTCAATTTCCTATTATTTCAGGGGAAATAACAAGACAAGACGAGCTACTTGACAGATGGAAGAATTTAAAATTTCGAATTTCGTTTTTTTATTTTCTAAAGGTGCGATATAAAGAAGCTGCGATCAATATTCAGCTGAAAACTTAAAACTAAAAGCGTGACATGCCCTCATATCAATGAAAGGAAGCAGTCAGCTCTTTCCTATTAGTTGGAAAGATTACCTTTAACCTAAATGGATTATTTACAATGAACGAAACATAAAATATGTAAAAATTCAATATTTTGAAATATTTGATAGTTTTGTGTATATATTCTTTTTAGAATTGATCAATAAGATGATTATAAAGTAAATAATTATAAAAGCCACTTACATCGTGACGAAGGATTCCCTTGATCGGATTCGGGAATGCTTTAGGTGTTAACGAGAATGATGAATGCCTCTCACTTGCGGAAAGAGGAGTAGGTTTAAGTTGGGCCCATTTTTCAACTAGTAAACGCTCACCCTTCATCCAATTATCTCAAAAATTAAGCTACAATCCTTCTTTATACGTAAACTCACTCAATTTCCTATTATTTCAGGGGAAATAACAAGACAAGACGAGCTACTTGACAGATGGAAGAATTTAAAATTTCGAATTTCGTTTTTTTATTTTCTAAAGGTGCGATATAAAGAAGCTGCGATCAATATTCAGCTGAAAACTTAAAACTAAAAGCGTGACATGCCCTCATATCAATGAAAGGAAGCAGTCAGCTCTTTCCTATTAGTTGGAAAGATTACCTTTAACCTAAATGGATTATTTACAATGAACGAAACATAAAATATGTAAAAATTCAATATTTTGAAATATTTGATAGTTTTGTGTATATATTCTTTTTAGAATTGATCAATAAGATGATTATAAAGTAAATAATTATAAAAGCCACTTACATCGTGACGAAGGATTCCCTTGATCGGATTCGGGAATGCTTTAGGTGTTAACGAGAATGATGAATGCCTCTCACTTGCGGAAAGAGGAGTAGGTTTAAGTTGGGCCCATTTTTCAACTAGTAAACGCTCACCCTTCATCCAATTATCTCAAAAATTAAGCTACAATCCTTCTTTATACGTAAACTCACTCAATTTCCTATTATTTCAGGGGAAATAACAAGACAAGACGAGCTACTTGACAGATGGAAGAATTTAAAATTTCGAATTTCGTTTTTTTATTTTCTAAAGTGAATACTTAAACCTACTCCTCTTTCCGCAAGTGAGAGGCATTCATCATTCTCGTTAACACCTAAAGCATTCCCGAATCCGATCAAGGGAATCCTTCGTCACGATGTAAGTGGCTTTTATAATTATTTACTTTATAATCATCTTATTGATCAATTCTAAAAAGAATATATACACAAAACTATCAAATATTTCAAAATATTGAATTTTTACATATTTTATGTTTCGTTCATTGTAAATAATCCATTTAGGTTAAAGGTAATCTTTCCAACTAATAGGAAAGAGCTGACTGCTTCCTTTCATTGATATGAGGGCATGTCACGCTTTTAGTTTTAAGTTTTCAGCTGAATATTGATCGCAGCTTCTTTATATCGCACCTTTAGAAAATAAAAAAACGAAATTCGAAATTTTAAATTCTTCCATCTGTCAAGTAGCTCGTCTTGTCTTGTTATTTCCCCTGAAATAATAGGAAATTGAGTGAGTTTACGTATAAAGAAGGATTGTAGCTTAATTTTTGAGATAATTGGATGAAGGGTGAGCGTTTACTAGTTGAAAAATGGGCCCAACTTAAACCTACTCCTCTTTCCGCAAGTGAGAGGCATTCATCATTCTCGTTAACACCTAAAGCATTCCCGAATCCGATCAAGGGAATCCTTCGTCACGATGTAAGTGGCTTTTATAATTATTTACTTTATAATCATCTTATTGATCAATTCTAAAAAGAATATATACACAAAACTATCAAATATTTCAAAATATTGAATTTTTACATATTTTATGTTTCGTTCATTGTAAATAATCCATTTAGGTTAAAGGTAATCTTTCCAACTAATAGGAAAGAGCTGACTGCTTCCTTTCATTGATATGAGGGCATGTCACGCTTTTAGTTTTAAGTTTTCAGCTGAATATTGATCGCAGCTTCTTTATATCGCACCTTTAGAAAATAAAAAAACGAAATTCGAAATTTTAAATTCTTCCATCTGTCAAGTAGCTCGTCTTGTCTTGTTATTTCCCCTGAAATAATAGGAAATTGAGTGAGTTTACGTATAAAGAAGGATTGTAGCTTAATTTTTGAGATAATTGGATGAAGGGTGAGCGTTTACTAGTTGAAAAATGGGCCCAACTTAAACCTACTCCTCTTTCCGCAAGTGAGAGGCATTCATCATTCTCGTTAACACCTAAAGCATTCCCGAATCCGATCAAGGGAATCCTTCGTCACGATGTAAGTGGCTTTTATAATTATTTACTTTATAATCATCTTATTGATCAATTCTAAAAAGAATATATACACAAAACTATCAAATATATATATATATATATATATATATATATATATATATATATATATATATATGTCTCTTAATAAATACCATTGCTTAGATCAGCGTCTAGTACGTTTTTTTTTGTTTTCTTGCATAGAACAATTTGTAAGAGCAAGAAACTCCATATCTGCGTTAAAACACGTTAGTATTTTAACCCCCTTTACTCATTTTACTTTGAGGGCATTGGTCGATTGCGGCGTATTGGCATAGACCGACGACTTCAGAAAACCTTACAAAAATTTCTAGCGGGGCCAAATCGCACGATCTTGGTAGCCAATTCACGTCACCCCTGCGAGAGTTGCACTAACCACGCACTAACGAACACTCATTTCGATAATAAAGTTTTAACGTGCTGTTTAATCGTGTAACTTGCCATTGCGATTTGGCATCAGTGACTGAATAATAAACAACAGATTTGACAGACGCCGCCAAAACAACATGGCCGCCACAGACAGCACCGGATTTAGACTTGATAAGGTCCTAAGTCATTTGAGCTATTGCTGCAGTATATTTAAGTATATATGACGATTGCTGACTCGGACAATTGTTCTGGAGGCCCACAAGAAAGTAGGGGCCCTAAGCTATAGCTTGTGTAGTTTAAAAGTAAATCCTGCACTGGCCACAGACTGTCAATATCGATCCGCCCTTATTGGAAAATCGTGTAACCATCTCGTCCTACTTCACATTGGCACCATTCCGATATAAATAAGAAAATGATTTCATAGATGGACTAGGGTGGACTTGGACTCTGTAATACCCCATAAATATGTACAGTAGTGATAATTGCATTTGTTGCTGAGCCGGTTTGTTACAGGCGCCTGTTAAGTATGCCGACGAGTCAACAATGAGCAATGTAATTATATATCCGGACCAATTCGCTGTCTATTGCGTGCATTTAGCTGAGTCCGTCCTTTCTTTCTTCCGCGCTTCGAGCGACAAAGCTACGCGAGGGGGATTGCAGTGTGACACACGCAAGGTCATACTCACACAGCGCGTCGAAGCACCTGCGCTCAATTCTCAACTTGCTTGCCATGGTTCCTAACGGTTCCGTGCAGCTTGGGCCTGATGGCCTGTCTATGTTTCTTAGGTCGGTTCAACTCACTTCTCAGTTCCCATTCGGTGGCTTCCTCGGAGAGGGACTCACCTAGAAAGCCCGCTGTGAACTCGGCCTGGAGGTTCCGATCCGGGGAAACACTTCGGGCGGACCTGGGCAGCGTTAGCCAATCGAATGTGCAATTCAGCAGACTCTTCCGGTTATTCAGCCGGAAGTCTCGAAACGTACGTTTCATAAGCAGTGGCAATAGAAGTTGAAGTGACGTCATCTATAATTAGAAACGATTCGTTTGCCACGATTCTGTGACCAGACTGGAGGATGGAGAAATCCGTCCAAATCCAGTAGAAAAGGCGTGAGGATTGCCCGCTGGATTGCATATCCTAGTGCCTCGCGGTAAGTTGGCGTAATTAGACAGTGGACTGTGTCGTCCCTAAGCCTCTGCGTTCACCCCACGGTTGAAAGAATGATTTGATATCGTTATACCTTCTTGGGGTGTCGGTTTCGCCCAAAGTAAGTGACAACTCCAAAGTGTTCTCTTATCATAAGAATAAAGGGTGAAATTAGTAATTTTGCCAATTTTTACTCAAAAATATACTTGGGATCAGTAAAAAGGCATATCTGTCGGTATTTTAGATATTTTGTATGAACATTATTTCCGGAAAAGGGCGAATGTGAAAATGATTTCATGGACTTAGATGAAGATTAGATGGACTTAGATGAGCCTAGTCATTTTAGGATAAGTCCGGTGAGTTTCATCGCCTTTATATGGCCTCTGATGTTTTAAATAATTCTTCGTTATGTTTGGCTACATCATGGGACTAATCTTGCTAAAAGATAGCTATACCATTTGGAAAAGTTTTTCATGACAATTGAGACAATAACTAATTTTTTTTTGAACAACATTGTCCTTAGAACTTTAAAAAACTGCACCTACAAGTAAAGCTTTATTTTAGCAAAATTCAGCCCCGTGTCAGAGTATAATAATAATAGATAATAATAGTATTAATAATAATAATAATATAAATTTAATTTATTACTTTATCTTATTTTTACCGCATAACATGTTGTTTTACTAGGTTAGGGTTAGCTGTAAGATATTGCTTTTAGGCAATAAGCTCACATTTTTGATTAATCAAACAAAGCGTTATATTTATTTATTTTTAAATAAATAAATAAATAAATAAATAAAACGCTTTATTTGCTTAATCAAAAAGGCGAGCTTATTGCCTAAAAGCAATATCTTCCTAGTAAAACAACATGTTATGAGATAAAAATAAAATAAACTAATAAATTAAATTTATAAAGGCAATTCAGACATTTAAATTCAGCCGAAAAAAACAATAAATTTAGGAAGAAAACAAACGATAAACTTATAACGACGCAGAAGACGCAATAGGGAGGGGAATATAAGGAAAAATAGGGAAAAGTTTATAAGCGTGTGTTCAAGTGTTCTTTGAGCCTGCGTTTGAAGCAAAACAAACTTGGTGCTATCCTTATACGTGCTGGTAAAGCATTCCAGAGACGGGCTTCACGTACGGAGAAGGAGTGCGAGAAGAAATCACTACTCAATATCAGTATCAATTTATTCATTCAGAATATATAATAAAAGCATGTCGCAATAATCACTTAAAACTAGTTATCATATATTATAATAGAATTCGTCAGTTGTTGAAAATATATGGAAACAAAATTAATCAAATAGAATATTCATTTGATTTTAACAATATGAACATTAAACTCATTGAAACGTAATTTCTATTAATACGGCGTAGAATGTATCTATCTATAACAGGAGAAAGCAACGTTGATACGATCACAAAATAGGTAGCTACTAAGTAACAGTGATAACAAAGCGACAGTTGGGTCGACTAAGGTAATGAAGGTAATGAAGAATTACTTCTAAAATACATAGCTCATGTGGCTCAAATGGCAAGGAAACTTATATTTATGGGTCATTCGTAAGTCCAAGCTGTGAATAAAGATGATAGAGGCCATAATTCACGCAAATAATAATTTTCAGACCAATTAATCATTGAATCTGCAAGAATATTATAGATTTCATGCCCAAAACCTCTAACAAGTAATTGTAGCCAATACAGTCAATAATAATGTAAAATTTAGTTCATGTATAAGTTTTGGTGGCTAATAAAAACATTTTTGAAAATTGTTAAAGGTGCTCACATTAATTCGCACATACAGTAGGTATGTCGACCGACGGAATCGAAACAAAACACAGCCTTAGAAATAAACACATTTTAAATTTAAACAACACTTATAACGGCTGTTTAAAAAATAATATGAGAAATAAACGTTGTTTTAGCCCGAGCTTTGACTACCCGTTGAACAGAACTTGGCAATGTATGGCTCTTAAAATGCCGTTAGCCACCAGCTGCGCCAGCTGGACCTAGTTTAAGGGCGTTTTAGGCTAGTAAAATATCCGACGCTCAAAAAACAGCTGATATTTTGACGTTTTTGCTTGGATGCATTCGGGTTTGAAAGTGAAAGAGCCATTTGGTTGTCATCTGTCAATTTGACAGATAATCGTAGCCGGTCGTTTTTTGACAGTTTCGTATTAAATCGTGAAAATCAAATGATATCGAAGCTTTTCGAGATGCGCTTGAAGAAATTACTTATATGGAGGACTTGTAAGTCATGGAAAGGTTGTTTGCCATCGATGCCTTGGCAAACAGACGTGTGCGTCGTCGGAAGATTTATCGACCGCGATTTCTTGTTTTCGACAACTTTGATTTTAAGCCGAAATTCGAGAATTAACGAAACGAAAAGCTAGATTCAAGGAACTAAACGGCCCAAACACAAGCCAGCAGACATGATAGTTCCGTTTTTGTAGCGATGCGCAAATCAAGAAATAGTCGACTTAATCTCGATTCTCGAGTCGACTTGAAAGCTCGACTTTTGCATTGGTATGTATTAAATGAAACATTATATCATATAATTATTTTACATAATGTAGCATTTAGATGTATTTCAACATCGAAAACTATATAATATCAACATCGAAAACTATATGTATTTAATGAAATAATGTTATAATTAGTCGAATGGAAACAAAATCGACTCGAGTGTAATCAATGTCCGTCCAACGCTTAACCAGAGTAAAAAGTCTACGTGTCTTTGATTCTGTTGTGTATGCGTTGTTTAGTTAATCGAAGCTTAAAATGCGTTTATTTCTCAACATAGTGGATTCATCCAAAACGGGCGTTAAACAGCTCTTAAACGCGTTTAGTAAAACACGTGGTCAACGGCGTTTTACGAATATTTTTATTTCTAAGACCGTTAGTTTATAAATACGTCTTCTAATCGTTTGTCTGTTCAACTCACGATCAGCTGATGGCGAAACTAACTTAGCGTAGCTGTCAGTGGAGGAAGCAGCGGTAAAAAAGAGTTACCGTAATCGGCGCCGCGAAGAAAGTGAAATACAATACACATAACCATAACCAATCGTACAACGTAGATACGGTGAAACGCATGAACGGGCGTATTCTGTATCGCAAGCGAGTGTTTTTTTTCGAAGAGATGTCGTTAAAATAAGAGACAGTGTAAATAAGGGAAATAAGGGAAATAAAGTGAATAAAGTGAAATAAGGGGAATAAAGTGCAAATAAGGGAAATAAGTACGTCCTTATTTTCCTTATTTCCTTTATTTATTACGCCAATTTTACTCAAGTCAGCGCAAGTCCCAACGGAATCTGAAACAATCTCTACATACACAGTAGCACAGCTCGTAACAAGTAAATATATTAAAAAGAATAAAAAATACCCGACTGCTGTCACAGAAAGTGAACTATTGTAATTGTAATTATTTTTATTACGGGTATTTTATACAATATTTGTGGTTTATGTATTTACCCATATAGATACATACATATTTCCGGAATGTACTCAATCAGACCTTTCATTTGACACTAAACACGATATATTTATGTTAATTTATTGACATTTGGACCATTAGACAACTACTTACTTGATATTTGGACAGACCGAATGACACTCGGGATGACATAACGATGCTATCAATACCATACACTTCTAAATCGGTTCAAGCGCTTAGAAGTTATGGCGGAATAAAGAAACGGAAACCATACATAGATGAACCCTGTCATGTAAAAAGGAAGGCTGGTACAAATTACAAAAAGAGCATACGTGTCAGCAAATGTGTAATGGGACGAAACTTTTAGATACACTTTCAAAAGGTGGAAGATGCTCATACATTATTGTTTAAATTTACTAAATATTTTTTGTAAATAAAAGGGACCGATAAGTTATATTTCAAAAATACAAGAAACATATCAAATTACATATTACTTAGCGTCAAATTAAAAGTAGCGAGACTAGGCACTGTATACTCTGGTCCCTTTTTTTTAATATGTTACCTTTATATCTTAAAGATATTGCAAATAAACTAAATTTAAAAAAGAAACCCATTAAAAAGTTCCGTATAAAACATACATAGCTTTGAAGAGTTCATAATACATTTTACCAAAGGCGATATTATCAAAAAGGTTAAACAGTTAATTTGATTATTAATATTATATAGTTTTTTATAATAATAATTTGATTATTATTCGATATTTGAAATTGATTTCTGGATTTTTAGGTGTATAGACCATGATTTTTAGGTGTATAGATCATGGTGTATAGATCGTTTAGGTGTATAGATCATGATTTTTTTTATTAATTCTTCCTAATGGTTTATATATAGAGATAGATATTTGGTAAGATTATTGGGATTACTGGGTCATTCTTATTTCGATTATAACTTCAGATCTTCATATTTTTAAAAATCTGCATATCGTAGATAACTTCTCGTTAAATTCTATAGATCAATGAAAAGACTATCAGATTTCAGAAAGTCAAGCACCTCTCAAAATCCAAGTTTATTTTTTTCAAACCATTTAGAGTATATGAAGGGTGGCAAGGCCATAAAAAAGCTGAAGATCTTTAAAAAAAATGAGACATCACGTCCGCTGTAGTCATACTGAACAATTAATATGATCCTGCTTCTGAAGTAAGAAATGTACATACCTAATATTCTCATGGAGAGTTAAGAGTTTAACTAATATTAATGGTTGACTGTGAGATATTGCTGTGGCGATAAGTCTGTCATTTGTGCATGCTCAAACAGTAAACTTATAAACAACTGCTGTAAACCACTGTATAATCAATACAATATTTATTTAGCACAATAAAGCTATATTATTTCATTTGATTGCTAATTAACAGGCTATTGTCCAGTAATCCAGCATTAAACATAAAGATGGTGGGCTCGATTGGGTTTCTTCATGAACTAATATCGGAAAATAGTTCATGCGAAGAGACAGAGCAGTGCGTTAGAGCGGAAAGTAAAATGAACAATCGTATCTTTTCCCGCACAAAAACTACCTGCTGAACATAAAACCATCTGAATTATTATAGTTTGAAAACATCGTCCGGTCTTAGATTATGCCGCTTTATGTTCGATTGGCAGTTGTATGCTGGAAAAGTGTCAATCAATCATTAATTTCATATTCCGCTGTAACTTATTAGCCTGTCTAGCTCGCATGAACTAAATCCGATTTTAGTTCAGAAGAAACGCAATCGGGCCCAATATACAAAGAAAATACTGAATCATATACAAAGAAAATACTGTAAATTCTACAAATAAGATACTGAAACAGCAGATCAATGAATTAGCGCATGTAAACCAATCACAATATTATGTATTTTTTGGTATTAGTTAGTTTTTATTTGTGCGCATATATTGTTTTTAAAGACAAGTGGGGGATTCTACCCATAAACACAAGTGGATCTATATAGATAAGTGGACCCATATTGCTTTATAGAGAAGTGGGGGATTCTACCCATAAAACTAACCCCAAAAAATCAGTTTTTTGAACTCATATATATTAGGCAGTTTTTGTTAATTTGACATTATTCTACATAAAATACAGAGTCGATCATGATCTACAAGGTTTTTTGATGTAGGCATTTGTTATTGAGAAAAAAGATTGAATATATTATAGAAAAGTTGCACATAATATTTGCTTTTCCTCAGTAAAAAGTCCTGAAATAAATACCTGCATTTGCAAAATTTTAGGTCAGTTTTTTTGCGTTGAATATTCATTGCATTGTACCTATAAAAGAAATGAAATGATTATTTTTGTTAAATAATATTAGTCGTCAGGCAAGTCGACATTTTTTCCGTCATTTGACGTCAATTGAATCTTGGAAATAGAAATGTTTGTTGATTTAAAATGTTACATGGTTCATCATCATAAGTCGCTACATATTCTTGCGATGGATAATGTCCAGTTATCTCTTTCAATAATGAGTTTACTTTAAGTTATCTCTTTCTATAATGATACAATGAATCCTTTCAATCTGGGCATAAATCTATTCGATTCCTTTCCATTGATATAATGGGATTTCCTTCTTTTCCCTCGGTGTATAATATCTTCCTCTCACCTGAATTCTCTTCTTTCAACGTCTATCGCTATGGACCACTAGTCATCTCCTTCTACAATCAAATATAAGTCCTGTACAGAGCGATTTTCCTTGTTTGTTCGCTCATAACTCGACTTTAGTTCCTCTTCTACATTATGTGTGGTCTTTAGATACCATACAATAATTTAGGGACTTATTTATTAAAGTTACGCAGCAAAGTACGCAACTTTCGATTTCGGCTGCGGCCTTCGAGTTGGCTCTCCGTTGTTATTTTTTCTTAGACTAATACCAACTGCCTACTACGCAGCACTATTTTGCGTCACTATCGCCCCAGTCATGGCTGATAGTAATTGATTAGCGCCAACCGTAATACTATAAAGTAAGCAGTCACAATTCAGTTGTATAATCCTTGTTATTAGTAGAGTTTTTATACTTATTTTAGTAGGATCCTACTTGAAAATGATAGTAAACACAAAAGAGTATTAAATTATGAATTACATAGTCAAATATTTGTTTAAAATTAGGTACCTGACTCTTAGCACAATCGAGGATCTTTATCCATTCTGCGATATCTCGGGCTATCATATTTCAGTCATTTAGTCGGCAAGAATTATTGTGCTATAGTAGCTTTGGTCGTCTCTTTTTTCATCCCAGTCAGGCCTTTCATGAAGGTAATTTTTACAAGATATTTAAAGGTTTTTTATCAGATACCAGAAGCTTCTCCGGTGTCTTCCACTCAGAAGTAAGTAATCTACTGTTATTTATAGTTTTACTGTTATAGTAAAACCATAAATAGTTTTACTGTTCATACTACAGATCATAGGACATAATGTCCTACGATCTGAGTGTTTATCGATTTCACTTTCGTACACAAACTTCTAAATAACGCTATAAATGCGAAAGATATTGGATGAAATAATTGCTAATGTATCCTGTCCATCTGCGTGATCGCCCAATTACCGATAGCAGAGTGTTTAATTATTTTTTTATTTTTTGTGCAGTACTTACAACAAGCGTGTTTTTTCAGTTTTTGAAACTATTATTTTATTGAAATATAATTTCACTAACTTATTAGAGGAAATTGATATCGATTACATCACAATATTATTTCTGGAGTGTTAAACAAAATAAAGAAAAAAATCACCTAAAATATTAAACGCGCAATTTGCGCACAAAAACTATTTTTCTCTAAATCAAGTTAATGACAGATGTCCGCCTATGATACTGAGGTACTCAAATAATGAATATAAATTTAATATAAACGATATTACGAAACACAAACACGCTCTAATAATCATTATTAAGTAAACTGCATTTTAAATTTTATTTCGCAATTTGGAAACATCTTAATAGATGAATTTAGTGTTTATGAAGTTTTTTTGTTTATACCTAAATCCGTTTGTTTTCATTATTATAAAAACAAACGGATTAAAATGCGGTTTACTTAATAACGATTATTAGAGCGGGTTTGTGTTAGGAAATATTGTTTATATTAAGTTTATATTCAATATTTCATAGGCGGACATCTGTCATTCATTTAAATGAGAGAAAACTAGTATAATGTAACGTAATACAGTAAAATAAAACTAAATTGTCTAGGATTTCTTGTGGCAGCGGTCAGCTGGAAGTGGTTAGCCGGAAGCGGTCATCGGAAAGGGGTCAGCGGTCAGCGGGCGAACACCGCCGCGGCTGCACAGTGACACGTGTTCGCGAAGTGCCCCTTAAAAATGGGTCAGACCTATTGAGGCGAGTCGAAATGGGCCGTGCATGGGCTATGGTGGCGACTGTCGACTCCCCTCTGGGCCTGCTGCGGATCCATTCTACGAGGTCTTATCTCCGCTTTGAGGAATTCTATTTGACATAAGCTCACCAACAATATTCGCAACTAAAAGTGTCCGAATCACTCATGCGATGCGAGATCATCTATACCGGCCCACGAAATTAACACTAAGCGAAACTCAACATGGCTTGATGTAAATGTATATAATGGGCCCGATTTCGTTTCTTTGTGAACTAAAACTGAAATTAGTTCAAGTGAACGAGATAGAGCAATACGTTACGGAATATGAAACGAACGATCGTCGATAAAAACTAACCGTCAAACTTATACTCGTCCGAATAAATTTGAACACATTCCGTGCGTTGTTAGATTCAGATGCGTTATCTTTATCTTTGGTGGGTAGTTTTAATGCGAAAAATTGACAACCGTTCATTTCACATTCCGCTCTAGCGCATTGCCCTGTCTCGTTCACATGAATTCATTTCCAATTTTAGTTCACGAAGAAACGCAATCGGGCCTAATAGGTCAGTCATTTCTAATATTCAGTTCATTATTTCGGAGATCGCACATTATTACAGCAAATAATTGCAGTAAAAACACATCTAACAAAAATAAAACCGGTTATAGATTTTAATAAAATTACAGAAACTACGTTGACTATTACTTAAAAAACTAAAATACCTAAAATTTTACTCGCCCACGTGCTTAGATCACACCACGATCACACTATTCCACTTATTAAACACCAATGCACTGAAACCAAAAAGTATAGATTTCCTAATGCTGTAAAGAATTTCTATACTTTTTGGTTACAGCACATTAGTGTTCAATAAATACAATACGTGGATTTAAGCATGTGGCCGAAGGACCGACAAATTTGACGCGGCACATACGAGACATGTGTTTAGGGTGTGTGTGTGTGTGTGTGTGTGTGTGTGTTGATTGTGATAGTGTGGAGCACAGAATATCGAGTTAGAAGGTATACTGTGGTGGTGTACCTTTTGAAGCTGAAGGTATACTGGTATACTGTGTGGAGTGTGAGCGAGAGCGTTAGTTCTAGAATGGCAGAAATATTTTGTAAAAGTTGTCGTGTAAATATTGTTTTCAGTTTATAAATTGATATCAAAGAAATAATAATCATTGTCATCAAATAATCAGCAAAATAGCTAAAACGAATAGTCAGTTAATTAATTGTATTGGTTAGGATTTTATTTACTGACTATAAGTGAGTACTCTATTTATGGATGAATTCGTTTTAAAACGTGGCAATCGAAAAAGGCGTACAAAAAGAAAATACAAATTACATATGTATGTCATTTGACAAATGAACCCAGGTCGACGCCAATACACGTATTTCAGTAAAATCTTCGACAAAGTCAATCATGCTATAATTCTTGGAACAAACGTAGAGCCTTAGTATTCATTGCAATTTTCTGAGATGGATGTTGTCATATATCCAATCGAACACAACTGGCAAATACAAATTAATGCTTCACGAGTACTCCTGGGGTGCCGAAAGATTCAAACCTACTCTTCCTCTATTACATCAACTATCTCTGCAATGAACTTAAAAATCTGCACTTTTTTATGCTGACAATCTAAAAATGTTGATGACAACATTCAATACGACTCGAATACCATAAGAAGGCGGTGCGCACGCAATGCCATGCCATATAATCACGTTCACAAGAAACAAATGCATCTTTCGACATAATAATCGTATCGGTGAAGGTCCTTTACGTAGAGTAAATCATATTCGCGAGTAATACGTCTTCCACATTTCAATGAAACGGTTAGGAACGCTAAAAACATTCGCGATCCAAATCCTACATTATTGGTACTTACAACTACCAATCCGACACGCGTAAATAGGGGACAGTACAGTCCTAGCTAATCTGTGTGTTGCATTTTTCGAATAACTTTATAACATCAATAGCAATGTGGCCAAATTGTCTTCGTTTATTTATTAATTTGTAACGTGATTATTTGATGTTAAATATTTTTATTTTGATTATTTTTTATTTATTATATGTATATTATTAAATTTATGTAATTAGGTTATTTTCTTTTTAGTATGTATTAGGTTAATATCTTGATTTTGATTATTTCGATTTGTGTATTTATTTGATTATGATTATTTGGATTTTTTAATTTAAGATTTATTTGATTTGGTTATTTTATTTTAAAAACATATATGTACCAATAATTAATAGGTGTGTCCTGAAAACCAGGATAAGTAATATCCTGAGGATACCGCCCAATTTGCAGCGTTTGTAGCTTTATTTCATAGTCTTTGTCTATTTATAGTTAATTTTAATTTTTAATCTGTGTGCTCTTGTTTTTTTTGTAATGTTTTTTATAACAGCTGCAAATAAATAAATAAATAAATATAAATAAATATAAATGTTCAAACAAAATATAAATCAAGTATTTCAAGTTAAAAAAACTCCATAGATTTCTAAACTCTGTTGAATTTGGCACAATAATGTGTGTTACCTTTTTTTCTAGTGATAAAGGCGCAAACTTGTAATATGCAGCCAATCGTCGGGTATCCAGCGCCAATTTTAGAAACATCATAGAAGCGCTAATTAAATCCGATAAAAAGTGAAATCGTATGCGCGTCTATGATTAAGGTAAAAAATGCAAGATAGAGATCCGTTTCGTGTTTGGGCACCTTGAACGTGAATACAAGGTCTATCTGACAGTAGCCATGGCCGCCAAACTGACCAAAAGGTAACTACGCAGTATCTATATACATTTTGTTAACTTCATTTCAATTGTCTGATGATTAAAGTTGACCGTAAATTGTTCCACTAGATGTGTTGCGACCATTGAGGCTTATTATATGGAGCTGAAGCCACTGATTTCGGTAAAACTTGGTTAGGACTAAACTTATATGTATATATACAACGGATTATTAAAGGAACAAAATTACTAATTCGAGGCATTTTATATTCGTTGACAAGTGTTTTCTCCAGCATTCCTGTCACTTTTGATGGTGAAACAAAAATGAATAATCAATTGTTTTTACATGTCATATATGCTAATATTATAAAGAAGTAATGTTTGTAAGTTCGAAGTTTGTAAGCTTGTAAGTTTTTATATAGGGGGTAATCTCCGAAACTACTCATCCGATTTCAAAAATTCTTTCACTACTGAAAAGACATTGGTTTTCAATAATCCTAAACTAATTATGCGGTTTCACTAATGGAAAGCTGCATTATCGACGAGTGCTATAGGCTATATTTTATTGTGATAGATATTGGTTTTCAATAAGAAATCACGATGCTTGAAAATCAAGTCGGAGAAAAATAACTGGTGAGTTGCTTTATCGGCGTGCATTGAAGACACGGTTTGATATATATGTTCAAACAATATACAACAAAAATATCGGCTTAAAACAGATCTATAAAAGAGTCGACGAGAGCATATATCTAGCTATTATATTTAAGCTACAATAATTGATTCTATGTCTCAAAAAATAAGAAAATAATTAGGCAGTATATGTTGAACACATTAGCAATAAAATAAGAATGTTTGTGAAAATAAATTAATCCATTATCACGTGTGTTAAATAGATATAAAATTAGTCATTTACTGTAAGATTTTAGGTGCTATAGTTATAGAGATATTATACAATTAGTAACGCGTGGGGGGGGGGGGAGGGGGGGGGGGACAACACGCGTACGTCTACGAGATAGGTAGCGTACATCTGAGGGGGGATATCTTGCACTATATATCTAAAGGTAGCGTTTAAAAAGGTAAATAAACGCCACCCTACTTAAATTAACAAATCGATACGCGCAAACTTTACGCGAAGCGAAGCCGCGGGGAATAGCTAGTGTTATGTAATTTAACGTCTACCTACAGGATTATATGCTGACTATATATGCTTGGAATGGACTCAACTATATGGAATGGGCTGAATTACTTTTAAAACCCATCGTTATGGTATACGGTTATAAAAAAATATGTATTTGTATTTATTTACACCCACACTTTAGTATAATTAAAATGAAATGTAAAATCATAGTATATTTTTCACCCAAAATTCACGTCTATTGCCAGTTGTCGGAGTTGGTACAGTGATTTGCAAATAGCGTCGGCAAGTACCACTCCGAATATGGAAATTAATATGGCTAAATTTTAAGAGATAATTTTACCACTTATCAAATCTATTTGTTTATTCGCGACTAAAGTAAGTAAGTTGATTGCATTGTAAAGCTTTTTGTTTATTGACTGATTATTTAAAAAAAAATAATTGACTATTTTTTTAAACTTATTGATAGATTATTTTAAATTGTGGCGATTCGTTTTTGTGATTTGAGCCTTTTTGATTTTTATAATTTATCGTAGGTGTCTTGCCTTTACATAAAAAAGTATATGTATACGTAATAAAGCTGTGAATAACTTTGAGGAAATGTAAAATGACGTATTCCACAGTACGTACTTTTTGGAATTAAAAAAATATAACTATGACTATGACTATATATGGTATGGAGGAGTGGGGATAATAAGGGCTTGTTTCGTAATTTGTTAGTAGAGGTTTATAATCGATATTTAGCTTCGACTCTCAATAAGACGGTAGAAGAAAATTGAGGCTGGGTTCTAATACTTGTACATAGGTATTAGCTCCATCATCCCCGGGAGCGCCGTCAGCGAGTCCTTGTCCCGGAGCGATCATAGCGAACGGTATACGTAAACGTGGCGGGCGGTCGTTATCCGCGAAAGTGGAACTTGGGGCGCCCTCCGCAAGTGCCGTTATCGCGTGCCGCCCCAGCCAGCCTCCGGAGGCTCCACCGGCGTAATGGGCGCCTTAATTACGACTCGCACTCTTCTGCCCCGGTGCGAGGGAAACTAAAGGCGGCTGAGGGCGGCCGGAGACGGCGAGGGCGGCAGGGGCGCGGGCGGGTAGTGTGCACTCGCCTTTAAATGGGGTGTTCACGCTCGCATACGTGACTAAATATTCCTGGCACTTGCAGACGTACAAAACAGGCTATATCCTCTGTACCCTCGACGTACAAGAACTTAATATAGCAATATACTTCTTTTCATAAGTATCTGCGGGACTTAACGGTTAGGTCACCCGACCGGTCGATTCGAATTCTCAGCTATTTTTACACGATTATCCAAGAAATAATACAAAATTTTAACAAAAAAAAACCGACTTAATTTTTTAAAATTATTTGCAGCAATTTCAAGGTGAAACTTATAACGGGTTATCATAATTTAATGCGTATACAAAATTTCGTGTCTGTGTTGTTGACCGTTGAGGAGAGACCTCGTTGGAAGCCAACCCTGGATGCCGCAGACCTGTCTTGATGAAACTTAGAACGGGCTGGCGTAATTGAATGCATATACAAAATTTCATGTCTGTGCTGTTGACTGTTGAAGAGTCCCCTCGTAGGGAGCCAACCCTGGGTGCAGCAGCCGTGTCGTGGTGAAACTTAGAACTGGATATCATAACTGAATGCGTATATAAATTTTCGTGTCTGTTCTGTTGAACGTTGAGGAGTCCCCTCGTCGGGAGGCAACCCTGGATGTAGAATCAGGTCATTCTTACCATAACAAATGCATTGTCATCACAACTGAACCAACATGTAAATTTTCGACTTTATATGATAATATTTAAGGAGTTCACTCGATTCCTCATGGGTCCCATCATCAGAACAGGATTTTGATAAAAATGGGACCAATTTAGAAATATACCCTTTCGAATAAAAAAATAATTTTCCAAATCGGTTCATAAATGACGGAGTTCTGTGATAACAAACGTTAAAAAAATACAACCGAATTGATAACCTCCGCCTTTTTTTGAAGTCGGTTAAAAAGCAGTGTAATGTGTTCAGGGTTCATATATGTATGTTTTCCGATTCTGTATTCCACCGTTACTTCTAAGTGCTTGGACCGATTTAAAACTGTGTGGAATTATTAGAATCGCTATGTCATCCCGAGTGTCACAGGGTGCCATGGCTATCCTAATATCAAGTAAGTAATTGTCTAAATAGCCAAATGTAAATAAATTACATAATTAAATCGTAAATAATTAAATCGTATTTAGTGTCAAATGAACGATCTAATTGAGTACATTCTGGAAATATACAAGTGTATATATGTATAAATACAAAAACTACAAATATTTTATAAAAAACCGTACTAAAAATAATTATAAATACTTTAGTTCACTTTCTGTAACGGCAGTCGTGTCTTTTATCGTTTTTAATATATTTACATGTTTAGCATATGCATTTTAGAGCCTAGGATCTTCAGACAGCGTCCTCAATTATTTAATTGCATTATCTCGGACGAAGTTTGAAATCTAAATCCGGCTAGATTCTAACCGCTAGAAGGGCCATCGCACTTTCGACACCGACCACAAATAGATAGAGTTGTCAACTACAACGGGCGAACCCGTCACTTCAGGAAGTTTTAACGATTAGTCGTTCTATTTCCCGTGAAGTGAGCGCAGAAGACCTGGACAAAACAGTCCACCGTTAAGCTCCGCCACATGCCCGTAAGAGCCCAACGCCTTAGCCGCGAGATAACCAGGTAAGTTACCCAGCGGGCTCACATTCACGCCCTTACTTCCAATTGCGACCAGATTACTCCGGTCTCTCGATTGGTTACGAGTTCGAGGTCGCTCGCGCGGTCCTCTCTCTTACGAAGCGGTGAAACGGTGTAAACCGAATCTATTGCGGACCACGGCATTTTTTTTCTCAGCTGTTCACCCAGGATCGGGTAGCCGATGGTCGTTTCAAGAGTAGTCGCCGTAAGGTCCGCAACCACCTCCGCTCTATAGGAAACAGTACTGCTTCCAGACTCCTTCGACTGTTAGTCAGAGTGCACAATCGATTGGCTTACGCCGCACGGTGCGCAGACCGTCCAGGAGCGCCAGAAGGTCGACTCCTAGGGGAAACTAGCCCTAAGACCAGAGTCCTGCTCAGGCTCGCACTTCATGCGTGGAGGCCGCCGGATGGGTGTTGACCCGTGAGTGTGACCAACCCTGAACAGAATGGGTCTTCGTAGCCAACTCAGCAGGGGCCCATTAGCTGCCACACCGACCACAGTCGTGAACCGCAGAAGGGCGACTGCAAACGAAATCTTACCATTGACACAGTATACCAGATACCAGGTGGTATAATGTGCTATTAACGGCCGTATATCAACGATTCGAATTCGCAGTTATTATTTAAAATATCGTAGCCCTATGACACCTCGTACACGCCAACAAGCAAACTTTATAGAGTATGGAAAACACTGAATACCTTCATTCACGGGATGTTTCTTTAGTTGTGTAGATAAAACAATATTTAAAAAAAAATATTAGTTTACTATACTAACGATTAAAACTGTCAAAGTGTTAAGTTGTTTGCAAGGAATCACTACTAAGCACGTAAGAGGTATCACCGGATAAAATCATCAACTCATGCATATGATATGCCACTGCAAATTAGAAATACACGAAAACTAGGTAATTTGAGCACTCAGGACATGGAGAGATCGATCGGAAGCGTGGTTTTACACCAATAACAGTAAAAAATTGATAGATCGACGATATCCGTTGGGATATTATTAAAGAAAATTGCATTTAAATTCTGTCGATTTATTGCAATAACCAACCATTTACTTACACACATGTACATACATAAACGCACCTTTCATGATAGGGTTGATTGTAAGAGTTTGTCGTCAAATTTAAAATTGGTAAAATTCATTATTAAAAATGATTCTGTTATAAATTGTACATGAAAAATCACAAGGATAAAGGCATAGCTGTCCATTTTTTTAAATCTTTTATTTTTCAGTCCAGATAACTGTAGTACGTGTAGTTTGTATGAGAATATATGGGTGAAAGAGTGAATGTGTGGTATAATTTGTCTGTAAGTGCGTGTGTATGTGTGTGTGTGTGTGTGTGTGTGAGTGAGTGTGTGTAGAAATTAATGTGAAAATATGTGTACTTTGTGTTAGCGTGTGTCTGTATTAGTATTTTAATGTTGAAAGTTTAGTCCTTAACTTCCAAGCATCCAAATAAGTCCCGTTTCCCAGGTTTTGAGTCTTATTACAGACATGTTCTCTGAGAAGACCATTCCCAGCGGCCAGTCATCGGTTCTCAAATTATAAAGTTTTAAAATGATGTTGCCAGTTATAGATAGCATGATTGCGTGCCAGTTCTGGTAGAATTTTTTACATTTACCGTGAAGCAATCATAGAAGTTTTTTTCCGTGCGACCGAGCGGGATCGGGAGATTAGAGAGATCGTTTCTCACCGAAGATTATCATCGTTTATCCTCCTGTATCTCAGTATATTTGTGGTTTCCCTAACGTAAAACGCCTCACAAAATTTGCATTACAGATAATAAATGCATTTTTGCGAATAGTAATCCTAATGTGTTTAAATCGGATAGTGTTCGGTCGTTTTGGGGCTAGTGAATTCGGTTGCCAGTAGGTGTATCAGACAGGTTTTGCAGCGGCTACGATCGCAGGGATGTTTGACAGATATTATGTACCAACAACTTATAATAGTAGAAATATTGACAGCATCAGCTGTTTATCATTGCACGTGCATCGCACTTCAATTCTGGTCCAAGGTCACAACAATACAAGAAAAGCTTAATTTTGCCTTAGAGGTGTATAGAATATATGTATGGATGAAAAGTAATAATTAAGCGATTCTACATTTTGGTGCATATATCAAAAACATATATTAAGCGGTTCTCAAATTAAAAAGTTTTTAAATTATTTGGCCAGCTATATGTTGCATGGTCGCGTGTCAATTCCGCTTGATTTTTTTACGTTCTTGCTCCTGCTGCCGTGACCAAAAATAAGGTTTATAAAAAATCTTATTGATAAGCAGTCATTTACACGAATACCAGCGAAGTAGTCATCTTCTATACTCTATTAGATATATGTATCGAAATGCGTTAGTAATGCTAATACTGCGCTATTCGTGCTCAGAAGATTCTGTGCCGCCTATATTAAAATGAACTGTTCATCGTCATTTAATGCAGTGTAAATATAAAGATGTATCCTCAGGGCTTACCTAAAAACCAGATTAACATTGAGTAAGTTACTGACTTCAAATTCGAGACAAGTCAGATATTTCTAGACATTTTGGACGCGTTCCTATGTCGAATGGGGGCTTTACAACACCGATTTCGGTTTTCGGCGCCATATTGACCGCCATATTGGATATCTCACTTCCGGTCAGGACTTCGCTTTGGCAACCGGCATTTTAAGCTATTGCATAGCTTTTATCGCGGGCCTAGGCCAGCGCGGCGACCGAATGAAGAAATTTCTTAACGAAAATTAATGATTTTAAACTGATAATTACATCTAAACGAGTACTGCTTACGATTCGAAAAAAATATATGTTAAACAAGAACATTTTCCTAATATTCTTAGCTTTGAATATTTTAGAATTTGTTTATATTACATAGTGTAATTAATTTGTGAAATTAGGTCTAACCGAACACAAAAACGACTACTACGCAAATACTATCTGGCGTATTATTATGAAACCTGCACCATTTTAAAGATAATTAAATTATCTATCTTTTTATCTACGATTTTTTTCGAATAATCCGTTATTTTTGCTTTATCGAATAAAACATTCGTGCGTGGCGCTCTATCGGAAGACGTTTAAATTATTCCGAATCATTTGCTACCGCAGCCGCAAATGATTTGGAATAACTTCAACGTTTTCCGATAGAGCGCAGCTATCTGATATCAGAAAAAATAAAATAAATAAATAAATATAATTGCATAAGTTGTTAAAAATGCTACGCAATAGCTTTACCGCGGCAGTCCCCGAGTGCCACACGTATTTTTTTTTTCAGATTCAGCATTGTTGAAATAGGAAAAAAATACCGATTGCCCAAAAGTTATATGATTTGCTTCTAAAAGTTCGTATTTCAGAAAACTTGACTAGACACATATATAGATAGATACATGTATATTTCGGAATGTACTCAATCAGTCCTTTTATTTGACATTAAACACGATATATTTGTTAATTTATTGTCATTTGGACATTTAGACAACTACTTACTTGATATTTGACAGTTAAGGTACCCTATGACACTCGGGATGATATAACGATTCTAACAATACCACTCACTACTATATCGGTTTATGCGTTTAGAAGTTATGATGGAATAAAAAAAAACAGAAAACATATAAATAGATGAACCATGAACAAATTACACTCCTTTTTGTTGGGCAGTCGTGTAAAAAGTAATGAAATAATAACAAATCTACGAATCCCGCATAATTTCCCCAGCGTTAGACAATAAAATAGATATGAAAATCAAAGTAGGTATTCATGTATAATACATACAAAGAGTAGTAATTTCTAAAGCTCCCTTTCTCTGTCGCACATGCAATTTCCTGTCTGGCAGATATACAGTGTAGTAAAGGCCGCCAACCCCCAAAAGCATTCAATCAGCGTGGCACATCGCTGGGGAAGCCATGCCATCGCGCATTCATAACGGAAAATGATGAAAGTGCATTTGGCGCGCTGCATTCTCCCGACTTCCCCCGCTTTCCCGGCTTCCCGCCTCCCGGGAGCCTACCTTCCAGCCAGGCTGTGTTCCCTCCTTGGACGAATCCCGACGGAGTCTAGGCGATGCATCATTTTGCTGCGCGTCCCTCCCTGCTCGCTGTCTCGTGTTCCATTCGTGCTCGCCCTGGGCACAGATAAGGAAAGAGATCGACGCGAATGCGACAGATATGACACACTTTTAAAAGCGGCTAATTCTCCTCCCTTTAAATCGACACATAATATTAGTTCAATTCAATTCAATTCCTTATTTTAAAAATCAGATAGTATTACAGTGAATAATCGCATTTAAAGATACAAATAAAAAAATATAAATCCGGCTACGGACTTCAATAAAATCACAGAAATCACGTTGATTTACTTACTCTAAAATACCTAATTTTAATAAAAAATTGGGTATATCTGTGACGCGAAGAATAGAAGATTTGGATATGTCTACAATGTTCGCCAAGAGATAGATCATTTTATTACACGACTGCCCAGCAAGTCAGGAGTGTAATGTGTTCAGGGTTCATCTATGTGTGTTTCCGTTGCTTTATTTCACCATAACTTTCAAAAGCTTGAACCGATTTGGAAGTATGTGTATTGTTAAAATATTTATGTCATCCCGAGTGTCATACCTTAACTGTCCAAATATCAAGTAAGTTTGTCTAAATGTCCAAATGTCAATAAATTAACAAATGAAAGGTCTGATAGAGTACATTCCCGAAATTTACATGTATCTATATGGATAAATACATAAACTACAAATATTTAATAAAAAAACCTTATTAAAAATAATTATAAATACAATAGTACACTTTCTGTAACGGCGGTCGTGTTTTTTATTCTTTTTAGTATATTTACTTGTCGTCATTGGTATCAAGAAGGAAGGAAGGTAGGAGATGAATAATAAATAAAACGATGTCCATACATCGTGGCGTTGCGCAGGAGCGAATCCATTATCTACTTAAGTACTTACACAGCTACCGCCATGGCAGATGTAATGGCACCGTCATTGACAAGCGTAGCCGCCTCCGCAGAGGATATCTTTCGCTTCTGATGAGACTAAACCCTCGGATTGAGTTTGAATTGAATTGATTTTTCCATTATCCTTAATGTTAGTGTTCTAAAATTCTAGGCAAAGGCAAAGCCTTTGAGATGTTTTGGAAAAGTAATTTTGTTAACATATACCTAACTTATTATATTTCCGTAACATATACATAATTTACTACCCGCTATACATAGAATGTCGACTTCAGCAATACTATACTGTGTATCTAATAACCTTTTAATGCCGATTTCTGTGATTATACGCATCACGGCCTAAAACAAAAGGCCTAACGCGAAAAATCAAGCAGTCGGGAGAATTCCCTATCATGCGATATCTGTTATACAAACAACTCTTCGAGATTAATCTGTGTACGAAAGGGGTTTGCGCAGTTTTATCTCTCATGGATCAGACGGATTATTTTTATTAATTCCGATGGCAACATTCGAGACAGACTGATCAGTCTTTGATGCCATTTTTTATAGAGAGGTTTGAGCATATTATTACAGTATATAACTAAAAGCAAGCCAGAAGAGGCAACAGCCGCTTTCTAGCGCAGGTTATTCAGCATTGAAAACTAAAGAAATGAACTTAAAAGTTGAGTTCCTCGGCAACTTAAGCTTCAATCATCAATTTGCAAAAGTGTTCCATGATTCAAGTGAAATCTTGTGAACAGTTTTAGTATTTGTATTTTTTAATCTTGCGGAATTCTTTTTGGAAATAATTACGATAAATTAGTTTTGGCGAACCGTATTATATACCGTTTTGCGATGATTGGAAGTCGTTTATTTTTAGTTTTTAAACTAAATATGTCTTGTTTTTCTTAAATGACCATTTAGGGCATTGAAAATAAAACATTTCCAAACATCGCCATTTCATGAAATTAGTTTTCTGGAAAGCTAATTAAAGACAAGCGTTATCTAAAACTTCAATATATTAGAGACGTTTGGAGAAAAAACAAACGCGATCAACCACCCTAATGTCGCTCTAGTGATTACATAGTGTAGATTTTCCAACTAAGGCATATGACTGCGCTTCATTTCTATCCCCCTTCTAGCATATTATGTAGATCGACTATAATCCGAAAGTCCTTTGTGTATTCGGCCTTTTAACCCTTTAATAACTTTCCAATGTCAATACGAGATTTAGAAATAAAATTCTTCGAACATAGAGTTAAACACTGGATCATCACACATGCTTTATGAGGTAGACGACTTCGAAAAAGTACTTCAATATCTTTAATATACATACTCATTAACAAAAATAACATCAACTGTCGTAGACACCTCTTTTATTCTTGTGTTAAAACATACGAGGTAAACCTCGTAGGAATAATTTGAAAAAGTTTGATTATTCATTAAGATTATGGTCGTTTTACGTATGTGATTATTGAGCATTTATCTATTATTTTGTCTGACTTTGCTTATTATTATTTTTATTGACCATTTGTTGTATTTATTTTATTTATTTATTTATTTTATTCAAGAATTAATTACTATAAAACATTGATTTGCTTACAAAAATAACAGGAACCGAATGGCAAAACCTTAATCTTTTGCTTATTTGTTTCTTTCCCCCAGCTGGGACTAGCCCGTTCTAGGGTGGACAGGACTCTAATATTACAAACAAGTTTGCTTGATTGCTTGATTGCTTACAAAAAAATCTAATAACACTAAATTGCCCTAAAATGTGGTCTTCAAAAAAAAATTAATAATGATAACAATAAAATATATTAAAAGATAATATAATAAATAAAATGCAATTTCATTATATAATCGGCAATAATTATTATATAACATTCGATTAAATAATATAAATAAAGTTATATGTGAGAAAAGAAAGAAACAGTCATTAATATTTAATATATGTTAAGTAATATAGGATTTAATATAAAAATACCTAGTCAAAAAAGTACAATTCATTGTCAAAATGATATATATCAACAAAGTCATTAGTTGTAGGCAAAGTCATTGGTTGAATTAGTTTTGATTATTTGTTTCATTTATATTTTGAGTATTTGTGTTTTAAATATTTATTATGATGACATATCCAACTGCAGGTACTTGCAATTTTAGATGAATAAAAGAAGACTATTGACTATTGACTACTATTGATAACGACATGGTTCTGCGGCTTTTAATAGAGAGCTTGATGTTATCCATCAATAATACTTGCAAGAGCTCCTAAATAGTTTAGTAATGTGTTTGTTTATGTTTTGCCAAACTGAATGGCATCACTATGCTGAACACAAGCAATTAAAATCCAAACAGCGATCAATAGCTCCAACTAATTTGCGCATTTCCAATAGCTCCAACTAATTTCAATTTGCAATTTTGCGCATTTCGTGAATTTACGTAATTTTGCAGACGTGAATTTAAGGTTAAAATACTGTATTTCTATAAGTTTTATTGCACAACATATAAGATCATTTATATTATTGTCTAATGAGTGGGCTACTTTTTTGAAAATTATTATAGAATTTTGATTAATTGGCCTTAAACCGGCGACTGTTTGTGAATTTTTGCTGTAAGAGGTTTAGAATATAACATATTTACGGATCGTTTTGACATCTAAACGGTATAAAAAAATTACAATGTATTGTTGTAAAAGTCCTCTATATAATAAGTGAATCATTTTTTACTACTTTCATATAAAATTGTTGATAAAAAAAATATTTAACTTTGTCAATTTTTTTAGAAAATGGGCGAAGAAATGCTTTTGATTTTGGCCTTTTAGAACTCTCGTTCATAAAATAAAAACAACAGAAATAAACTTTAGTTCAATATGAATCCATTTCCTCAAAAAAAAAAAGCAAAACATTAATTAAAATTGGCAATAAAGTCTTTTAAAACAATCTAATTCTCGCGTTATGATACTCGCCTATGATACGATTCACGCCTCCAGTCAGCTATAGTCCCCGCCGAGCGCTTCCAAAGGGTGGACGTATCTCTTTGGCTCCGAAAATCCTACCTACCTATAGTTATATTATAAAATTGATTATAGAGGTATCACGGCCCACGTCGATTTCGTACACGGCCTCTTAAATTAGCAGTAATATATTTGAAATAAATTGAATCTGCTTGTTTTTTGATGACTATACCCGACGGACGTCTCATCGGCAGACGTCCACGGGAAGCGATACGTCTTACCAGGTTCGACGGCGACTTTCTCATGTGAACTCCGAACTCGCAATATGCGGGCGTGCACCCGCAATAAAACAACCAAAATGGCCATATATTTCGTTGCCCCGGTTACGACTTCAACGACGAATGAATACAAATTAAGCCCATTACTTGGGTATTTTAAGTGGCGGTCGTGGAATGGCGAATTAGATTTGTTAATGTGTTTAGAGGAAGAACTAACGGAATGGCTACACAAGGAATCTTAAAAACGGCCGATACAAATAGTTGCCGAGTTCGTAGAACGAAGAGAATTTAAAATGGGCAACATTTGAATTTTGCCCAAGACTTTTTAGATACCAAAATATGCTGAGTACTAAAATGTTAACATATGTATGTTCGATTATTTTGTTTTGTATTATATAAACTCAAACACGTCCCAAACAATATGAGGTTTTGGTCAATTGAAGTTTATCCTTTGCTGCGGGCGAGCCAGTCGTCTCAAAACGTTATAACGGCTGTTGCCATCTTGTCACCCTAAGATGAGTCGCAAAGACTTCAGACGAAGACATTGAGGAGTGTCAATTATTACGGGCGTACCCGCCACTCTAGGGCATTATAACGACACTTACCATTCTGTCTCCCATGGAGTGAACGTAAAGACAGCACAATCCACAGTCAAACTACGCCAACTTCAGAGTACGACGCCTTACCGCGAGGCACTGGTGCGGGCTTACTCGCGCCCTTACTACCAGATGTAGATGGATTTTTCCATCCTCCAGTCGCTTGCGCGGCCTCTACGTGACAGCGCTGCAGCGGTACTTCAAGCTCACG
This sequence comes from Micropterix aruncella, assembly GCA_944548615.1. Taxonomy (NCBI): domain Eukaryota; kingdom Metazoa; phylum Arthropoda; class Insecta; order Lepidoptera; family Micropterigidae; genus Micropterix; species Micropterix aruncella. Next base: position 28,439,527 of record OX155957.1, read on the forward strand.
CGGGATCGGGTGGCCAACGGACCGTTTCTCAGACTAGATAATAATAATAATAATATACTCTTTCTTTGTACTTAATTATGATACAAACAGGCGAGCTTATTGCCACATGGCAATGTTTTACAACTAACCTAATCACAGTGGTATATGCGCGCGTTATGGAAATAAAGATTATTACGTTCGTCTGCATAAAAAAGTGCGCCGTCTTCGGCTGCGTAAACTTAGTTGTCTCTGGTACATAGACAACAAAATAACTGACGACGTGCGTCGTCAGTTACTTTGACAAGAGCAGAGGTAGTGCTATGGCCAGAACGGAAACCGGAAAAAGGGATTAAACATATTTAATTTAGAAAGGTAATGACGCCAGGTCAACAACTACCCTTGCTACTTTTTTTTAATTTGTTGTGTGGGGCTTTTCTAAGGTCTTTATGAGCCTTGTAACACTGCTACCGTTGCTGATATATTATGTTCGCCACCTACTATAGTTCTGCGCGAAGCCTCGTGTCATTTAAGAACCGCAACAAGCTTTTGGCGCCAGATTGTTTTACCTCCTCAGGTTGGTGGTAATGACCACCCAAGTGGGTGTATCTTTTACGCATCAGCGGGCCACACTTTGCCCCTTGACAGAATCTGCATATTTTTGTGTCTCGGAGCTTGAGGTTGTACATGTGTTTGTTAAGGCCACAATGCCCCGTGGGCGCCCCCACCAGTATGTGTAGATTGTTACTGTTTAGTGATAAGGCCTCACGGGCTGTCTTACGCTCGTAAGCGTTAATTAGCGCTTTGAATTAATTCAACCCTGGCGTGTTGTTCCAGTGGTTGACGGATTGTTCTAAATATATTTGTTTGAGAATTAGGTTTGCAAGGCTTTTTGGTACGCCACAGCAAGGTTAAGGGCCCTATAACGCCCTTTTGCTCCCGTCTTAGCAAGTTCGTCGGCTTTTTCATTTCCCTCGATTCCTGCATGGTCGGGACCCCATCGTTGTTCTTTTCGCCTTTCGCATCGTTGTTCACTACGCTGTTCTTTTCGCCCAGGGAATTCAGGAGTGATACGCAGTTTTGCACTAGCTTTGAATTAATGGTATTCGAGGCTAGTGCCATAATAGCTGCCTTGCTATCCGAGTGTATATATATACGGTGGTTAGCGTAGTTCTTATGGAGGTTGATATTCTATTGTTAAGCAGTCTGATCCTTTTTTTGAGTTCTGTATCGCATCCACTGTCTACTGATGAATTTTCAGCTTTTCCAAAAGAATTTAGGGGTACTAATTAAAATTACACCTTTCCTAGTACGCCAGCGCCAGGTGTCCCGTAATCTGGCCTGCTGACTCTACCCCAGCATTCTATCGCCAAAATAGTGTCTGATCTGAAAGTATCAGCTTATACAAAACTCTTAAACTTTTTTGTCGCTGCCTCTTGGACTATAATCACAAACGTCGTTTTATAGCCAAGGTGTCATTCTGCGAGTTGATTGATTCCCGGAACGATTCGTTGCGTGATATTTCACAGAAATTGGTACCTATTTTTATAAATATCACGTGAACTCACAAATAAGCAACGTTTAGGAAATTACTACTGGCGATACACAAATATGTATCGACACATAATAAATATTTATTTAAATAATATCTGTCCGGATTGTTTTAAGACGTTGACTGTTAACTACCAAATATTTCGTAGTTGACTTTAGCAAGAAGCTTTTTGTCATTCTATTTGTCATTGATTTAACAAGATTATATTAATTTTATGTGACATTATACACTTAAACTTCATCTGATATTCATTTCCAGTGAGCCTCAAAATAAAACTAATAATTAAGCTATAAGTAAAAATGTTATAGGTGTGCGATTTTATTGCTCTCAAGTGTATTTCGTAGGCTATATGTTTACCTCGGATGTCGACTGTACCGCGTCTTTTTTGCCGAGTTTTGACGTTGCCGCACGTTCCTGCCAACTCGGCAACTTTTCAGAGCCCGCTCGGCATGGAGTCGTTGGACACGGCAGTTATATGCGGTAAGAACGAAGGCGAAGAGGCTCCGATGCAGGAAACGGGAGACTGGCCGCCATCAATAAAGACGGCCGCGGTGCCGCCCATACCGTACATCCGGGTTGATGGAGGGTTCTATCTAAAGCTGCCTATTTACTATACGTATATCACAAGCCAACAAATGTTGCAAGCAACTGCCTATCATTCGACTGGGAAACATCCAAAGTTTATTACTTAGATGTTTATTAAACATACAGCGTTGCTAAACTATTTTACATATGTGATCGTAACAATAATTGTGAGGCAGTTTACTTGTTTTCAAGATTTTACAATAAGTGTTTAGCAATTTTAATTAACTATAATTAATTTAAGTCATACAGACCGGAGGAGTGGGATAGAAGGAAGAAGTTTGCATTTTATACAAACATTCATATACGTACACATTCTTAAATACATATATAAACATACACATTCTTAAATACGTACACATATATACATAAATATAAATATTAATAAAATACACACATAAATAAATAAATACATACATAAAATCATATCTGTCAAAAAGGGTCGTCAAAAAAAATATAATCTATACTAATATTATAAAGAGGTAAAGTTTGTGAGGTTGTAGGGAGTAATTTCTGGATCTACTGAACCGATTTTGAAAATTCTTTTACCAATAGAAAGCCACGTTATTTATGAGTGTCATAGGCTATATATTAATCCGAAAAATAAAAAAGACTTTTTCGTGGTAGTCGGATTTGCAAAGTAAGCCGGAGAAAAAAACGGTCGAATAAAAAGGTTTCTTACGAACGCTGCCTTAACAATGAGAGATATATGATTGAGTTCTAGAAAAAAGTTGTATAGATTTATAATCCCTACAAAAATGTCAGCGACAGCATATGTCTAACTTTTATATTTAAGTCACAAAAAGCAGTTTTTTATATTAAAAAAATAATACTTTAAATCGTTAGGTCATGTTTATTGGTCATATTATCAACAATTATGATTTTTTATCAAAATAATTAAATTTATCGTCTCAAGACTTTTCCCTTTTACTGCATATAATTTCCTTTTTATTGCATAAATGGTTAAAGAGATAATACGACATAGGTATTTTATTTTTATTTATTTTATTTATTTTTGTTTATTCAGTTATTACTCATCAACATAACAGTAAAACCAATGCATTGAAAAGTAAAATTAATAAAGATATTACCATAACTATACAAATAGAATGATACGTATAATACTAGCTATCATGTAAAAATAAATAATTAATAGCTTGCAATTTAAACAAGTGAGGGTTGGCGGTAAAAATATCGAAATCTGGTGCCATCGAGTGAATTTCATTTAAGCGCCGCAAAGCACGCGCCAACAAGTTCCACCTCGTAAGGTTAGTGCGCGAGAACGGCTCCGCGAAAAGATGGTGCGATCGAGTACGGAGATAATTATTTGGTATGAATAGATCCACCTTTGCTAGTAAGCTAGGGTTATCAGTTTTACCACGAATTAGATTGAAAACATAGGACATGGTCAGCATTTCTCTTCTGAGACAGAGAGAATTATAGCCAACCATGCCTGTGATAAATGCAGTCGGATACAAAAATGGATAATATCCGTACTGCTTGAAGTACAGAAATCTCAAAAAACACTTCTGTACCTTTTCCAGCATGAGGGTATAAGTATCTTCATGTGGATTCCAAATAGGTGCATTCGTTTCCATGCGACTTCTAACAATCGAGTTGTACAACGTGCGCATAACCCGAATATTATTGAAGTGTTTGGATTGCCGTATTACAAACCCTAGAAGCTTGAAAGAAGTTGAAGATAGTTGTCTAATATGTTCCTTGAAGTTTAACTTGGGGTCGAAAAAAACTCCCAAGTCCTTGACTTCAGTAACTCTGGGAAGCACACATCCAGCGATGGAGTAATCATACATCAGATGATCAGGCGATCTTGTGTATGTCATCACTGCACATTTGTTAATATTGAAGTGAAGGTTACGAGCTTGGCTCCATGCATAAACTGCATCAATATCACGCTGGAAGAGCTCGCAGGCCTCAGCACTTCCAGTTGATAAAAACAATTTGACGTCATCAGCAAACATTAGACAACGTGCAGATGTGACTACTTTACTCAGATTATTAACAAATAAGTTGAATAACAAAGGCCCTAAGTTTGATCCTTGGCTAACCCCCGATTGAGTGTTGTATAGTTTGGATTCAAAATTGCCAAATTTAACGAATTGCTGGCGGCCCCCCAAGTAATCTGCGAAAAGTTTCAACAGTTTACTCGAGAATCCAGCAGCAGCCAGTTCTCGGAGTAACGCATCGTTGTCGACTCTGTCAAAGGCCTTCTTGAAATCCAAATACACGACATCCACTTGTCCCCTTGAGGTGCTATCCAACTCATCAGTAACATAATCTGTAAAAACGGATAGGTTGGTAGTTGTGGAACGATTAGGACGGAACCCGTGTTGGGCATCCGATAGTGTACCGCATATTAGTTGGGTATAAATTTCTCGGTGAAGAATCGTCTCGAAAAGCTTAGGAAAGGCTGATAACACTGCAATCGGCCTGTAATTATCAACCTGCACCTTATCGCCACTTTTTGGTATTGGAGCTACTCTAGATATCTTCCACTTATAGGGGTATACTGCAGATTCCAACGATCTGTTAAATATATACATCAGGGGTTGTATAAAAGACTCACAACATGCTTTAATAACATAAGGAGGAACTCCATCAGGTCCAATAGTGCGGACTGATTTCAGCTTGCGTATTGCAAACCGAATATCATCTTTAGTGATACTGTGGACGTTGACGCATGAAGAATTTGCGTCACTCGACATAATAGTCGCTTCAGCGGCGACAGCGTCTAAGGCCGGTATGTTCGGTAGAAACACTGATGAGAAGTAATTCGCAAAAACATCAGCGGCTGCAGCACCCGAATATGTAGCCTCATTATAGACCACATTCAGGGGTACCCCACCAGCAGTTCGCTGACTACGAACATATTCCCAAAAGCGTGAACTATCTTCTCGGATAGACGTCTCAATATTGTGCATATACAAATTGAAAGAGTCTTTTATTTTATGCTTAACTCTACACCGCAAAGTTTCGAAAAGCTCCCTGTGAAACTGAGAACCGGTCCGCTTCCAGCACTTGTGATGATACGACTTCGATTGAATGTCACGGATAATGTCGCCATTAAACCATAATTATGGAACCGCGACCGTATCTCGGGTTGGAACTCCTGAAAGACAATATATTTTGGTACCAAATAATAACATTACATCTAATACAGAGAAGTTTTGAACAATTAAAATACACATAATTTATTCAATCATAATCATTTCATTCACTCATTTGAAACCCAGTAATATAGCCGAATTGGCATACAAATACATACATACAAATGAAGTAAAAATATAACCCTCTTTTTGCCAGTTAGGAAATAAATCATAGCATTCAGTAATAGCCGAACCACACTAATATTTTCATCACAAGTAAAAATGTTTACCGCCCAACGAAGTGGGCACGGGTCAACTAGTAATAAATAAATTAATCTTTATGCGCATTTTCTATGGTTCTATATAATACTTTTATATAAGCAGTATGATTAAATAAATTAATGTCTATATGATGGAACCTAATATCATATAAGGTCATAAGACGATGCATAAAGGCATTTTGTGCATAATTGAGGAGTCGGCGAACAAAACGATCTAAATCGGTTTTGGACCCAAATGTTTTTATCCTATCTTTAATACTTTAGTCAATACACTTTCATCATAAAATACAGTTTCGCGTCTATAAAAGGGCATTTGTTCGTACAGATCATTGATAATTAGCATCCGTCACTTTTACATGATTTCACAATAAGAATGACTCGATTAGAGGACAAAGAAAAAAATTCTCGACAGATCGCTTACTGGCGGTCACGCCATTCTGCCTGGCTAAACCTTCCTCCGCAGGAGTGGTTCCGCCTGTTTGTTTATAAATCTTTCGGCTAAATCAATGTCATTAATAATCTCCCGCCGTCATTTCTGCCCAAAAGTTGATTTTGAGTTGTCGAGAAACACGAGCTCTATCCAAGACAACAGTGGGTTTCCTGAAAAAATAATGTTTACCCACCTTATCACGACAACATTGTTGAGTGAACACTGGGTTAATGGAAACGACTTTATCATTACAATGTCAACTTATTTAGATTTATTAGCTCATCTAGATACAGGCCTTAGTTGACCTAGTTAGATGAGTTTTAGGCAGGTGCCAAACACGATGTGACGGTTTCTCTGAACTGTTTATGTTTGATTCTTTAACTTGTTTGGTATAATTAGTCGTAACCATTGTAATAAGTACTTATAAATAAATAAATTAAAAAAATATATGCAATTTCAAACACAATTCACTATTGCATTAAAAGAATCGCCAAAGGTAAAATGCAACACTGAGATAATTCAATAATAATAACTTAATAAAATAATTTAATAATAATAACTCAATAAAATAAAATAATAACTCGATAAGATAACTCAATAAAATAAAATAATAACTCAATAAGATAACTCAATAAAATAATTTTGCAATTTGAAACACAAATCACTATTGTATTTAAATTATATTGGGTAATCATGAGACAATTCATCTCACTGATATGATTAATAAGCCGAAGTTTAATGCAAAAGTGGGTCATTTGTCGAGTTTTTCAGATTTTCATAAAATTAACCATCAAAATTAAGGTTATCGTTTTCCAAAACAATTTATGCGAAAAGATGCGTATTTTGTCCATTAAAAATCATGACTTGATTTTTTTTTAAATATATTTTATAGTTAAAACTTAAGAATCACTAAAATCTGTTTATCTCAAAACTAGTGTTTTTTAAGATAACCACTTTCGCTTTCAGCTAGGGATATGTATAAATATCGCTTATACTCGGTTTTTGAGGCATTTCTTTATTGTCCCTACTGAAATCAGATCCTATTTGTGGAACTCATTCACAATAGACTTTATATTTAATTAACATTAATCCTGATGTTACAGACGCCTGCCGCGTTGAGATGTGCCGTTTGGCGTGGGAGAGACGATTGTTAAGATTATCTCGAGTCAGCTGTGGCGGCCGTTGCGCAACCATGGCAAGCCGCAGTCCGTGGCGAGATCGCTGCGGCCAACAATCGCGCGTTGCTCAACATGCGACAGTTAGTTGCCGCACACAACCAGCCATGACTTGCTGGAACTGCTGAAGGTTGATAAACAAGCGCAGCGTTTATATTTACTTCATTTCTTAGAACGGCTATTTAAAAACTACATTTTCATGGATATTTAGATCACCAGTGAGGTGCACTGCGATCTTTAAAAGCTTCTGTAACTCCATTTGTTGTCAATTCATTCACTAGTCCTTTGCGATGATAGAGGAAACGATTTCTTCTGTCTTACCTAGGTTCAGAACTTGTGTTGGCTCGTACGTTTCAAATAATAATAATATTAAATTATTTATTTGCAGCTATCAATACAAAACAAATAAAAAAATACAAAATTACAAATTAAAACTGAAAATAGACAAAGACTATGTAATACAAAATGCTGCGTATTAGAGGTATCCTCAGAATATCTTCTAACCTGGTTTTCAGGATATATCCATTATTGGCACCAATACCTATTTATAGAATTTAAAATAAAATAATCAAAATCAAAATATTCAACATTAAATAATCAAGATAAGAAATTACAAACAAATGAAAAAACAACAATATTAACTAAATTAATAAGTAATCATTCTAAAAAAATCTAAAAATCTTTGGCGCACAGTGCGCGCATGCGATAATAGTGTTCGAAAATAGCAACCCATACGAAAGCCATGGAAAATTTAACAAATTAAAGAAACGGGGAGGCGGTCCACTTCCGTTTCGATGTTACGAATCGTTTTCCGTTAATCATTTTTCTCTAGAACTTCAATAGTTTCGGAGATCCAGGTGCGAACGTTGAGCAATTCGTCACATAAATCTTTTTTTTAAAGAAAAAGTCTAAAATTTGCCTCTAAGAGGGGGGGGGGGGGTTCTCCGCACATTGCACCCTTCTGGCAAAAATCCTGGCAGGCCCCCATGATCACTGCGATTCATCGCGATTTCGTTCTGGCGTCAGTTACAATTAATTATTAATTATAATGGTTTATTCGTCGATTGTTGTGACTTCTGGCGCTTGCGAGGAGCTGTAAGCAGCTGCGCACAGTGCATTTCCGCGACATACGAGTAGGTATGGTAAATTAAGTAAAAAGCCAAATAAATGGCTATTAGTTTCGCCTTTAATGGGGTTGCCAAACATTACTACGGATTTTAGCATATAATATAATCAATGATGTTTCAAACGACATATAATATATTATAATATACCATATAATATGTTACAAACGACAAACAAGGCGATTACAATGCGATACGAGTACATTGAATGCGACTGCAAGGCTTTTGAACCAGTACATTAGTATTATATTATTAATTAGGCAGATGTGAAATGTCAGGACGTTAGAACGTGTGACATCTTAGAACGTAACGTGTCTGGATAAGAGAGCATGCGTATGGTTCTTGTTAGTTTATCCGGACTTTTTCCCGCACTTGGCCTCTTGATTGGGCCGTTGTGCGTGGCTCATGTTTTATTTATGTTACTTCAGCCAACCCAGGCTGCCCCAGAAGGTTAACAGCCTGTTTGGGTTGCTACAGGACTGCGGGACAGATGCTGGAGATTGTAGTATTCTTGCCCGTTGCTCTGCCACGCTCCTGCATTCCATGAGCACATGCTGTGGCGTTCTTCCTTCTCCATGCATCCTCTGCATAGAGGGCTGTCTGTCACGCCTATGGTAAACAGGTGTTTGTTTAGGGGACAGTGGCCTGTCATAGTACCTATGACTTTACGGATTTTGTCCCTTTTTAATCTGGTGAGGTTGCGGGCAAGTTTTTTAGATGGTTCTTGTTATCACGTAGAACTATCTGAGAGAGCATTGCAATGATTTTTTGTTAAATAGATAATGGGCCCGCTTGTATTTCTTCGTGAACTACATAAAATCTGTTGATTGAATGAATGATTGCCACTTTTTCAGCATAAAACTATGATCCGAACACAGTGCGACATAATCTAAGACCGAACGAAACCTTTTTAAACCAATTCAGATTCTTTTATGTTCGGCAGGCTAGGTTAGTTTTTGTGCGGGAAAAGATACGATCGTTCATTCTACATTCCGCTTTAACGCACTGCTCTCTCGTTCGCATGAACTGTTTTCCGATATTAAATCACGAAGAAGCGTAATCGAGCCCATTGTAATTTATTTTACTTCATTTCGGCTAGATGTGCGGAAAATGCCAATGTGCGTCGTCGGCGGGGGCATTAACAAGGCGGGCGGCTAATTTGAAATGCGCTGGTCAGCGGCATTGATCGAGCGACGATTGCGCTGCGTTTCGACTTAATGCAGTCGGTGCATAGGGGTCATTGTCCCGCCTCCGCGCCGCGCATTTTCACATCATTCCATTCAATGCAATTGCGATTGCAACGCATTCTAATTGTCTCGCTCTCGATGGAAACGCGGCCTTGCGGTCTCGCGACTGCCCTACATGCTGTGGCACCGCGGCCGCAGTGCCTTCGGTATCTGTCACGAAGCAGTGCAACACAGTAGGGCGATGTCGACTACAACGGGCGAACCCGTCATCCAAGACTGGTATAACAATATGTGATCGTTATTTCAGCCGTGGGATGAGTGTAGCAAACTTAGAGACAAGACAAGTCTACCGTCTGGCTCCGCTAACAGGCCCGTTAGAGGCCGACGCCTTACGGAGAGGCACCGGGAAAGGCACACAGCGGACAGCGTCACCCCCTAACTACCAGCTTTGGAAGGATACCTCCGTCCTCTCGACTGGTTCTGGATCCGAAGTCGCTTACGCGGCCTCTACCTATTGTATTAGAGCGGTAATTCAATTTGAATTTATCGCGGACCTGGGCGTCCTTTGCCCGTAGTTTCACACGGGGTCGGTTGGCCTATAGGTCGTTTCAAGAGTGGCATGACAACAGGTCAACATCCACCCCCGCTGATTAGGAGAAAGTATATTTCCATAGTCTCCGACTCCTTCAGCAATTAGTCAGAGTGCACAACCGATTGGCGTCGCCGAACGGTGCGCAAACCGTCCAGTAGCGCCGGGATGCAATCCCACCAGTAGAAACCGATCCACCAGCCGTGAGGCCTGAGATGCGAGAGTGTTACCCGGGGTAGCCTTCCGCGCGTGGACGCTTCTGAATAGGAGCTGAATCGTGAGTTGAGCCGATCCGAGAACAAAATGGATCGAATGGGCCAAGCTGCACGAAACCATTCGATACCTAAGCAGTGTAGTACAAACATATTGAGATGTCAACCACAACGGGCGAACCCGTCACCGCAGGACGTTTTAACGATTCATCGTTCTATCGACCGTGCAGTGAGCGTAGAAGACTTTGGACATTACAAATCCGACGTCTAGCTACGCCACAACCCGTAAGAGACCAACTCCTTACCGCGAGATAGCCAGGAATTACTTCCCGGCGGCTCGAGACACTCGCGCCCTTACTTCCAATTGTGACCAGATTTCTCCGGTCTCTGGATTGGTTCCGAGTTTGAGGTCGCTTGCGCGGTGCTCTCCCATATGAAGCGGTGAAACGGAGTAAACCGAATCTATCGCGGACCAAGGCGTCCTTTGCCCGGCTGTTCACCCAGGATCGGATGGCCAATGGTCAATTCAAGAGCAGTCGTCATAAGGTACACAACCACCCCCGCTCTATAGGAAACAATACAGTTCCCAGACTCCCCCGACTGTTAGTCGGAGAGCACAATCGATTGGCTTGCGCCGCTCGGTGCGCAGACCGTCCAGAGCGCCAGAGGTTTGATTCCCAGGGGAGACTGGTTGACCCAGTGTCCTACCCAGGTTCGCACCCCGTACGTGGAGGCCATCGGATGGGTGTTGACCCGTGAGTGTGACCGACCCTGAACACATGGGTCATCATGGCCAACTCATCATGGGCCCGTTAGCTCCCAAAGTGGCACATATCGTGACATGCATACCCCACGGCAACGCCCGATTCGGGATTAGAAATGGATTTGACACCAAAGGAAATGTGTGTAGAATAAGGGTTTGTGTGTGGGAGCGTGTGTAGAATATGGTTTGATGGAAACATAGACCCTTTTAGTCCGTATGTATTCACTTTCCATCCATCCGGGTGTCGTCTTTGACAGCTATCAAAATCATATGATAGTATATTGTGGGAGTGACGTGAGAGGGGGGTGGTTGCACGTGCCGGTCGCCCGCGCCCTTCAGAGAATCGAGGTCATTGATCCGGGCTTGCGCGTTTCGTCTACGATAGTAACCTTCTCATAAATACAAGACGAACAAATCAAAAATAAAATTGCATGTTTACTGCTAAAACTCGGGGCCGATTCTTGAAACCATTCAAAAATTTTTATATGCTAATTATATCGCTCACTTTTTGTCTCTCGGTTTTGCAAAACCCTTTTCTCGAAAGCATGCCTTAATAAATCTAGTAATCTAGTTTTTTTATACTGGAAACTATTTATTTATTTATTTTGATAAATAAATTAACATTATAGTAGTAACAATAAAGTCGTTAAAATAAAATCAGTAAAACAGTAAAAAATCTACATCTGGGGAGCGATTCTTGAAAAATTTAGCTTTCTAAATTTGTTTATGGTAAAATTACATGATAGCAATTTACAGCAAATTTAGCATGCTATTTTCTTCAACAATAGTGCTGGTGCCGTCGAAACCAAACCATTTATTTTAGTGGCGCAGTGCACAACGCCAACACATTTCACTTATATACTAATCAAGAACAAATAAACTTACCTTAGACAGCAGAATAGGCTTGTCAGTGTTGCGTCAAAACTTGATAATGTAGGACATGATCAGCAATTCCCTTATGAGAGATAAATAATCGTAACCAACCACGCCTGGGTTGTGACACACCAAGCGGGTGACTGGTGGACTACTGGTTAAAGACCGGCTGTGGTAGGTTTAGGACAGCTGTCTTGCCACATGTGAGCGTACACTTTACCACCCGTTAACCCCCCCCCCCCCCCTTCCCTTCAAGGAGTTGATTATTGTTCAAATCAAAACAGAGACTTCGAAATCAAGGTATATACTGCATATGTACTCGTGGTCTTTTGGTATGTTTGATTTCCATGGAACAGTTTATTTTACAATACAATAATTGCCATCTTTCGAGATAGGGAGTACGTTCGGAGTTATAACTGAACATAGATCTACTCATCCCAGACTTTTAGAGAATCGATATTGCTTAGAGACCAAATCGACCTCCAGAATCCAATCGGAAGCTTTCTCGATTATTAAGAAAGGTTTTGTAGTGGAATGTTTCCCGCCCTATAGAGCCATCCCGCACAAACTGTATTAGGGGTTTAGAGGGTACTGTCAGACCCTTCTGGCACGAGCCACTGAGAGGCTAATTACCTCGCGATTAAGAGCAAGGACTTTGCCATGACCTCATATAAAAACGGATAATATCCGTACTGATATTATTAATATACATATATAAAACAAAGTATGGTAACACCGTACCTTCTGTCATAATTATACTATTAAAGAACGAAAAAATTAGATATCCTGTTTTTTTTATAGAAATATACAAAACATGGTTTACAATGAAATTAAAATAATTGTTAGGCCCACACTGAGAAAAATATAACGCTGTAATACACGGAAATACGAATGTTTCAAAAAGGTTTACGTATATAACAGGTACTGTGGTCCATACGTATGTATTAACATAACGCGTAACGGTGTAGTTATCATGTCACGGGCATGGTAACTACACCACACATTCATTACGGCGCACAACGAGATTTCTCTTTTACCATGACAGCATGTTATTACATGTTATTACATACATAAGGTTATAGTGAGTTGCAAGAATCATGTTAAAGCTACATTATACATACCGTATTTTCGTATTACCCGTAAGTAGCATGTTGAAACATATAATCGAGTAATGGGGTTTCGACAAAATCCCTTGTATTTCAACAAAATTACGTTTGGAACATCATTATTCTGTATAAAACCGTAATAACAACACGGTAATTTAGAAAGAAATCTAGTATTTTTCTCAGTTCGGCTGCTCCTTGCGGAGAAGAGTCGGTATTGTAGCTCTTTGCTTGGAGTATTTCCATTAAACTGAAACTGGTTAAGGGGTACAACATGGTTGCATAATGCGGCAGTTACCTGTTCTATTCCCTCATTTCCCAACCCCCCTAAAAATATTTTTTTCCTTATGACCTTTTCTGTATATTGGAAAGTAATTATTTCAAATAAAGGTATCACTCGGTTTAACCGGATATTCGGTTTAATATGAACTATAGGTATAACCTATATTCAGTAACCGGTTCAATCACTATTCGGCGCATAAATACTCACAATAAGTACATTATTTATATACCTAATAGAAGCAAATAGTTGTGGGTAGTTGTAATGCAAATGAATGTTATATAGGTTCTCGAGTGTGTATTTCGGACGCATTAAGCGAAACGAGAAATATGACCTTCCACAGCTTATCGTATCTACAAGGAAAAATCAACGGTGGGCACAAGAAGGTCGTACAAAGAGACGCGTGTCTTAGCCGCGTGCAAACCCAACGAGATGGACAGTGTAAACATGCATGGCCTGTCCGAACAGCAGCTTGTCTCTAGTGGCTGCAAAAAATGAACATTTATTCATTTATGTTTATCAGCAACATACAGTACTATGCAGTGTTTAATCACATGTGGAGGATTATCTTAAGTAAAGCCAACTGATGTTTCACGGTTATTCAAATAACTAAAATATATTTATGTAGAGAAAATAAAATAGCTGAAACAATCCCTATTGCCAGCTGGTTGAATCACAACCGTGCCATGGTATTCTTCTATGGGATAATGAAACGCATATCGAAGGTGAATTCACTCTACAGAAAAGAGCCATACGTGCGATAGTGGTTAGTAATCCACGGCAGTCATATCGTGAACACTTCCAAAAACTAGGGATATCGACCGTATATGCAATTTTTGTTTGCGAATTCTATTGCAATAAGAGCTAGGCAATATCCCACGAGGAAGTACATCGGCATGACACCAGCAATTAAACCCATTACGTCCAACCGACTAGTGTCTACATAGAATTTAAACAATTCAATAAATTGCCTGATAAATTAAAGGCGATTAAAAACATTCATATTTCCAAGAACTCCATCCAGGTGTCTGCTTGAAATCAACATGTATGGGCAAAACGACATTTTAAAATACTTTTAAAACAACAGCATACTTGCCATTGTAATTCAACGTACTATTTTTTAAATCATTTTAAAAAAATAGAAAAGGAAATATGTTTACACAATAATTATGCGTTACTCTTAACTAGGCAGTGCCTGTTGCAAGAAAAACACCAATTTTATATATTATTTGAAATTAAAAAAAAATATATATTTTATGAAAAAGATTGTTATAGTAAAATAAAAAATAAAATAAAATAAACAAAATATTGATAAAAAATAAAAATAATCATTAAGTAATAAAAGTAGTAGAAAATCATTATAAAATAATTCAAAATACAAAATATTATATTATAAAAATAAAAGCCGAATTCACTCTTGTTAACATATAGGAAATTTATATTGTTAGAGTTGTGGGGGTGTGTAAATTTTGTGTGTGTAAATGTGTTGCTATTTTTGAAATATCATGACGATACTTTCAGTTTCCGTTCTTCCTTTACTAATTAACCACTGAATGAGACATTTTTTAGGAACCACCTGTGGCAGAACCACCATTGTCAATTATTATAGTATAGTCTTCTTTGAAATAATTTTGAAATAATTTACTGCATATCATTGTTAAATTGAGTAACTAATTTAAGATTAAGTTAATATACTTGATAATTCCTACAAAATTGTGAAGTTATAATAAAATAAGTACTCTGGAAAGTATCTGTAAAAAAAGGTAAATTTAGGAAAAAAACCGTTAAAAGATGTAATATTAAGTTTTGAATGACGCTCCATAGACGAAACGTTCACAAACCACAGAAAAATAATAGACAATAACAGTAGAGAAAGCGACTAGCGACCGGCCATAAATTATCAGCAAACAATACATTTTTACTTCCTCCTTTTAATTTTAGTATTTTATGGCGATCACAGTGTACTCGTCAACCCTTCGAGGTCATGGAAGCGGTAAAGGTTAACATACTCTAGCTAGACAATAAAAATCTCCTGCAAATATCGTTATAATGTAAATTTTAGTTATACGTTTAATATTCAGACTACTCACAAAGCCACACGTTAGACTGCAGTCGTACGTGACAAACAACCATAGATTTAAGATGTGTTTTGGCTAATTGAGTGTGCACGGTTAATTAACTTAAATAAGTTACGATTAGTGGTTTAGTCATTAGAACATAAACTGCAAGGCGAGACAGTCTTTTGTCGAAATCGTTTGGGGTTTGTCAGGCAAGAAACAGACAGAGATACACAAAGCGGCTACCCGGACCATGCTATGAAATGCTAAATATAATACAAATTGCACCCATTTGTTTCGAAGATAAATGAAGTGTTATCGAAAAGAGACCGATCTAAAGAGCTGGAAAAAAATAGATTGCCACCCCTGAGTTTGTCACAACCCCTGGGTTGCCAGGTGCAAATAGGTTATTATTCATCGATTAATGCACCTATCATATATTCGCTTGATTTTTACACTAAATGGAAACTACTGTCTATCGCAACACTGTTTTTATGTGATCCCGTGTGTCCCGCGAAGTTCTCGGGAACTTGTTAAACCCCAAAAAAACGCCGATTTATAATGTAGCTATATCATAAATGAATATATTCATTTTATTTGGGATCGTAGTCTTTCCTATTTCCACTACTACTATGTGACGTTTTTGCAAGCGTCTACCATCTTTTCCAGCGCTGATGAATGATGTAGAATGCACTAAGAATGACTCGGTTTTTGCTATGAAGTTAGTAAAATGGGAATAGGCGGCAATGTGTCTCTCTTGCACACAGCGAGTGGACGCGTTGAAATAATGTTTTTCTTATTTTTACGGATTTACTTTGCAATGAACGTCTCGTTTAATAAAAATCAAGGCGTAATAACAAACTTTTAACAATAAACCATCTATATTATATTCCTTGTCCTTCCCATTTGAAATTTCTCTCTGGTAAGTCTGCTACCTTTGAAATGACCCATTGGCTACGCGATCTGGTATGATATCGACGGGTTAAAGGCGCCACGGTCCGCAATAAATTCGAACTGAATTACCGCTAACATTATGTAGAGGCCGCGCAATCGGCTTTAAATCTATGACCAGACTGGAGGACGAAGTAATCCATCCAAATCTGGTAGTGAGGGCGTGAGGTCGGACCGCTATGTTCACTTCGCAGTGCCTCGCGGTAAGTCGTTGGACTCTCGCGGATTTGTCGATGGAGTTAGACAGTGGACTGTCCTTGTACGCTAGAACAACCTGTATAATAATTTACACTTATACAATCATATATATATATATATATATATATATATATATATATATATATATATATATATATATATATATATATATATATATATATATATATATATATATATATATATATATATATATATATATATATATATATATATATATATATATATGTATATATATATATATATATATATATATATATATATATATATATATATATATATATATATATATATATATATATATATATATATATATATATATATATATATATATATATATATATATATATATATATATATATATATATATATATATATATATATATATATATATATATATATATATATATATATATATATATATATATATATATATATATATATATACAGGGTTATTGGTTATTAGAAGTATTCCTTTAAACAGTTCATAGAAGAGGTCAATTGCAGTCGATTTAACCATATAATGCCTAATGCAAAAATGAAGCATTCCTGAGATATTTAAAATTTTAGTTTTTTTTTATAACAACTGACATCTTTCGTTAAAAAAAATAATTTGAAAAAACTACGCATTATTTTAATATTCCTTTATTGCTTTTGTGTTGGTGACATCCCAAAAAATAAATATTAGCTATGGAATGTACATTATTAAAGTTAATTTTGTCACTATGCTCGAAAACATTTGAAAACTAATAAAAAAATGCGACATATTTACACAAAAAATCATGTTTAAAACTAAAAGTCACAACACTATTTTTTATGCATATTAGCTTAAAAACATCTGCATCTTATTAGCTTTCGAATGAAGTATTACAACCCCAAATCCACAAAGGAATGACAAAAATATGATCAAAATAATAGTAGGAAGAGGTTTCTGATTCTGTGAACTGATTTCTGTGATTGATTGCCCTCCTGGCGATTTGAATTGTGATCTGTTATAAGGACTGGTTATGGCTCAAAGAGAAAGAAGACGTTCCTTCACAAATGAAGAATATGCAGATATCCTGTATCACTACGGATTAGCCAGAGGCAACTCTGCAGTTGCCCGTCGTGAATACGCGGCTCAATTTCGAAATCGCCGAATACCCGATGTCGTGTTTTCGATAGTGTTTATCGTCGGCTTCGGGAGACTGGCACCGTCCGTAGACGACAAGGTGTTTTTTACATTAGAGTTACAAAAAAATACTCGGTTATTAGTTTCTTGTTAGTTACCGTTATCTTTTTTCAGTTCCCCAATCGATGGATTGGCAGGGGCGGCCCGATACCCTGGCCAACGCGGATTCCTGACTTAACACCCATGGACTTGTCTGGGTTCACATGAATTCGTTGGTCTACCGTGATGGGTTTCCTATCCCTACCGTGAATGAGCTAAGAAAACGCATAATAAATGCAGCTCAACAAATAAGAAACACTTTGACTACTAAGGTACAGGTCCCGCGGCGAGAGCTGGCACGTTCACAGTACTCACACTAATGCAATGTCGTGACGCGCGACGTGACTTTCACTTGATGCGCATCATAAAAAGTCTTTCCGTCTCTCTCGCTCACACACTGTATAGTGACATTGCATTAGTGTGAGTACTGTGAACGTGCCAGCTCTTATCGCGTGACCTGTAGTCAAAAGTGAGCTGCGTAAAATAATGCGTGTATGTTTGCGAAATAGAGGTGGTCATTTTGAAAATGAACTGTAGTAAATAAATGAAAAAAAAACATTATTTTTCTCCCACCACAAGTTAAAATCGTAAGATTTCTCTAACTTTATGCTAAAACTGTAACTTTATGCTAAAAATAGTAAGATTTATCCAACTTTAAGCCAAAAATAATTTATTGTGTAACGTATTCTATTCATAGTAATTGTTAAACTTAAGGGTTTTAATAGAAATTAGGTTTCGAAATTGTTTAAATAATGATTTTACCATTAAAACTTAAAATTTGTTTGTAGAAGATGTGCTTCCAATATTTAACCTTTAAACATTTGGTTGTACCTACACCTATTGTTTTGGTCATAATTTTGTCATTCCATTGTCCATTTGGGGTTGTAATACTTCATTCGAAAGCTAATAAGATGCAGATGTTTTTAAGCGAATATGCATAAAAAATAGTGTTGTGACTTTTAGTTTTAAACATGCATTTTTGTGTAAATATGTCGCATTTTTTTATTAGTTTTCAAATGTTTTCGAGCATAGTGACAAAATTAACTTTAATAATGTACATTCCAAAGCTAATATTTATTTTTTGGGATGTTACCAACCCAAAAGCAATAAAGGAATATTAAAATAATGCGTAGTTTTTTTGAAATTATTTTTTTTAACGAAAGATGTCAGTTGTTTTAAAAAAAACTAAAATTTTAAATATCTCAGGAATGCTTCATTTTTGCATTAGGCATTATATGGTTAAATCGACTGCAATTGACCTCTTCTATAAACTGTTTAAAGGAATACTTCTAATAACCAATAACCCTGTATATATATATATATATATTTTAAAATTATTTTCAATAATATATAAAATTAGATTCATGAAAAGTTACTTATCTGGGGTCCTGGTGGACCAGAAACATTTAAACGATAGTTAATGTCCTCTTTAAATACTTAGGGCAGCGGCACCTGTTTCCGCAATTGATAACTTATGATGTTCTTAGTTATTGCAGCCGAATTACTGTATGCCCTTGGATGTAATAAGTATAGGAGGATGGTTTCTGTAACAGAAATGGATGTTAGTAACTTATTTTAGAAGAAATTATATGACTGAGAATATTTCGACACTAGTCGTATTCATCTCTATGACATTTCTCTGAGATCAAAATTTGAAATGTCATAGAGATGAATACGACTAGTGTCGAAATATTCTCAGTCATATAATTTCTTCTAAAATAAGTTACTAACATCCATTTCTGTTACAGAAACCATCCTCCTATACTTATTACATCCAAGGGCATACAGTAATTCGGCTGCAATAACTAAGAACATCATAAGTTATCAATTGCGGAAACAGGTGCCGCTGCCCTAAGTATTTAAAGAGGACATTAACTATCGTTTAAATGTTTCTGGTCCACCAGGACCCCAGATAAGTAACTTTTCATGAATCTAATTTTATATATTATTGAAAATAATTTAAAAAAAATTACACCCTTAAAATATCAATATATATATATATATATATATATATATATATATATATATATATATATATATATATATATATATATATATATATATATATATATATATACATACATACATACATACATACATACATACATACATACATACATACATACATACATACATACATACATACATACATACATACATACATACATACATACATACATACATACATACATACATACATACATACATACATACATACATACATACATACATACATACATACATACATACATACATACATACATACATACATACATACATACATACATACATACATACATACATACATACATACATACATACATACATACATACATACATACATACATACATACATACATACATACATACATACATACATACATACATACATACATACATACATACATACATACATACATACATACATACATACATACATACATACATACATACATACATACATACATACATACATACATACATACATACATACATACATACATACATACATACATACATACATACATACATACATACATACATACATACATACATACATACATACATACATACATACATACATACATACATACATACATACATACATACATACATACATACATACATACATACATACATACATACATACATACATACATACATACATACATACATATATATATATATATATATATATATATATATATATATATATATATATATATATATATATATATATATATATATATATATATATATATATATATATATATATATATATATATATATTTAAGAGAGCCGCGATTCCTTTCAATTTTTAGTATATCGGCGATTTCTTGCATAGAGTTTCACAAAGCAACAAAATTCGAATTTTCATAAAAAAACAAAATGTATTTTAACGCAATTTTGATCCCCCAAATTCGAAATATGTCGTAAGTACTGTAACTCGGTTTATTTCCAAACGTTGGCACCTCATCAAAAGTTGATTATTATTAAATTAAAATAACATTGTTATCAAATATCATTACATACACATTTCAAACAAAACTGGACATTACAATATTGTTATCAGCATTTTAGTAACCAACTACAATCAAGCAATTATTAGATGCTTCGCGTAAAACTAATTAGACATTATGATTGTGTTTGTATGTTAGTATACTTATATGAGAAATAATGAAAATAAACAAACAAATCAAAAGAATTGCTCCACCATATCCTGTATCTGGTACTGCAGGCATATAGGGCTTCCATTGTTAAGACGGGAGCAAAGGGAACGTTATACGGCCCTGAACTTTGTTGTGGCGTACCAAAAAGCCTTGCAAACCTAATGCTCAAACAAATATGTTTAGAACAATACGTCAACCCCTGGAACAACACGCCAGGGTTGAACCAATCCAAAGCGCTAATTAAGGCTTACGGCCCTAAGACGGTTCGTGAGGCCTGATCGCTAAACAGGAACAATCTATTCATACTGGTGAGGGCGCTCACGGGGCATTGTGGCCTTAAAAAACACATGAACAACCTCAAGCTCCGAGACACAAAAATATGCAGGTTCTGCCAAGGGGCAGAGGAAACTCCCCTGCACCTCATGTGCGAATGTGACCCGCTGATGCGTAAAAGATACACCCACTTGGGTGGTCATTACCTCCAACCTGAGGAGGTAAAACAATCTGGCCCTGTTGCGGTTCTTAAATGACACGAGGCTTAGCGCAGAACTATAGTAGGTGGCGAACAAAATAGATCAGCAATGGTCGCAGTGTTATAAAGCTCACAAAGACCTTAGAAAAGCCCCACACAATAAAATGACAAAAAAATAGGGCTTCCATTTAATTACTATAATGTAATATAAACGAATAGAAACAAGGCGCACTAAAAGCAAGTCTCTTTCACTTGTATAATGTCCCGTAAATCTGGTGAAATAACAACTGGAGCTGTCAACTACAACGGGCGAACCTGTCACCTCAGGAAGTTTTAACGATATTGGATCGTTCTGTCTCCCGTGAGGTGAGCGCAGAAGACAGAAGACGAATAAAACCACTGCCTAGTTATGCCACTCGCCCGACAGAGGCCAACAAAGGTGGACACCAAGAAAGGTACCCAGCGGGCAGCCTCGCCCCCTGACTTTCAGTTTGTAAGGATATGTCCGTCTGGAATTAACCTTCAGGATATAAGGGAGAGGACCGCGCAAGCGACCTCGAACCCGTAACCAGTCGGAAGACAGGAGTAATCTGGTTGCAACTGGTAGTAAGGGCGCGAGTGTCGGCCCGCTGGGTGATTAACCTGGTTATCTCGCGGTAAGGCGTTGGTCTGGTGGACTGTTTCGCCCTAAGTCTTCTGCGCTCATCTCACGGGAGACAGAACGATCACCATCGTTAAAACTTCCTGGGGTGACGGGTTCACCCGTTGTAGTTAACACCTCTAGTATGGCATTGAGCATTCTATAAGTCTAGGTCTATATAATCAATGATCATGTAACCAAACCTTGGAATTGAAGCGCACTCGTTGTCAAAAAAACAATGGTATAATCATTTTAACGAAAGTTCAATTATGTCATTTCAGTATCCGTCAGTTTTGAAAAGCAGTGACACTATTTTATCAGACGTATCGCGTGAGATATTGACACTATGTATTACACATAACCGATAATGCCGTTGTTTACAGTCACTCTCAAATACTAGGACGGTTTAGTTTGGAAGATAAAAGGGAAGATAACGAGATTAACTGGACGATTCGCATCGGAAAAGATGCTGCAAAGTGATGCTGTTCTGAAAGAAAATAAAAGACTTAATAATCTATCCTGGTCCTTACCTAAGAAGTGGCCGCTCCAGAGAGGTAATACATAGAAAACCAACAATTTTGTATGAAACTTATATTTAAATATAAGTTTCGTCATGATTAAATATAAGATTAAATATAAATATTATGATTAAATATAGCAATGAAAACTTTGGGCTTTATCACTAGGATTTCTAAGCCGTTCACAAATCCTAAACCTATTCTTTCGCTATATTGTGCTTAGTCCTGTAAAGAAAATTTTTACTACTACTTCTTTATCTGCGAGATATGATTTTATAATCTATTTCTCGATATGTTATGTTACGATGCTTTCAATGTCTATTGGCCCACCACATTGGGACGGCATATGTCAGAGAAGATTTTACTATATCTATTTCAATATGTTACCACCATACAACGACAGTGATAATATTACCTTCAAGAGGATAGGCTTCCAATACCTTGCCTAATAATTTCCCTCCTTGTATTTACTTCCTCAATGAAACAAATCTTCTCCAATTAATAATCCATATATTAAACCAAAATGCATATTTAAACAATTAAAATTATAACTTTTTCTATTTTAGTTTAAGTACTATTATTGTGAATTATATTTATAATAATGAGCGCCTAATTCACCACAAAATATTTACAATTTATTCTTTGAGTTATTTTCGATCGATTATTTGTCGATGACAACAATGGCTGCGTTCAGTCGATTGTTAATAAAATAATATTAATATTGATAATGCATGAGTTTAAATCTCCGTCGTGAAATTCGACAATTAGATTCTAATCCTTTATTTATTTAAATGTGTTCAATGTCAATTTATATTGAAACATGAATCGTAATGTTTACATACAACAATAAAATTACTTATAAACTAACACACTGTCAACTAGTCGATGGCGTTCCAGTGATATAATGAATTTAAATGACCGCAGTCGCTAATGCCCGATATAAACTACGACCTGGTTACCATTCAGTCCACTGAATGTCCATATGGTTTTCGTTCTATTATTTCTATTAATACTATTCCCTCCCCGTTATCCTTGAAACCCCATCGATCAGTCAAAACAAAAAAACCTTAATATAATCTACAATTTTCCTTATCTTTAATTTTATTCTAACATTCAGTATAATTCGAATGTTTCCTTAACTAGTATCCAAATTAAAAGCACATTATATAATGGCTGGTGTCTGAATCAACGGAGTTAGCAAAGGCTAACTCTCTTCCAAATTAAATAATAGTCTGACTAGAGGTTTACCTCGTAGAACTATCAACGACTATTCATATCAATCGATGTTAAATGCCTCATTTTTAGTTAACGTGCAAATATGTAGAAATCACGCATTTACGTTACAACTACTTAACATTCTAATAATTTCAACAAACTCACAAAACTCGAATATTTATAACCCCAAAAAATATACAACAATGACAATATTGGTTGCTAGCTTCGTCCCAAATAATTAAATAACGCCAGCTTCGGCAAAATAAACTTACATATTTTTAGTACATCTTTGCCGACAATGACTCTCGGCTATACTTCCCGTATTTACAGCTGCATTCACATTATGCACTTATAACTAATGTCAATTTCTTCGATGCGTGTCGCCTTTCTAGAAATCTGCCATCACCAAGAAGAATGTCTCTTTAGAAACCTCAACCGCTTACTATCGTACTGCAATTTTCAAGCCGTTACTGCATTCTCATCAATGTTTTTCCCTTATTTCGACGCTAATTTATACACCTCCGAAGGACGTTCGCAATGTTGTGATCTCAATCTGACGTTTCAGTTTGATTCGTTCGCCATCTTTGATATAATTTTCGTATTGCACCCCGACGAATCTCGTACTTCTATTTTATATGAAATGTTGGATTTTTTACAGGCCAACTCGCGTAGCTCTCTCGATTCACATTTTTAGCACTGGATTTCTATTATTTGTTCGTTTTTAGTGTCCTTGTAAAAAGCGCATCAATGGCGATTGCGATAAAGCGTTTCTGTGATATTCGATCTGTACACTTTATACGAATTTAAATGAACTGGGCACTAAGATGCTTCACAGCATCTCAGTGCCCTTATTTTAAAACTGTTTATTCTCACATCTGAGCCCCAAGATATACTTTTCTTTCCCAAACTTTCGCAGCTTTTGTGCGTGCAACTAAAATTTCTTAATGGATGCCGGAAGCAACACGTCCATCCCTTTTATAACACCCTTATCGATGTGACCTTTTTTTGATAATTTAACCCACAACTATTGACTAATCAATCATAAAACGATCTGATTTATCTATTTTTTCGTTAAATAACGCTCTGCCACATTGGTAACAAACGAATTTCTTAACGATAATTCGTGCTTCTAATTCTACAAATGATTTTAAGTATTTATTTTACGTATTATGAGAAATTGATGTTTCATATTCGGCGGGAAATCATCATACTTTGACTTAACCTTGCCGCCTTTCTTGCGCGTCGTTTCCGCTTTCACATTTGAAAGCGAAATAATATAACTATTTTATTTCAATTTTATTTATTGATAGTATTTTTATCTAGTAATTCCTCTATTTTAATTAAGTGTTTCTAAATTTCCTCATTTTAACTATTAAATTTTATTTTGACTGGCAATTATTTGGTGAAAAATTCTCTGGACATCATCGATTCGGCTTTCTTCCATCGATGTCGATTATGTTTTCCAATTTCTCTTAATAATAAATTAAATGTTCTTCAAATGACTTTATCAATATTGCTATTAATTCTCCCATAATTCCTACTATTTAATGAACCCCTTTTTATATTTCTTTGAAAAACCAATCGGTCGACTTTTTTAAGACCATAAACATGCTTCTATTGTCTATTTGTCAATTATTGATATTTACGTCGATTTTTCGTAAAAATCTCAAAATATGCTAATTTCTTGCCAAATATTCCTGATTGTCTATATTTAAACCCCTAATGATGTCCTTAACTCTCAAGAACCACTCAAAACCCCTTTATTTATGTGACGCTGGCACTGCACTCTATAGTTTAGCAACTGACATTCTTCATCTGTCAAGTTTAGTTCCTAATTAAATCGCTAGATGTCACTATGATCTTTTTCAAGTACAATTTAATTTTAAAATTTGATTAATCTATTTTCGGTTAGCTTAGAGCTGCTAAGCGATCATGTGATGATTTTCAGATCATTACAATACCCCCTCCCAAAATCTCTGCTTGCCCTCAAGCAATCATATCACATATCTTTCTTGTTATCTGTTCAATCTCCAACCGCTTATTCATGATGTTTGTAATATAATATTAATGTTAATAATTTTATAGAAATAACTATGTAACTCCTCCGATATGTTTGTACTATAATGTCAATGATAATAGTTTATGTTTAATTCACGTACCTTTACGATATGTTTTGTGCTATATGTTAATTATAATATTTTACGTTTAATTCACGTACCTTTACTATATATTTTGTACTATAATGTTATGATAATATTTTACTTTTAATTCACGTACCCTTACGATATGTTTTGTGCTATATGTTAATTATAATATTTTACGTTTAATTCACGTACCTTTACGATATGTTTTGTACTATAATGTTATGATAATATTTTACTTTTAATTCACGTACCCTTACGATATGTTTTGTGGCTTGCCTTCCCTCTTCAAGTCTATAATTTCTATCTTGTTTCCATATAATACCAATCTCCTAACCCAGATCTTTTAATGATAATACTTTTAATATAATTTCTCACTTTCTCCTCTATATCTCACCTCAATAATATGATACCTATAATAATAATGATGACGAAGATTCCAAACACTCCTGTTGCAAATTTTAAAATTTATATAATATATTCCAACTTCTCCTCCTCTCTTTCGCTTCAACATGCGTCCGCTCAATTAGGAAATAAACCCGAGTCCTCGACCATGTCTCCACCTACTTATTCTGTTCTATCGACCAATCTATAAATACTCTCAATACATTAATATAATAATTATAATATTTCTCTCCGTTGCAAAATTTAATATTTATATAATATATTCCAGCTCCTCCTTCTCTTTTTCGCTTCAACATGCGTCCGCTCAATTAGGATAAACCCGAGTCCTCGACCATGTCTCCACCTACTTGTTCTGTTCTATCGATAATCTATAAATAATCTCAATACATCAATATAATAATTATAATATTTCTCTCCGTTGCAAAATTTAAATTGATTCCGTTTATTTCTTCTCCGTTCACCCACTCCGCTCAATTAGGATTTAACCCGAGTCCTCGATGGTGAACATTTTAACTGTCTAACTCCTCAAAAAATTAGTTTGAATATGCCTAAGTCAGAACAATGCACTTGAACAGGCTCTGGTCGTCCCTTAATGTTCTAGATTCTTTTAAAATCGTGACATTGTCCCAACCAGTCGCATAGTAAGTTTTTATTTAATATAGTATGCTATTTCACGCTGGGCTTGTCCTTCTGCTATTTACTTAGACACAATCTCAAGTTAGATAACCTGACGATTGTTAATAGGTTCTTCACTAGTCTATTGTTTATGATTTTAACGTACACTGTAAATGGTTTCTAACTCTCATTCGTTATTTCAGAATTTGGAAACTGAATTTATCCTTTCACCGTTCTGCATACCTCACGTTCAAAACGCCTTTCATTCTATCTTCATACCAAAGTCAATCCCCTCCTTCATCACAACTTATGTTGGTTTACTAATTAACAAATGTATTTATCGTCCTTCTTCTCTCACCCTCCTGGATCGCTACTATTTATCTCCTTCATAACATAAACTAAATCAATATCCGGCCTATTCCAATTTCGCAACCCCATAATAACCCCCCTGGTGCATGTAACCATAATGCCACCCTAATAATAATAATCCCTTTGGGTATCTGAGCTCCTCCCTGTCGAATCTAGACCATATCCGACTCTGGGTGTCAACTCGTCCAAAAGCGTAGACCTGATCAGGGTCACGCGTTGAGGTGCGACCTCAACCTTGCCGAGACCTCGATATATACTCCCTCGCAAGTTACCAAATACAAAACAAAACATGGACCCGAGCAGTGGCTCCAACTCCGAAGACCGCCCACTTCAGATAAAAATTCCCATAATATTATAGTCGCTCTAAAAATTAGCGCTATTTTGCGATTCTAAATTCTTCATCCCGCTCTAAATAGCGAGACCTCGACAATACCACCAACATTCTATACTAAATAACAATATTAATATGACTCTTCATTCATCTTATAGTCGCTTCCTATATAGCACTATAACTCAATTCCAAAATATATTATATTTTATAATAATTATAATAATGATTTTAATCTGGCCCTATACAGTCTCAATAATATAACGATCAACCAACTTTATCAATAACAATAATCCATCGACTTTACTAATAATACTTTGGAATCTTCTCTCCAATATAATAATCGTATCCCGATACTGCTTTGCCATTTAGTTCTTACAAACAAAAAAACTTATTACACTAATGAGATTCCTAATCGTGTTCGCTTGTATTTCTTCGCTTTAGGTAGGAATGATTGGACAACAAGTTGTAGGTGATTAGGATAGGATTTAGGATAAGATAGGATAGGATAGGAAAGGAATACTTGTTGCTTAAAACGAAGAGATTCAAACAACACAACGCTCTCCTTGTTATAACTCTTTTCCCAATTTTGCAAAACAATATCACTCCCCTAGATACCCAAATGAAAAAAAACTGTCAGCTTATTAACAATATTTTACAACCCAACGATTTCACGAGGTGCATTCTTCCATACATATACGTATCAAATGGATAATATGTTTAGCAAAATGTAACTGTATGCTATATATATATATACGCAAAATAATGTATGATTCTAATGTGAAAAAATTAAACTATACTGCTCAACTAAACGTGTAAGCTAATATGTATTGTAATTAAAATATTTCTGATTTATAGTATACTGCTTTTGGTGTATGGCATTAATGATTTGTTGCTATTAAGACTTGGTAATGGAATAGAAATAAGGAATGTGATAGGATAGGTAGTGTATGATAGAATGGTAGGATAGGAATGGTGATAGGATGATGGATAGGATGATAGGATAGGATATCTAATCTATTACTAGAAAGGAACAGGATAATGATATTATCTGTAATGTAATTTATAACTAGAAAAATGATGAAATCTAATGTTTGATATATCGTGTTAAAATAATTTATTATGTTGGTATAATAATACAATACATACACAAGAACACACACCCCGCTACAATCAATAACTCTGATATTCAAAATAATCTGCTGGTTATTCTCTCAATAAAATAATAATAACTGTAATGACAGCCAATATAATATATTATAATGCTATGACAACCACAAAACATACCATCAACAAAACCGTGAGTTTTTTTTTTTTTTTTTTTTTTTTTTTTTTTACTCCCCATAATTTATTGAGCTTCTATAACTACTCACTCAACCGATAGAACCGTAAGGTTCTTTAATCACCCCTTACTAATTTTTACCATATCTTTTATGTGGCATCGCCCTATGGCTTTACCTTCCGATTTTATATATAAGTAAGTATTTTAAGTATGTATTTACTAAGTATGTATTTTAAACGTCGGCAAACGTCCTCATATTTGGTATCTATATTCAATTCTCCTATAATATTCTGTATCGTACCATCCGCCGACATCAATTGTATATTATTGCATTTGTTATCAAACGCACAACCCTGAAATAATGTTATATAGTTTCTCCCTATTATATTAACAGAAGATCCTGTATCTACTAATGCTTTTAATTTAAAATTATTTAACCTTACATAAATATAAGGTCTCTGATCCATATCATTACTATTTAGGGTATTATTAAAAATGCGAACCGACGACCCCCTCCCAGCCATCGAGTTCTCTATTCGTTTCCCTGACTCCGTGATCCATGAGCTGTTTCAGGGTCTCCAGATTCCCTATTCCGTCGGACGTCCCCTGTTTTATTATCAACGATCTCGCTATTCTTCACGCAGCCAGTACATTCCCTAATGGTAAACCCTTCTAACCTGCATCCGAAACAAATTTTGCCGCGAACATTAGGACAAAACTTATAATGGTGCCCTACTTCCTGACATTTAAGGCACTTCCTGTGACTCTGGTTTCCAGGCCCAGTCAAATCAGAATAATTCAATCTCCCCGTATTAAACGCATTCACTGTATAGCCACGTCCGCGTCCCCTATATCCAGTGAAACCTCCCCGATTATTATTCCTATTATACACTATACTCTCCTTTGATACTGTCGCGACTGTTTTATTTTGAAAATGTTTGAAAGGTTTTGCAGTCGTTTCCTTTTCTAAATATTGTTCGAAGTTCATGGCATATTTAACTAATTCTTCTATTGTCGTTAAGATTTGAGAGCCCAGAATAGGTTTGTATCTATCCGCAATATTAATTTTAAGAATCTCCAATAACATTGACTCCCCAATTTGCTCTTTTAAAAGGGCATTCAAACCCCGAACTTCAGTTATGAATTCCTGGATATTCTGCGACGGCTTTTGTTTCAAATTGCGTATCTGACTATCAATTTTAATTTGATAATTGATTGGTTCAAAACGCTCTACTAATTTCGCCTTTAACTGCGACCAATTCAAATCATTCGTCCTAATTGACCTAAACCATTTCAGGGCTGCTCCACTCAACAATTCAGTAAACGATTGTATGAGCTCCTCACTGTTTGCACGACGCGATCGTAGTCTATCCTCACATGATTCTATAAACTCCAAGACAGAATGTTCCCCTGAAAAACGTAGACCCCATTTATATATGTCATTGTACCCCGATTGCACAGGTTCGAAACGTGGTTTTATAGATTTCCTCTTCGCATCTCTTCCTATTTCTAATTGCGACAATTTTCTTTCTAACTCTTGAATCTTATCCGCCATTTGCTCCCTTTCCCTATCCAAAAACATTTTATTTTCCTGGTCTACATCCAGGTTCCATTGAGACACAGTGTTATAAAAATCTTCTTTCTGCCTAATTCCGAATAATGGTTCCACACGTCCCTGAGATATATCTCTCTCCAGCCTTCGTTTTTTCGATGACGAAGCTGTTTGAGACATTATGATGTCTACGTCTATTCTTAATTTATTTGTCGTATTTAATTTATTTTATTTTAATTTAAATAAATTTAATTAATTTATTTTATTTATTTTTATTTTGATTCAAAATAAATTTAATTTATTTTATTTTTTTATTTAAACGAATTTATTTTATTTTATTTTATTATTGATTAAACGAATTTAATTAATTTATTTTATTTTGATTCAAAACTAATTCAATTTATTTTATTTTTTAATTAAACGAATTTAATTTATTATATTTTATTCAAAGCAAAAGGTTGACGATTGCTATCGCGCCAAAGGTTATTATCCGCGGCGTCCTGATTACAATTATTTTAATTTATTTTAATTCCAGCCTAATTCTTAATAAATCTATTTCCAATCAAATTTGTTTATTTTATTTTTTAAACTATTCTTATTCCCGAGGTACTATTTTAATCACCGATTCAATTACGACGATTGCAGTCAATATGTGTACATAATGTACAATAAACGTTAAATTATGTATATAGGCAGATTTCCAGAAACAACACACATATACAATATATCAACAATTCGCAATGCTAAATATACAGTTATATCACACGATTCATGTTTCTATATTTTTTATTTATTAAATGCCCAAATTACGATCGATCGAAAATAATTTACTATTTATTTTATTTAGAATCTATCAAGGCCCCACACGTTGGGACGACATTTGTAAAGAAAATTTTTACTACTACTTCTTTATCTGCGAGATATGATTTTATAATCTATTTCTCGATATGTTATGTTACGATGCTTTCAATGTCTATTGGCCCACCACATTGGGACGGCATATGTCAGAGAAGATTTTACTATATCTATTTCAATATGTTACCACCATACAACGACAGTGATAATATTACCTTCAAGAGGATAGGCTTCCAATACCTTGCCTAATAATTTCTCTCCTTGTATTTACTTCCTCAATGAAACAAATCTTCTCCAATTAATAATCCATATATTAAACCAAAATGCATATTTAAACAATTAAAATTATAACTTTTTCTATTTTAGTTTAAGTACTATTATTGTGAATTATATTTATAATAATGAGCGCCTAATTCACCACAAAATATTTACAATTTATTCTTTGAGTTATTTTCGATCGATTATTTGTCGATGACAACAATGGCTGCGTTCAGTCGATTGTTAATAAAATAATATTAATATTGATAATGCATGAGTTTAAATCTCCGTCGTGAAATTCGACAATTAGATTCTAATCCTTTATTTATTTAAATGTGTTCAATGTCAATTTATATTGAAACATGAATCGTAATGTTTACATACAACAATAAAATTACTTATAAACTAACACACTGTCAACTAGTCGATGGCGTTCCAGTGATATAATGAATTTAAATGACCGCAGTCGCTAATGCCCGATATAAACTACGACCTGGTTACCATTCAGTCCACTGAATGTCCATATGGTTTTCGTTCTATTATTTCTATTAATACTATTCCCTCCCCGTTATCCTTGAAACCCCATCGATCAGTCAAAACAAAAAAACCTTAATATAATCTACAATTTTCCTTATCTTTAATTTTATTCTAACATTCAGTATAATTCGAATGTTTCCTTAACTAGTTTCCAAATTAAAAGCACATTATATAATGGCTGGTGTCTGAATCAACGGAGTTAGCAAAGGCTAACTCTCTTCCAAATTAAATAATAGTCTGACTAGAGGTTTACCTCGTAGAACTATCAACGACTATTCATATCAATAGATGTTAAATGCCTCATTTTTAGTTAACGTGCAAATATGTAGAAATCACGCATTTACGTTACAACTACTTAACATTCTAATAATTTCAACAAACCCACAAAACTCGAATATTTATAACCCCAAAAAATATACAACAATGACAATATTGGTTGCTAGCTTCGTCCCAAATAATTAAATAACGCCAGCTTCGGCAAAATAAACTTACATATTTTTAGTACATCTTTGCCGACAATGACTCTCGGCTATACTTCCCGTATTTACAGCTGCATTCACATTATGCACTTATAACTAATGTCAATTTCTTCGATGCGTGTCGCCTTTCTAGAAATCTGCCATCACCAAGAAGAATGTCTCTTTAGAAACCTCAACCGCTTACTATCGTACTGCAATTTTCAAGCCGTTACTGCATTCTCATCAATGTTTTTCCCTTATTTCGACGCTAATTTATACACCTCCGAAGGACGTTCGCAATGTTGTGATCTCAATCTGACGTTTCAGTTTGATTCGTTCGCCATCTTTGATATAATTTTCGTATTGCACCCCGACGAATCTCGTACTTCTATTTTATATGAAATGTTGGATTTTTTACAGGCCAACTCGCGTAGCTCTCTCGATTCACATTTTTAGCACTGGATTTCTATTATTTGTTCGTTTTTAGTGTCCTTGTAAAAAGCGCATCAATGGCGATTGCGATAAAGCGTTTCTGTGATATTCGATCTGTACACTTTATACGAATTTAAATGAACTGGGCACTAAGATGCTTCACAGCATCTCAGAACCCTTATTTTAAAACTGTTTATTCTCACATCTGAGCCCCAAGATATACTTTTCTTTCCCAAACTTTCGCAGCTTTTGTGCGTGCAACTAAAATTTCTTAATGGATGCCGGAAGCAACACGTCCATCCCTTTTATAACACCCTTATCGATGTGACCTTTTTTTGATAATTTAACCCACAACTATTGACTAATCAATCATAAAACGATCTGATTTATCTATTTTTTCGTTAAATAACGCTCTGCCACATTGGTAACAAACGAATTTCTTAACGATAATTCGTGCTTCTAATTCTACAAATGATTTTAAGTATTTATTTTACGTATTATGAGAAATTGATGTTTCATATTCGGCGGGAAATCATCATACTTTGACTTAACCTTGCCGCCTTTCTTGCGCGTCGTTTCCGCTTTCACATTTGAAAGCGAAATAATATAACTATTTTATTTCAATTTTATTTATTGATAGTATTTTTATCTAGTAATTCCTCTATTTTAATTAAGTGTTTCTAAATTTCCTCATTTTAACTATTAAATTTTATTTTGACTGGCAATTATTTGGTGAAAAATTCTTTGGACATCATCGATTCGGCTTTCTTCCATCGATGTCGATTATGTTTTCCAATTTCTCTTAATAATAAATTAAATGTTCTTCAAATGACTTTATCAATATTGCTATTAATTCTCCCATAATTCCTACTATTTAATGAACCCCTTTTTATATTTCTTTGAAAAACCAATCGGTCGACTTTTTTAAGACCATAAACATGCTTCTATTGTCTATTTGTCAATTATTGATATTTACGTCGATTTTTCGTAAAAATCTCAAAATATGCTAATTTCTTGCCAAATATTCCTGATTGTCTATATTTAAACCCCTAATGATGTCCTTAACTCTCAAGAACCACTCAAAACCCCTTTATTTATGTGACGCTGGCACTGCACTCTATAGTTTAGCAACTGACATTCTTCATCTGTCAAGTTTAGTTCCTAATTAAATCGCTAGATGTCACTATGATCTTTTTCAAGTACAATTTAATTTTAAAATTTGATTAATCTATTTTCGGTTAGCTTAGAGCTGCTAAGCGATCATGTGATGATTTTCAGATCATTACAGTCCGTAGTGTTTTAGAATTTGCGTCATCTATCTGGAACCCGCAATACAGCGTCTATAAAATGAGAATTGAGGGAGTTCAGAAAAGATTCTTGAGGCATCGTAACTTTCGGCAATATCTAGGACTTCACTCATATGATAGCAGACTGAAACACTTCCATCTTCACTCGCTCGAGGATAGGCGCACGGTTGCGGATATGGTATTCCTCTATAAAATCCTGAATAATTACATCGACAGCCCATACCTCGTAGAAACTTGTCAGTTTTCGTCCAATCTCGAACCATTAGAGCTCCTCGAACATATTTATTTTCCCTATTTATGTATGTATTTATTTATGTATGTATTTTATTATTATTTATATTTATGTATGTATGTATATGTACCTAGGGGTTCGCGTACCCCACTTTGAGAAACGCTGGGCTAGGGCGATTCCTGAAGCTATTTGTCGTGCTTACAGTGTCAAATCTGTGGTGCCATTTCTAGAAATAATTGTTGACTGTTACAAGGTGGGTTATGATGATGATGATGTTACAAAAGTCTATTTAGTTCGGGGTGATTGACCCCGTAGGTACGATTAAACTGTATGCGTATTGGCGCCTATCTCCCGCGCGCCGGTGAAATAATGAAGAAAGTACCGCGCAAGTAGGGGGCCCTTCGTGGAACGCGCGCGCGTTGCCGTTGCGTTGTCTCGGCGGGAGATGCGGCTTTATCTTTATTTATAGCTGGGTTTCGCCGCGGGACGATCGCCGCATTCCCCTCTACGAAATAGTCTCGTGATGATACGCAGGCGTCAGCTGGCGCGGCCGTTCCAGCCAGCTGGACCAGTACCCCGCCGCGGTCATCTCCTCAAAACGTTATCATACAAGCGTCTGACAGGCGTGTACTTAACCGTCAATGACCCGGACACCCAGATACCAAGTTGCCAACCAAGTCAACGTCTTAAAGATCAGACCGAAACTTACAAGATACCAGGATAGAAACATACCGGGACAGAAATTTGAATGGGAACGAAAACGTATACACTGTCTCGCCTCCCTAAACTCATTATCAAAAAACGCACTAAAACTGACATCTAACCGCAAATCATTGGAGATTTCGATGGCTTGATCAAAACTTTTCATCAAAACACTTTTTTTTTAATTTAGAAAAATTTCCTTACCTGTAAGGTGGAAAATCAAAAACTCCCTGAAATTAAAGAAGTTCTCAGAAAGGAAAAGCTACCAAATGGACTTTTGGAATGTTTGTTTGTTTGTTTGTTTCTACTCTTTATTGGGATATTTCATAATGGGCGGGTTTATTGTCATATGACAATTTCTTACAACCAACCCTGCTGTGACGTGTTTATATGTATACGCGATTGTAACATGTGTGCAAAAATGTGTGTCTTGTTATTGCATTCGATCGACAGAATTGAAAATGCAATTCCGTTAATTTGATCCCAACGGAAAATGGTGACCCAACCGGGAATCGAACCCGGGACCTTACACTGTAAGATCAGGCGACCTAACCACTATGCCACCGTGGGCCGTCTATATGCCAATGTCTATAATGGTTTATTACGTTTTAAAAGATTTTATTACGTTTTAACACTCCCCTGTAAAGTTACCTCAAATTGATTTAGCACTTTCGCAAATTAAGCCATCGGTTTGGTTTTCGGGCGCTTTTAGGCTAATTTGAGCTTCCTCAATCCCGATACGCCGAGAAAAGCCTCGGGGACCGTAAAAAAAGTCGAAATTGACACCTGCAACAGCATTTTTAAGTGAAAGGAACAGAAACCACCCTTACATCCGAGATAAGACGCCATCTTGAATTCTGAGCCTAGGGGGTCTTGGCACCTCTTCGGATTCATGAGAGTCAAATTAGTTTAAAAACGCCCGGAAACCAAATGTCTAATGATTTGCCGTTAGAATTTATTTATACCATTAGGGATTCTCGCCGCGTTTATATTACCCTCAGAGAAACAGTGCGGTGTCGTTTCTTAGCATAATATATTATACAAATAACAGTCTGTACTATTATAGTCAATGTGCCAATACGACCATGAGTGTTTGCGTCAAGGGCAAAGAAGGTGGGGGGGGGGGGATGGGGGGGGGGAGTGATCACAAGGTTCGACTTAAGTTATAATAAGTGTACTTTGAACAATATTTCTTACTGTAATATTTAAAATAGGAGTGGAAAATCCTTAAACATAAAAGTTATATAAAAAGTCATTGTTTTCCGTTAGATGCTTTAAAGTATTTGGCGGAAGGAGATATGACGTTCGATTCGATTGGCCGGCGACTTCGGACTTGCAATTTGTTGCGCCCTTCGGGACTACTCTATAAAGCTGGTTAGTACTTTGATATCTGTATATATATCTGTATATATATATATATATATATATATATATAAATATATATATATATATATATATATATATATATATATATATATATATATATATATATATATATATATATATATATATATATATATATATATATATATATATATATATATATATATATATATATATATATATATATAAATATATATATATATATATATATATATATATATATATATATATATATATATATATATATATATATATATATATATATATATATATATATATATATATATATATATATATATATATATATATATATATATATATATATATATATATATATATATATATATATATATATATATATATATATATATATATATATATATATATATATATATATATATATATATATATATATATATATATATATATATATATATATATATATATATATATATATATATATATATATATATAGAAACTACAAACTGGCAGATGCGTATTATTTATTATATATATTATCCTATCCATTCAGGATGTTGGCGAATTTTATGCCAACCTGAAATCAACCTTTTAAATCAATCTATTTAGACGGAAGATATGACACTTTCCATGCGTCTTCTGCCATTTACTATCCTTCAGTGATAGCAGGGCATTAGGATAGATATAGAAAAAAAACACGTTTTTTTTTCGAATATTCGCGAATTTGAATTTTGTTGAAAACCACTAAAAAAACCGTTAAGCGCGATGCACCATCTACCGGTAGGTAAATATCGCTAATATTGTTTATTAGCGATATTTCACCTACCAATAGATGGCGCAGCGCGTTCAACGCTTGTCAAACTTCTATTTATAAGCTAAAATATTCAAATTTACAAAAAAAACAATTTTTTTCACGACATTTTTATGAAAAGTTGCTTATTTGCTCGTACTGATTCAACCCCTTCAAGGATGCCGGTTAATTGAAACGTCAGTATTGTGAGATTTCCGCGCCAGAACAATCTAGGATTCATTACTGAGTTTTACTTTATTTTATGGTAAATTTCATATAATATTATAGCGTATAAAATTCTTTATCTGAAGATGGCAAATATAATTATTGAATGTGTAAAAAAAATAAACATAAAATTTGGCAAAAAAAACACTTTTTGAAGTTTTTTTTACGACCGAATCGAATCGATAAATGCTTTAAGCAAAGAGTAGGTAAATTTAAAACAGAACGTTTTTCTTTATCTATTAGAAAGTCGATGATAGTTTGATTTGTAATCCAATAAATGTAGCTTTATAAATTTATTAAAGAAATTTGAATTTTGTTATAGTCGAGCTCAACTACGTATCAGGGTTTAATTAAATAAAAGCGTGTTAAAAACACTAAAAACACGCTTTTTACGCAAACATTACTGGAAATTTTGTATCGGCTGAATTAGGTGCTCACCGTCGTTTCCGAAATTAACTTTGATTGAGGTTCCTAATCGTGGTCAAAGTTCATTCCAAGACTTTTCTAACAAGTCCAAACACAGCTATGATACGATGTTCCATCACGAAA
The DNA here is from genome assembly GCA_944548615.1 of Micropterix aruncella. Classification (NCBI taxonomy): domain Eukaryota; kingdom Metazoa; phylum Arthropoda; class Insecta; order Lepidoptera; family Micropterigidae; genus Micropterix; species Micropterix aruncella. Next base: position 28,477,609 of record OX155957.1, read on the forward strand.
TTCCAGTTTATATCTTCCGACTCCATCATCAGATCAGTTCGACAGTACCATATTATTGTATTGTCATCAGAACTACATACAGCTGCCAATTTTCATGACGCTACGATCTTTGGAAGATGGTTAAATTAGTTACCTCAGATTCCATTACATAGTTACATACAGGTCGACCTAATAAAAGCGTGTTAAAAACAAAAGGTCGCATTCAAATTATCGCTTGTGCAAAAAATAGTGCGTCAAAGGAACGGCTGATGGCTTTCGATTTCACCACCTCATTCGCTTGTCTAGCAGAAGAAAACATTTTCTCGATTGGTGTATACAATAGACCTGAGCACGAGCTAGATCCGATGAGGCTTTTGTCGCTCGCCAACGGCCTGCAAACGCTCTCGAACCTGTTCCTCCGTAAACGGGGTAACGGCCTCAGGGACAGACCTGCCGACTGCGGACAACACCTCGGCCCTGGTGAAAGACCCTACGCTGAGCGCCGCCCATTGCAGCACCCGCCGGGCCGTTGACCTGGCGGGGCACCGGCTCCGCATACCTGGATTGTCAAAATGCTTCTGATACAATTAAATTAATCGATTAATAAACAAGGTTAGAAAAAGGATTTTGCAGCGTGATTTTATAAAAGACTTTTCATTTTAAACAAATATATTAATTCCATTTTATTTCATCGATAATAATCGCGAACTGCACTGAGAAAAATATAATGATGTAATATAACGATGTAATGGAAATACGCATGTTCCTTTCAACAAAGATTATGTATATAACTCAGATTGTTATCCATACGTATGAATTAACATGACGCGTAACGGTGTTGGCGTAACGGTAGTTAACGTGTCGTAATGTCAAAACATAATGTGATTTCATCACGTCGCGACCTTGAGATCTCGTTTCTAACATATCAGCATGAATTAGTATACGTACGGTTATAGTCGGACACATGAATCATGTTAAAACTGCAGTATACTGTTATTTCCGTATTAACCGTAAGTAAAATGTTGATATATATAATCCACTAATGAAGTTTAAACAAAATTCCATGTAATTCAACAAAATTACGATTGAAAAATAGTTATTCTGTATAAAACCGTAACAACAAAATGGTAATGTAAGAATCAATCCGATATTTCTCTCAGTGTGCATGATAGGTCAGAATGAGAGAGAAAGTAGTCGCTACCTACAATCTCTGCATGTTTATTATTATCAATATTAAAAAGTGTTCAATAATTGAAAATATTGTTTTAAGGGGACAGTTTCTGGGTTCCAACGTTTCTGGCATTTTTACTTAAAACTTCGTTTACACAGAAAATACGCGTTCTTAAATTCTGAAAAAAATAGCAAACCAATGAAGAGTGGCAAATAAATTGATATCTAATATTTCAAACATTAATCTTAACACCATGCATGTCTTTTTTCAAAGCCTCCTATCACTTTGGACTCGAATTCCGAAAAAAAACACTACGTGACATTCGAAATGAGTCGAGAATAAATGGTAGTACTTTCTCTTTTGCGGCCGTTTCTCAATGCACTGTGTCATACTAATTCTAATAATGCCAAAAACTTCTAAATAAGATTAAGCGTTTAGAAGTTATGGTGGAATATAGAAACGGAAAACATGCATACATGAATTCTGAACACAATATGTACTCAAATATTTACAATATGAACTCCTTTTGTTGGACAGTTGTGCAAAAAAATATTTTATTCGCAATTAAAATATCTAAGTTGTTAAATTGGAATCAAAGAAAATAAAATCATTAAGAGGAGTATACTCGTATGTCTTTTCATTATTTTGTTTCTATAAGTCGCTAGAATGTCTAAAGCTTTACGGCACTTTGACCCCAATATTTTAAAACTTTCAAACATGACATACATTAATAAAACATAAAGGTATAAAACTCAATGATTTTATATTTTTTGATCTCAATGAATTATTTTTGCAAAAACTCCTATACTCTAATCAAATTTTTATTTTCTTTTTTCTCTGCGAATTTAAAAGTTTCGCCTGTTTTCACTGCGAACATAATAGTTTTTTCGACATAACCACTATCAGTAAACACGAAGCGACTCTTATAAGCTTGACCTTTTTTTTAGAATTTTAGAATGCGTATTTTCTGTATATACAATGTTTTGTCAAAAAATGGCGAAAAACCCACTGGGCCCCAGAAACTGCCCCCTAAGTATTTTGGAATTACAGGGTTCCGCTTCTCGAAGTTAACAAGTAAAATAGCTACAAATTCACCTGCACTAGTGCCAGTAGGTACAATGGAGCAGGTTTTTCTCGACTATTTTTACACTTGTGAAAAAGTCGCTACTGTCAAAGATACTAATAAGTGGAAATAGTGTGCGTAACGTTTTACATTTGAAAACGTAACAAATAATGAAAATGGACTAAAAAGAAGTGGTAGGAGAATATTGCAAATTATTATGACTGATGGGGGAAAATAAAAATTACATTACATTCTTTTTTACATTCTTTTTTTAATTGGTACAAATTCATATGAGCACTATATAACCCAATAAGAAGTTCTAAGTCGACTGAATTCAATGCGCCACTGAAATAGAGCAACGTGACCATGGCTAGTTTTCTATCATTCATAGTCTAATGTCGCATCTAATGTCCTTGGGAAATTTTACTAGGACGGTGGTAGTACTGTGACCAGGGCGGAATGCAGACTGAAAGGGATTTAATAATTTGCGGCTATATAATAAATTTTTAAGTTGTGTGGACACAAACCGTTCTAGTACTTATATAGACATCTAATATTATATATACATCTATATAGACGTCTAATATAAAAATAGACATTAAATCTATGACAGAATCTGGCGAAAGGACTTTAGAAAAAGGTATAATTAAATGCCAGCTTCCTGCTTTTGATTTAAAAAAAATGATATATTACTCAAATGAATAAAATGATGCGTACACAGTAGAACCAAATGGCATTCAATAGGTATCCATAGGAAAATCAATAGGTAATAAGTCTCGAAGAAAATATTCCGTTTCGATTTATACTGTCAAAAATCTTCTATACTGATCTATACTCATCCAAAATCTCCTAACTCGTACAAGCTGACAGAAAATCGTCCAAAGAGTTGTGTGGTAATTCTAAAGTAAAAATAATACAGTAAAATTATTAAAATTCATCCTCCTCTGGGGCTGGATGAAAATCTCGAATCTGTCAAAATGTCACTGGTAAAAAATGACTGGTGGTAAACAAGCCTTGTTACGCAATTTTCAAGAAACACCTGTAACTTTAAATTTTCACCTATTTTGCTGGTGACTAAGTGAATTGTGACTTTTGAGAAACGTGGCCCAAACGTTATAAGAAAAAAATGTTTTGTGGATATACTTATTTTATCAGATATTCTTTTGGTTTAGGATTTCTCAGTAGTCGCCCCTAGGCCCTGGATATAACAAAACTTACTATCGTGTCGGATATAATAGCAAATCTTATGAATATCCGTGAAAGGGGATATTAATTCAAGCTCCATTCAACGTATGGGCGGCGATATAAACGCGATCGCGTGGGTAGCGCGCGGGGTTGAACGTCTCTATATGCATAAATTCGAGTAATCGTACAATGCTCGTGTTCTATGATTATAGTTACTCTCCCAGAAAATCTGATAGCTTATCGGTATGCGTAGGCCGCACAGAAATAATGAGGAATAAGGAAAACGACAAAAAAATAGCTAAAAAAAGATCTAAAAGAAGATTTGGAGATGAACGAAGCATCCATTTTCTTTGATTGCCAGAACGATCAATCTTCGAAATATTATGAGTATCTCCACGATTGATCTCCTGAGGCGTTGCTAAAAACAGCATTCGTCATTTCTCCATTGAAGCATTGCTGAGTAAACCGTCAACAATTAACACTAGCTGCCCTTTGCTCTTCAGTCAAACGATGCAATATCCAACGGGAAAGTAGTTTTCTGATACTAAAGTTATCATAAAAATTGTTCGGATTCCAATGTCCAAAGATGACTGATTCTGCTCATATCTCTCACGCTGGTATTCCTGTATTCACTGGCGTACATCAGCGACGTTCAGTTGTGTTACAGTGTTTTATTCGATCTGTGAATGGTACAATTCTAATAGAGGTACGTCTACCTCGGATGTATATATGTATATCAGCGATATATTGTTGTTTGAGTAGTTGCTTAACCATAGAAACAATCTCAGCGAGACTTGTCGTTTTCTTGTGTTACAGTGTTTTTAATCTATCTGCGAATAGTACGTTGCTGGTAAATCTACAACGGAATTCTATATATCATCGATATATTGTTATTTCCTCATATACAGCATCTCCTCGTTCAAGGCCAGGCTCAAGGAGCATATAATCCTAAAACCATAAACTAACCAACCCTCCTCTTCCCCCCTCCCCCCTTTTCGCTTCCTTTTCCTTCCTTCCTCTCCTTCCTTTTCTCTGTGTCTTTATTTAATTTTAGTAATTTGTTTTCCTTTTTTTTATTATCTTTTTCTTTATCGTTTTCTGTCTGTTTCTTTTTTTCAATCACTTTAATTTTTATTATTCTTTTATGTAGTTAACAAATCATATTATAAACTTAAGCTATACGTTAGCTGATAGACATTGCAATAAGGCAATAAGCTCGCCTTTTTTATTTTGAAATAAAGTTTTTTTTAAATTATTATTATTATTATTATTTGACAAGTTGCTTCACCATAGAAGCGAGCTCCGTGAGACGTGTTTCACAGATAACCTTCTTCGAAAGCATAATAAATTAAAGAATGGAAATTTCTTCAAATCATTTCCATTTTCTCTATCGACTCATCAACTTCTAATTGCAATTGTTGCCTAACTATATCATGTTTTTTCTGCAAACGGCTTTAGGTCAAATAATGACCAGTGTTCAAGTAGCAATATAATTTATGGTGCTATTTTATTCTGAAGTAGGTAGTTGATTCGCCGATTCCTGCGGTAGTGGAACGATATTATTAAAACTGTCGTCCAGTAAGTTTATTTGATCAGACGATCCGAGTAGGCACACTCAACTTCGTCAAGGAGGTCTGCCGACGAATCTAACTCGGATGGCAGCGTTCGGAAAACTACGCAATATCTTGTCGTCACAAATACCACAGAGCCTCAATACGTCTAATCAACTAGAGCTGTCAACTACAACGAAAACAGTCCACTGTTACGCGACTCGCCCGTCAGAGGCCAACGCCTTACGGCGAGGCACCGGGAAAAGTAAACAGCGGGCAGCCTCGCCCCCTAACTACCAGTTTGGAAGGATATCTCCGTCTGGGATTAACCATCAAGTAACCTTTACCTCCTGACGATCCTGGTTACAGGATCGAGGACGCTTGCGTGGTCCTCTCTCTTACGTAGCGGTGATACGTTGTATACCGTATCTATCTCAGCATCCTTTGCCCGGCTATTCACCCGGTATCGGGTAGCTGATTGGTCGTTTTAAGAGCAGTTGCCGTAAGGTTAACAACCACCCCCGCTCTATAGGAGACAGTAGTGTCTCCAGACTCCCCCGGCTGTCGGTCAGAATGCACAGTCAATTGACTGATGCCGCACAGCGCGCAAACCGTCCAGGAGCGCCCGAAGGTTGACTCCTAGGGGAAACTGACCCGCAGGCCAGAGTCCTACCCGGACTCGCGCTTCTGCGTGGAGGCCGCCGGATGGGTGTTGACCCGTTAGTTTGACCGACCCTAGATGAGTCTTAGTGGTCTAACTGCAACAGGGCCCATTAGCTCCCGCTCCCATTAGCTATAATGAGAGCGTGTTGCCAGTGATGACATACGGCACCTCATATACAAGCTCAAAGTAGCGCAAAGAGCCTCGAAGAGACCTATGCTCAGAGCTTCACTGCGTGATAGGATCCGAAGCGACGAAATCGCAGAAGAACCAAGGCAACTGACATAGTTCGCAAAATTAGTAATTTGAAATAGCGATGGGCAAGTCATATTCGCAGAAGCGATAACCGTTGGAGATAAAAAGGTTCACGAATAGCGACCACGAGGCAGCAGACGCGGTGTGGGATGGCTCCTCCACAAGAAGAACCGATGACGTTACCACGGCCGTAAGAAGTAGGTGGATGGAGTGGACTCAAGACCGTTGGTCATGGCATTCCATAGGGGTGGCCTATATCTAACATCGGGTGTCTACCAACTGATAATGAAGATGATGATAAAGTAAATGAATCGACAAAAATCGCGATTTTTGGTAAATGGCGACAGTACCGAATTATTCTTGTGGTGGTTGATTGAAATCACCACTAGACTACCTCGGATAACCGCAATCATAATTGATCCATCAACCTTGGTTGCATCGTTCCCTTCACCGAGCAGCTAGGCGCATGCGCCGGTTCCTTGGCTTCAAATGCGAATATACGAGACAAATCAATTTCGTTCGGCAAGCGAGCGAATGGCCGCCGTAATGGACGCCTCCCAATTTTACATTTATTGTGCGCGCCATGCGCTGGCACATCAATTACAGATTGGTAAATGGTAATAAAGTCAAGGCTGAGACATAAGTAATGTCAAAATAATGGTAGAACGGAGATAAAACTGCCTGCGGCGCTATAAAAACATATAAGTTCGTAAAGACATCCAATTTTTAAGAAGATGTTAGATACATACATTAAAACATTAAGGCCCTCATTAAAACAGAGGCCCCTTATTAAAACATTGCGGAGGACCTCCAAATTGTAGTTACGTCACTGGCTGCGCGTCTATGTTGTGACGAAAATGTTTTCCCTATAGATTTGTATAGAATAAACCGCACCTGAGAGGAGCGGCACGGCGCAACGCGTCGCGACCATAGATAATAGAATAGAGGACGGGTGTGTGAGTGTGAAGGTAGACTGTAATGCGTTCACCGAATATAAAGAGATAGCTGCATATGAGACCCCCTCTATCCTTGTCTAATTGCGCATGCGCGTTTATTCATAGCATATCAGACTTATGGCGTCAAAGCGTAGCCATGGTGACATATAATCGTTGCCATAGTGATATATGTACATATGTCCGTGCATGCGCGACTAAGCAAGGACAGAGGGAGTACTATATGCTACTCTCTCTTTTTATTCGTCTGACGCATTCTTAGGCAGATCGCGCGGTCTAGTACTTGTCAATGGTCGCGACAGAGTTGGTCAAACAAGAGAATAAAGGTAAGGACAGACTGAGCCCAAGTAGGCAACGTATGCGATGTAACGCTCCCACGTTAGTGTGCACACTTGTCCCACGTATGCAACGTATCTATGGCATCAGAAGCTGTTGTCACTTCTCAGAAGGTTTCACTGGTATTGTGTACAACCGCTGTACAATATGTTTTCTAATTCTGATGGTGTTTGAGAACGATGTAATCAGTTTGTTATTTTTGAATGAATAGATCCGCACCACAAAAACAAAAACAACAATATTTTTACAGAGGCGAGTTGTTATAGGTAGAATTTTCTCCGAAACTTCTTCGAGAATGTGTAGAAACTCCTCGGTTATATGTAGAATTTTCTTTTGCATTTGCAAATGCGGCCCACCATAAATAACCGTTATTAAATATCGAAGGCAGATTAAATATAATTTCAAAACGCTCCGAAGAGCGTTCAATATGCCCACGCAGCGCAGCGCCCAGCACATTCAAAGATTAGCGGATGAGTTACGGCGGCGAGTTTGAAACCGTGCCCAGAGCATCGACATGATATGAACGCTGAACTGGCCGGTCGGCGGCAGCTCGAGGCCAAACAACTAACAACTCTTACCTTGTCCTCAGAGTGAAAGCCGATTATGCTAAAAGAATAGTAAAGAATCGTTGTTCGGTGTATGGCAGGAGCTAACAACACCGATATAAACAAAATTTTAAGACTGCATTTTGTAATTCTGTCGTCAAGCGTCGCATCCAGTATTGAGTTTTTCGCAGGCTATTCTTAGTTGGTTCTAAAGTATGTGAAATTAAGAACGAATAATATTAATTTACTATTCCGTTTCTTAAAATTTAACCTCAGACAGCTAACCCCCTAAAAATTTTGCTCAAACGCTTTTATTCTTCTTGATAAGCCTCTCCATTGCTGGAGGTTGGCCGTTAGCTCTGAAAAGTTTTTTCGGTCCTGCGCCATTCAGAAGAGCTGTTCCGTACTGGTAATCCTGGTCCACTCTCTGACATTGCACAGCCACGACTATTTCCTCCTTTCAGGACACCGTTTACCCTCAATTTTGCCCATCAATATCAGTTGAAGCAGCTGATATCTGGCATGCCGCAACACGTGCCCCAGATATTTAATCTTGCGCTTTTTGACGGTGTGCAACAATTTTCGGGTCGTACCAGCACGCTGAATCGCTTTTTCATTACCAACTTTATGGGTCCAGCTTATACGGAGCATTCGACGGCAGCACCACATCTCAAACGCTTCTAGCTGCCGTCTGGTGTCTTCTTTTATGGTCCACGCTTCGCTGCCGTACATAACCACTGGTCAGATGTAGCAATGCAGGATCCGAGTTCTGAGTCTTAGATTGATTTGTTGAAAAGACTTTTTTCGTTTTATTGAATGAGACAAAGGCGATTTCTGTCCGGGTCTTTATTTAATGCGTTAACTCTAACCATCGCAAAAAGATACGAAACAAAAGCCATTTTTTGAAAGATATATTAAAAGTTACATTTTTCTAAAAATACACACATTTGTGGCACCCCTTCAATCATTTATTTATAACCTTTTAACAAACATACATTCACTTAGATGGGTCAAATGACGGATGTGACAAAAATACCTGAGTGGTGCTTGTATGCTTTTTAATTTGCTACTGCGTTGCAGTTTTTACAGCTTAAAATGTTTCTTGTTTACACCAAGATTACGATGTAGTTTATGATGACAGATCGTCAGATATGATAGATCGTTCAGATATGACAGATTGTCTTTCCCATATCGGTATATATCGGTAGACATTGAATAAAGTCGACCGTCATATAACGGGACAATTCTTTGGTTTATAAAACTTTACATTACAGTGACACACACACAGTGCCCTTTACTTTACATTACATCAAAGAACAGATATTCATCTTAACATTATGTGTTTCAATTTGACTGATGCCGGCAACGGAAAGTGAATGAGCATCGAACCCTTTGTATTGGATTTTTTTCTATCTTCTCGAGAAATTTTCGTCACACGTTCTTGGGATGTATGTAGAAGCAAACTAATCAAGAAACAAGGCTATACACCTCTCAAAGATTTCATATTTTTTGATTACAATCATTTATTGTCGCAAACTCTTGTATACTTTAGCCAAATTTTGAATTATCCTTAAACTAAATGAATTTAACATCAAAATATCACGTATACAAGAAAAACTATCGCCACTACTGCAACTAACTCGAATATTCATTCGCGTAATACGCGAAAGAAAGAGGACTTGCGTCATTTCAAAGTGCGACTGAGTAAGGTTCGAAATATCTTTCTTTGTAAATCTATATTTTCATTTCTATCTATATTACAGTGTATTTTAATCAAAAATCCAATTTCTGGCATTAACGATTTTGACAAAATCGAATTTTCCCAGTTCTCTTGACTTTCCTGACTATCTTTATTGTTTATTCTTTCTATTATTGACTATTATATCATTGGAATTTTCATTCTGATTATTGGCAATTGACTATGGCAATTGTATATGATAAATTGTGAAATGATCAAAAAATTTTGACTGAATAGGTATATCGGAAAATTATGTTTTCTACATCTAACCTAGAAATTCTGCGATTGAATGTTTAACCTTCTTGTATGTACCTACAATTTATAATGTGGGGTACTTATATACATATTCGAGTAGTAATTTTGGCTATTTTTGACTCTGCCAAGTGCAGAAAGTTCTATCCACTGGTTTATATAAATTTAAAAAATAGCAGCAATGTTGATTTTTTTCTAGGAATATACTGACAAGTTTTTTCGAAATAACGACTACTAATTCTTCACCAGGTTGCTTAATTTTGTCAGTATTTTAGAATGCGTATTTTCTGTGTGAGCGTTTTTTTGTAAACATGGACCAAACCCCATGTGGCCCCAGAAATTCCCCCTTTCAATAAGGACGCAGGGTTCAGACATTTTTCGTAAATTCACTGTACGAACATATCTTATTGTTTCTGTAATAATACACACTTGGTATATTTTATAATGACATCGGGTAAATAGTATAGAATAGTCATGAAATAGTAGATCGGCCGTCGCTTGTGACGAGCCGCCCGCCGCGCCTCAGCGACCGCACATAAAGCAGGCCACGGAGCATTTTTTACGCGGGCCCCGCTTCTACTAACTCGCCTCGTACTTCCACAGACAACTTTCCCTTTTGTAGATGAGAAAAAGATGGCGGACTAGCCGCGGCACGACATTTAGCCGAGCGGTGGACAAAAAACGATCAAACATTGGCGTGAATGGAGCTGGAGCTTCTTCCGTTGGTTGGTCATTGTGATTAGACTGGTGAATATAGATCATACGGTTTGGGCAACAATCTGTAAGGATCTTCAATGGCAGAGGAGGTAAACTGTAGTGTCCTCTCTCGCCTAGCTAAATTATTTGCTATAGTAACATTTGTATGAAGTGCTAAGGATGCTCAAAGTAGAAATAGGCTCAAAGTGAATAGATATTTTGCAATGCTGACGAAATTTATAATAATAAAGAAAGGAAACGATGAATTGAACACAATAACAGCGAAGGTGACTCCTCAGTAGCACTAAGGATTAACGCAAACAAAGCGAAACTCCTCATCCGTGACATCCGTAAACATAACGTAGCGCAATACCAAATTAGAATAGGAGAAGTAACATTGCAGCCAGTCGAAGAGACACATATCGTCGCTCTATATGTGAGACCTCGTACATGCCAACAACCGATGTTTTTAGTGTATGGAAAAGCTGAATCACTTCGTTCACGAGAAGGTTTTTAATCGTGTAAATAAGAGAAAATTGAAAACAAATATTAGTTTACTGTGCCAACAGTTACAACTGTCAAAGAGTTGTTACGAGGAATTACTACTAAGAATGTAGTAATTCCTAGAGCATACAATCATCATCTCATGCCAACGAGATACCACTGTAATGAGAATTACCACCGTAATGAGAATTAAACCACTGTAATGAGAATTACAAGAAACTAAGCAATTTGGGCCATTGGGCCATTTGCAATTTGGGCCATTGGGCGAAAGCAAACAAGCGATAGTATAGGAAGATCAGAGAGACTCAAGCCTTCAAAAAGGAATAAGGATATTTCAATAAGGAATAGGGTTATGGATTGGAGAACCATCAGAATGGTTATCAGAATCAGAATTATACGCTTGCAAAGCGGTAGCACTGAGAATTTAGATTTACGAAAGATACATAGTAAGGAAAATGCTCGAATAAGCTAGTAACCCAAACCAAAAATATGTATATATGGAAAATCGATCACAAAAAAAGATCCTACAAGACGAATTACTTGGGGCGGATGCCTCGTAAAAAATCGCAACATACCTTAGGTACAAAAATACTACAAAAATAGTACTTACAGCTGCATAAAGTTACTCAAGCAAACGGAAAGTAAGAAGACCGTTATGGAAAGATTCTCTTAATCATAATATGGGATAATTTTACAGAACGAAAGAAGAATGGGAAGAATTTGCATAAGACAAAGCCAAAATATGAAACGCAGTGCAGGAAGTATAAAATATAGAGGAAACAGATACTAAAACTAGCGAAAGTGGATCATCTTACTCATAAGAACGAAACGGTTACGACTTCTATGTATGAGCGTAGCAGCTCGTCTATTTAAAGCGTAATGTCGATTGATCGAACGAGAACTATAGTCATTTTGGTATCGTTGTTGAAAGTATTCCACGAGGGTCATCTTAGTTGGATGGTTAGTTTAATGAAAGCGAATGCCCTCAGAAGGATTGGTAGCTGTTAATAGAGGAATCATTTCGCGGTTTGCATATCAACACGATATAACAGTACTTGTGCTACATACTTGTGTAAGTCATAGCGTGCTGATGGTTTGGAAATATTGAGTTATCGCAATGGTGCTACACATTGCTTTCACGGCTTTAAAGGTGATACAACATTGCGGTAATGAGTGTCATTGTTACATTCCAGTATTGGCAGGGCGCATCTCACTGCACCAATGTGACGCTATAATAATTCTACGTAAAGGAAATCGAATAGTGCAGAGATGCTGCTTGTAAAATACTGACTGCCAAAATCGTACAGTCGGCAACGACATTGTACATGGAGAAATAGTCATATATTATTATTACCTATATATTATTGAGCTTGTTGAGTCGTCTGATCGGAACGTGACCTTGCTTGGTCATTATTTCAGCCAAAAAGATCGTTATTTAAGTAACCCCACATATTTTTTTTATGTATGAGCTGAGTGACGCCTTCATACAAATGATACAAACAGTGCTGACACAACGAAAACAAAAGGGACCAAAAACGAATTCCTGTGGTAGTACTGCAGTGTTGACATGATGAAGAGAGGAGAATGATTCTTTAATTGTTTGTTTGTTTAAAAAAAAATATTGCACACGCAATAGAGTACAACATGGTGGGCTTATCGCTAAGTGGCAATATTTTACGACCATATCGGTAGGGTTATTGTGACTAAATGTTTATGCAGGCAAATTAATATATAACAAATGTAATTTTTGTAAAAATAGTGGTCATAATAAATGAGTACAATTAAATAATAACAATAATAATGAAAATAGGACAGAAACTATTATGTCAACTTAATATCGAAGGAAGGAACGGGATATAAGAACAAGCTGTGGTAGGTGGTGGGGGGGGGGGGGGGGGGTACAGTTTAAACATTAAGTAATTGCCTGTTATTAGATTTTTTAAAACTCGATCAGGTTTTTTAGTTGTATCAGTCAGCAAAGACACAAAATTCCCTATTCGGGCCACCTGTACTGCTTGGACTTACATGTTTGCCGACTTGGACATGAATGTTGCCGACTTGGACATGAAAGTTGCCGACTTGGACATGAAAATTATTATTATAACGTAATAGATAGATTTTCCTCATAACGGAATTCCATGGGATGAAAGCGGAGAGAAATATTATATAAATAAGAAGGCATGTTTCAATAAAATACATGAAACAGTTATGCGGTGTCGACTACAACGAGCGAACCCGTCACCCCCAGGCTGGTATAACGATATGTGATCGATTTTCAGCCGTGGGATGAGCGTAGAACACTTTGGGACGGCACAAACCTACCGTCAGGCAAACCCACGAACCCGCCAGAGTCCAACGCCTTACGGCGAGGCACTAGGAAGGTAACCTAGTGAGACTACCTCGCCCCCTGGCTATCAGTTTTGGTAGGATATCTCCGTCTGCAATTAACCTTCAGGATACTTCCTTCCTCCCGACTAGTTGCGGGACCGAAGTCGCTTACGCGGCCTCTACCTGCCGTAATTCAGCGGTGATACAGTTTGAATCTATCACGAACCAAAGGCATCTTTTGCCCGACTCTGAAATCATGATCAGGTAGCCTAATAGTCATTTCAAGAGTGGTTGACGACAGGTCAACACCCCGCTGCTTAGGAGACAGTATATTTCCATAGTCTCCATACTCATTCAGCAATTAGTCAGAGTTCACATCCGATTGACGTTGCCGAACGGTGCGCAAACCGTCCAATAGCACCGGGAGGCAATCCCACCAGGAGAAACCGATCCACCAGCCGTGAGGCCTGAGACGCGAGAGTCTTACCCGGGGTAGCCTTCCACACGAGGAGGCTTCTGAATAGGAGCTGAATCGTAAGTTGAGCCGATCCGAGAACAAAATGGATCTTATGGCCCAATATGCACGAAACTATTCGCTACAGTTGTCGAACAGATGAATCTTTTATTCCAACATTTGACGATCGGATAGAAAGACAAGGAAAATCCAAGGTGGAGAAGTTTCGCTGGCCCGATAAAAAGCCCAAAAGTAGAAATCCTACTAATATTATAAACGCGAAAGTTTGTATGTATGTATGGATGTTTGTTACTCTTTCACGCAAAAACTACTGAATGGATTTTGATGAAACTTTACAATAATATAGGTTACACATCAGAATAACACATAGGCTATAATTTATAAAGATATAGCGTGAATTATCTAAAATATAACGATAACTGTCAAGTAAGTAGGAAAAAAATCTAAGAAATTGACATTCGAAATTTAAATTCTATCCTACTATCCTACTAATATTATAAACGCGAAAATTTGTATGTATGTATGGATGTTTGTTACTCTTTCACGCAAAAACTACAGAATGGATTTTGATGAAACTTTACAATAATATAGCTTACACATCAGAATAACACATAGGCTATAATTTATAAAGATATATGGTTTTCTGTCATCATTATCACAATTTTCCATCACCACGCGGGTGAAACCGCTGGGCGCAGCTAGTATCTAATAATATTAACAATCGAACGCGTGATGGTAGGCAGTAACCAATCAGTAACAGGCGCAAAGAACTACCTCGCTAAGCGCCAGCCTCTCTGTTGTTGATCCATCTACATAAATTACAAATGTGCAACCTTGGCTCCTTTGTGAGCCGCGAGCTCTGTGTGCCGTGGTTCTCGTGCGCCGCGGGCGACCCGCCTGGCCTTTTCCTCTAGCTCGTCTAATGGTCTGCTTCTCAATGACATGCCGGATAACTTTTAACGAACAGAGAGCGTTTGAATGAACCGAGACGCAAGGACTATGTAAGGAATCCGAGTAAAATAAAATGGCACTCAACAAAGGTACAGGTCGATTATTATAACTTGAGCTAGTTGAAGGACATACAAATAGAATACATGAGAGGTTAATATGCCCACTTAGATGGCATGCTTTGTAGTATAAATTGAGTCAACAGAAACAAATAATAGGATGCTGTCTCGGTTTACAACTAGAGCTGTCAACTACAATGAGCGAACTCGTCACCTCAGAAAGTTTAAACGATATTAGATCGTTCTGTCTAGATGTGTAAGGTGAGCGCAGAAGACTTGGGACGACAAACAATCCACTGTCTAGTTACGCCACCTGCCCCTCAGAGGCCAACGCCTTACGGCGAGGCAGCGGGGAAGGTAACTAGCGGGCAGCCTCGCCCCTGACTACCAGTTTGGAAGGATATCTCCGTCTGGATACCTCCAGCCTCCTGACTGCCTCCTACCGAATCTATCGCGGAACACGGCATCCTTTGCCCGGCGTATTCACCCAGGATCGGGTTGCTAAATGGTCGTTTCAAGAGCAGTTGCCATAAGGTTAACAACTACCCCCGCTCTATAGGAAACATTACTGTTTCCAGACTCCCCCGGCTATTAGTCGGAATGCTCAATCGATTGTCTGACGCCGAACGGTGCGCAAACCGTCAAGGAGCGTCCAGGCCAGCGTCTTACTCTGGCTCTCACTTCTGCATGGAGGCCGACGGATGGGTGTTGACCCGTGCGTTTGACCGACCCTATACTGCTGGGTCTACATCCCCTCACCGAACAACGCTTAGCTGGACGATTATTCAATTACCGTCTCATTTTATTTATTAATTTAATTATTGTTCGAAAAACATACAGCGCTACGTTGATTATTACGAATATCTTTGTACAATGTTTCACTGGCCGATATTTTTTTTCCTACAGTAATAGTGTCACTGTAATTACAGTATACGATAAGTTAACAAAATAGAATTGAATTAAATGAAATTACTATTGAAATACATTATATTTTAGTCGCAAATTCGATAATTGCAAGCAAGAATAATAGGAAATATGATAGAAAAGGAGAGGGATGGTATATAGGTATTTATATAATAGTTTACTGTTTTGTTTCATTTTCGATCTGTTTTTTTTCAAAGTCGAAATGTATGTATATTTTGCCTATTTACTAGTTGCAACGTGAGCTAAGAACAGCCCACAGACATACTAGAATAGACCACGCGACCAGCCTGAGAAATCAAAAGGGGAATAGAAAGAGAAAGCTGCATATATCCTTGTTTATATATCCTTGTTATATATCCTTGTTTAGTCACGCATGCGCGGGATTATTATACTCAATTAAATAATGATAAACTCGCATGCGCGACTAGACAAGGATAGAGGGGGGGAGGGGCATATGCAGATAGGCATATGCACTATCTCTTTCTATTCCGCTATCGCATTCACTCACAGACCACCTTTCTACTCCCGCGGTCTATTGCAGTATGATATGGAACAGCCTCAATGAATTTAGTCAATAGTCAATAGTCTTTTATTCATACAAAATTGCAAATACAGTTGGATATGTCATAATCCTAATTGTTTAAAACACAATGATCAAAATATAAATGTAACAGATAATTCCTTTTTTCTTTCAAATCAGTATAAATAATGATAAAATTAACCAAAAGTCAGACAAAATAAAAGATAAATGCTCAATAATATCATATGTAAAACGACAATAATCACAATGAATAATCAATTTATACTATGAGGTTTACCTCGTATGTTTTAACATAGGAATAATAGAGGTATCTTAGAAATATGATATTATTTTTCATAATAAATATATACCTATATTAAAGGTATTGTAATATTTCCTCGAGAACGTCTATCTTACTCGTATAAATAACACGTGTTATGAGCCAGTGTTAAACTCTATATTCGAATATTTTTCGTTTTAAATCTCGTATTGTCATTAGCAGGTTATTAAAGAGTTTAAAGGCCAAATACACAAATGACTTTTGGATCATAGTCAAACGAACTTTAGGGAGGGCTATGTTGGCTTTGCAACGAGTGTCGTGATCATGTGCATGCATGTACGTACACCAGTGAATGTCGTTTTTAGCATACACTAAACAACTGAGAATGCTCAAGTATAAATCTAGGTATCTAGGTAAGTCAATTAAAAATATTCGATATCTTCAGGTTCTTCGTATGGTGAAATTTATACTCGACTAAGTAAAAACTTTAATAAACTAAAAATACTCGCAAATGATATGTCGCCTAATGATATATTATCATGATCATGCAAACTCTTACCTATGCCTAGCTAACGTAGTTTCCCTGTTATTTTTTCTCTATTTGATTTATCGACTAGATTTAATTTTCATTCTGTCATTTAATAACCGCAGATGACCACGATAAAGCCCGAGCTTGTTATTACATACGGAAGTTGTAAAAAAGAGCAACGGCGCATACAGATTTCGATTAGGTAAAAAAGACCACGCAGAAGCCGGTGGGTACATAGTGGACAATGGACATAGTACAATGGACATAGTACAACTTTATTCATATAGAAAATACACAAAGTAAAATTCTGAATAAGTTGAGCAAACTGATGAAGAGTGACTGCATAATTAATCAAATCGTCATGACGAAAAAAGTATTATATTCGCATTAAAAAACGTGTGAATTTAACAACATTCACAGAGTCAAAAGGTAATTTAAAACTTGGCCAAAGTATAGAAGATTTAGCCAAAATAATTATTGCGGTCAAAGAATATGCGCCCCTTAAGAGGTATGAGGCGGACTCCGACTTCACATTCTTTAACTTCAATGATTTTTTGCTTTTGCAGAAACTTTTGTATACTTTGGCCAAATTTTGAATTGCACTTTCACTATGTCAATTTACCAAATACGTCATTTTTAACTGCAACTATACTTGTTTTCTGCATATAGTGACCATTACTGACCAGATAAAACCATTCTTTTCTCAGTTTGGTATTTTTCCAGATTTTAGAAAACATATTATCTGCGTCAACTAAGTTTTTATAAAAAATTGCAGAACCCCCCCCCCCCCCAGAAATTGCCCCCAAGGGAAAAACAGAACAAGGACTAGATTTCTTCTGTACGTAATATATCGCAGATAACAACGCCTACAACACAAGACAATGGCAAAGCGCAACACGAATCTATGTTGCAATCTCGCAGCATGAATGGAGCGATCGAAATGTTGCAACGCTCATTAATATTTGGTTGTTGTAAACGACAACAAGACAGTCTTGTGTTTGAACGAAAAAACAAGGTCGTATTTGTTTGTAAACTACGCACACACATTGCATTCTTGATAAGTCCACACGGCAGACGGTCATACGGCAGTGTTGAAAAAAACCGCAATAAAAAACACAACACTCAAACAAAAAGTATAGTTGATACCGTAATTAGGGGTTAATTTCAATAATTATTTTAATGTTTTATTAATAACAGATCGTGCGTAACGCCTAAATTAATCAACCAACTTCGCTCAAGTTGCTTGATTATCAAGGGGCGTTAAATGAATGATGCCTCTGCCCAAGTTATGTTTTTATCCTAGGAACTGTGACTTTATTTATTATCATGACTCGTTCTCGTTAGGGCCTCCATAGACGGACAGCTTCAAGCAGTCGTGGTCAACTGCTCGAGAGCAGTCGGGTTCGACCGCAACGCGGCTGCTTCTTCTGCTATTATTGCGCAAACGAGGGCGTAGAAAATGGCGTAGTACGCCATTTTCTACGCCCTTGTTAACGTGCATGATTTTGTGAATTTCTCATTTCGGACGGAAAGATTTGCATCCCGCCATTTCGCAAACACAATTGCTGGGATATATGAGAATAGATAGTGTCGTATTGCTTGGAGTCAGTGGCGTAACTTTAAAAAAGGTGCCCCCCAAAGGGGGTGCAAAATTGAACAAAAAGCCCCTTCTACTACTTATTTACATTCATTATGGTATATAGGATATAATTACTGTATACGTTCGAAAAATTTGTTCTTATATTAATTCGGCGCTTTATTGTTAGTTGAACTACTGAATTATACTCTGCAATCATCGATCAGTTTTGAACCATCCATTTTTCGGCTTCTTTAGCTTCCTAGCAGAGTTATATGTAACGTCGACCGTAGATTGAAGATCCATTTGGGCCCCCAAACCATCGTGGGCCCGGTGCGCCGCACCGGCTGCACCGGCTTAGTTACGCCACTGCTTGGAGTACAGGAACCTTAGGATTTGATTTCGGACTAATAAAGTCTAGCTAGTATAGTGCTAGCAAAGTCTTAGACCAACCACCCCAGACTATGTTCCCTTAGGCCAATAGTGATTAGCGTAATGCTTGGTATACAGTTTTTAACATCTTGAGATCATTACTAAACTGTTTGAAAATATATCCAATTACTTAAGTTAAAAATTAAAATCTATGAATAGTGCGGAAAAATGTGCGGCTATGGATTGTACAAAATTTCCTTATTTCCCCACGGCAATACAATGAGACGCTTCTCCCCGCCATTCCCTTATTTCTTCTATAAATTTAAGACTGGCCATTTTCACCGGGCGGAGAGAGACTTCAGCCGTCTGAAAGCGTAGTATGAAAACCTGCAAGAAGCGCCGCGGCGAGCGAGCGGGACGGCGCCATCGGCGAGACAGGGAGGGGACGAGCGCACGCCGGGGTCGGCGACCTCTCGCCACCATGTGAAATGCGAGCGCCATAGCGATCCATACCAATAAGTATACCGCGTAGGCATGCATCGGCCTATATGCAGCGACGACGTGCGGCGCGACAGGTACAAGCGAGCGTCTTCGCCGCGGACCCGTTATGGCGCGCCACGGACCGAGGAAGATGCGGCTCGGGTCGGGGAATTTAATGTAAACGTAATACACCAACAACTTTTAAATGTATTATATATGATACAATCATGTCAATACCGCAAATGTGTAATATGCTACATTGCTCTAAGCAGTAAATAATACATCAAACTTTTTATAATGTATTATTTATCGTATAATATGATACCAGTGGCGTAACTAAGCCGGGCGTACGGTAGTTCGCGGGCCCAAAATGGAATTTCTGTCAACGATCGCTGTTTCCTCCAACTTTGTTAGGAAGCTAGAGCCGAAAAAATGTGTATCTCAAAATGATCGATGATTTTGCAGATTGCAAATCAAGGCGAAAACCATTCTAGAAATGCATTTGTTCATATTTTTTATAATGCATTAAGTAGGTACTTAGTTAATTTAAATATGTAGATATGCACAAATTGGTATATTTGTAATAATATTATTTGAGTATGTTTTAGTTTTACCAGTTTCGCACATGGTAGTTCTACTCAAAATCGAGTAATAAAAACTGAGATTATTTAATTTATTTCTAACCAATATTCAAAGGTTGATAAATATTATTCAGTAATTAAATTATCAGTAAAGCGTCGTATTTAATATAGGAACTAATCTTTTGAACATTCTCCCGTAACAATGTTTCTATGTGATCCCGCGTTACCCGCTGAAGTTCTTGGGAACTTGTTATGCAACATGTTCGATACAATACACCCAAATGAATACGCCGATTTATAATGTAGCTACAATACAAATAAGTAATTCAGCTAGGTATACAGTATTTACTCCATATATGCAATAATTACTTTAAGTAAGTAGGGGGAGGGGCCTTTTGTTCAATTTTGCACTGGGGCCATTTTTTATAGTTACGCCACTGTATGATACATCCACGTTTTATCACGCTAATTTATTATATGGTTCCATTGCTCTAAGCAGAGTTTAAACAAGAACTTATAATACATTGTATCGTAAATGATACATCAAACACTTTATAAAGTATCTTATATAGTGGAACCTCTCTTAACAAGCACCTCTCATAACGAGTAATTCGCAGTAATTCCTCATAACGAGTAATTCGCCGTCTCAAACCGAGTATGGGAAAAATTGATTCGCAAGTAAGATTCTGGAACGAATTATGCTCGTTATAAGAGGTTCCACTATACTCGTATAATACATCCATGTTTATCACGTTAATGTATTTATAATATGCATACACTGCTATAAGCAGCTTTAAACAAGAACATGTGATACATCGTATCGTAAATAATATATCAAACAATGTACATTATATTGCAGATATAAAATCGACTCATTGGATTACTACTTATTAACGTGCAAAAGACGTTTTGAAATAGCTAGGTGTACCTGCATAATTAATTAAAAATGTGCAAATTGTTTAGCTCGGATCGGGGAGTTTAATTTAAACGTGATCATATGTGATACATTGTATCATAAATAATACATCTAACACTTCATAATGTATCATATATGATACAGCCATGTTTATCGCGCTAATGTATTATAATATGCTTACATTGCTCTAAACAGCTTTTAAACAAGAACATGATGAAACTCATTAAATTACTATTAACGTGCAAAAGACGTTTTAAATAGCTAGACCTAGCTTCATAATTTATTTATTATGTGCAAATTGTTTAGAATATATGAAATTTAGCCAACTCTGCTATATTTAAAAAAAGGGAACCTAACCTACCGCCAAATAGATGTTTATGATGGTTTCAAAAAACGAACTTCACCTACGGCCTTATAGGTGCATGCTTATCAATGGTTTTTAAAAATAAAACATACAGGTGTTTGACGCTTCTTTAAACGCGTAGGTATATCTCGCTCATATTCGAAATCAGTGTGATAAATATAGTGAGGCGACATAAAATATCTTCAATGTAGAAGAGTTTGATGCACTGCATAAATACCAATTGTTTAGTCAGCATCCATATTCGTGTAATCATTTCGTGGAAGCGTCATCCTCAATATTGTAATTATTCACCTAATTCTAGGAGAGGGTACTCTACGAATATGTATTATGATAAAACTGATAAATAGACACGTTATGGCTCGTAATTCTCATACCCTCCAAAACAATGCAGCAATGTATATTTCCAAAGTTACAACATTCTGAAAATTGACGAAAATTATAACCATAAAACTGAAGGAAGAAGAAGAACGAAGGCAGTTCAAATAGTCGCCTTTTACGGTAGGAATTTTAAAAATGGAACGTTATTGACTGTCAAATTCAAATTTAGGGAAATAACCGTCAATATTTTATTGCACAAAAAGTACGGTACTGTACATAGCCATCGCTCGGAGGGTAGGTAGCTTCGAGATTATATCGTCGAACACGTTTTGATTAAGTAAACATAAACAAAACACCGTGCTAAAAAAATATAAAAAATCTACGATATATATTTTTTTAAATCACTCCCGTATACCTGGAGCTCCTTGTGTCTGTTATCTTTGTGTGTCGCTGCCCTGATAACGCCAGCTTTCCATCCCCAATCGGTTATTTTCGCCGGATTCAACTTTGCACCACCACACACTGATAGGAATCGTTTGCCAACCAACTCCTCACGATATTTATAGGCCATTATATTTCACACAAATCACATCATTCGCGGGCACAACACAAAACTGTCAGAAACCGCCGACGACGAACGGCGCGCGAACCGCACGAAAACTCGACATACTCCCTCATCGACTTCGAGAGAAACGAAACTGAAGCAGAAACCGAAATCTACGGTCACTTCTTCACGCGTATCCCTCCCTACGTCGAGTTTGTGAAATGGTTGAAGAGGTGCGGATACTGTCTGATAGATGGCAGCACCTGACGGCCTTGCTAGCTGTCAAATCGACGCCTGCGTGGTCGTTAACGGTTTGTTATTATTGAATAGTGGTGGGCGATCGACCTATAAAAGCGCGTCGACTTCAGCGTTGAACGATTACATTATTAAGAAAACTAGTTTTCGATGTTCATTGATAAGTTTATACAATAAATGGGCCACCTGCAAAATTGCAAATTTTGAATACTTCGGTGCCTAACAATATAATGTAACGCAGGTAAAACACAACGCGCTTAAAATGTTTGAAATAATCATCGAGTTTTCTATTCAGCTTAGTTTGAGTTTTCAAACGATACACTACGACAAGACGCTACAACGAGACGACGATCAGCGACATTTGGAATATAGATCTGATCGGAGCAGAAGTTGCCCAAATTGTGTCTTTACTTAAATTAGGGCAAAATCAATGTTTAGTGGCAAGAACTCTGGCTGTGCGCCGTTATACTATCCAGAAAGTATACCGTCGCTATCTACATACTAGTGGCTTTGCACCAAGACGACGCCCTGGTTGGCAACGAGCGACTTAGCAGAGAGACGACCATTACATT
Organism: Micropterix aruncella; assembly: GCA_944548615.1. Taxonomy (NCBI): domain Eukaryota; kingdom Metazoa; phylum Arthropoda; class Insecta; order Lepidoptera; family Micropterigidae; genus Micropterix; species Micropterix aruncella. Next base: position 28,500,538 of record OX155957.1, read on the forward strand.
GTGACGACGGTATTCCGCAATCGCTATCTTAGTGGAGTTTAAGTTAAACAACTTTTAAAACAAAGTCGAGGAGTAAATCTCAGTGAGCAATGACGGCTCCGAAAAGCTTCTCTGATGACACATAGGCCAGTAACTGGGCATAAACTCACCAGGGGTCATCGGGTTGCCCGATTGCGGTTTGCTAGGGAACACTCAAATTGTACATTTGAGCGATGGAAGGCGGTACTGATTACCAACGAAAGCAGAATGACTGCATGGGTCTGTCGGTCGTTAGCTTATGTACGGACGACCGAGAGAAAGATAATTGCGATGTGTCACATCGGAGAGAGTACCTCATGGAGATGGCTCGACGCACTTTATCTTTTGAGAGATACATTAGAAAGGTTCTTGAATAACATATTGTGCCTTTTGCGGGTTTTTTTGAAGAACGTTCCTGCTCTTGCAAGATAATGCTCGCCCACACGATAATGCTTCCGTCACTTGGCAAATTTGGAAGGTCGCTGTGCAAGTAATGGGATGGCCCGCCACGAGCTCTGATTTAAATCCGATCGAGCACGACCTAAAAAGACGACTAAGAAGTCGACGGGTTGCTCCATACAATATCCGCGAGCTGAAAGCGGCTTGAAGAATAGGATGGAATTATTCAAGAACTTTAAAAAACTCGTGAGGTTTTTTAACATTGTTGTGAAGCCGTTATAAAAAGGAGAGGTGGAAATACCCCCGACCAAATAAAAAAAATATATTGTGCATTGTGCCATTTCCTTTTATTTTTCTTTTAATTCACTCGGCACATTGAAATTCTCGATGTTGGTAAAAATAGTGTTTCTTAACGTCTTTTAAGAAAGCTGGTTAACAACTGCTAATCCTTGGCACATTTTCATTGCTTAAGCTTTTTTGCAATAAATGGTATCATCAAAAATTATCCGTTTTGATTAAATTATATTAAATTAGAATTTTGCAGAGGCCCGTTTTTTTGCACGCCAGTATAGTACAAATAATATTAAAATTTTAGTTTGATAACATTTTGATACTCTGACATAAATTTTATAAGTTTGCACATTCGAAAATGTTTATAAAATTAATTTCAAAAATATTTTTAAATAAATAATTTATTTAAATAATGATAAATTGATAAAACAATTGGTCCAAAAAATAAATTTCAAGGGTTAGGTATATTTATTAAATGCTAGCATTTTTCAGAAACCTAACTTTACATCTCATGGCAATAGCAAATCTAACGGTAGTTTCTTATGCCTGTCATAGGTACGCATTTTTTTGTAAATGTTTATTGAAATATTCAAAAAATCAGTTCTCCAGCTTCATAGAAATGCTAAATCAATCTATTTAATTATGTATTATTAATCATTGTGATTGCGATAGTGATTGAATTTTTCAGAAACCTAACTTTACATCTCATGGCAATAGCAAATCTAACGGTAGTTTCTTATGCCTGTCATAGGTACGCATTTTTTTGTAAATGTTTATTGAAATATTCAAAAAATCAGTTCTCCAGCTTCATAGAAATGCTAAATCAATCTATTTAATTATGTATTATTAATCATTGTGATTGCGATAGTAATTGAAAGCAAGCTTCCTACCACCCTGCCATCTCAAATCAAGTTGCCTACCAAGTTTATAAAAATCTTACCAAAGAAAGTTGAGGCAGAAATTAAGCCAGAAAAAACAGTTGGCACATCTGTCTTGAAGAGCTCAGCTGTAAAGCGTAAGATTCCCGATGTTACTCCCCAACCTGACACTAAAAAGAGGACAACCAAAGATGATATGGACGATGGTTCGGGAGATGACTCCGGCGGCAATCAGGACGAGCACATCTCCGACGACTTTGAGCTGACTGGTCTAGTAGAATCCTCACAGCAAACCCTCCAGAAATCCACAGACGGCGACAATAGCACGAAACCCCTGTCCGAAATGCAGTACACAGTGTCCAATCGGGGATGCCTCCAGCTTATACTCAATAGGTTTTTGTACAATCTGTATAGTCGGAGCAGCGGTGGTCGAATAAGACGCTGGCGCTGTGTGGACTACCGGGATCACAGATGTCCCGCTGCTGCTACTACTGACAATAATGTAATCGTAAGACGATCGAATCTCCACAACCATCCGTTCCACGACAAAAAAATCCTTGCGAAAATTGATAAGAAAGCCGTCTTCTCTGCAATCAAAGCGGTTTCAAGTTCAGAGAATCCAGTATTATAATGATTTTTATATTTAAGGTTTGCTTTAATATTACTTTTATTTAATTGTGTAGATTTATTTCTATGTTATCCTCTTGGACACAAGATCTATCTGTCAAATAAAATATTTTAAAAGATTTTTTTGTTCGTGCTGCCAGTGTTGCTGGCCTCGCAATGGTGTGAAGTGAGCGACGCACCGCGCAAGCGAGCATTTATAATCCTACAAAGTTTTCCACAAATCAAACAACCACAAAGCATTCCAAAAATGCAGTACTGTCAGATGTAGCACAATTTTCGGTAATAATGCTGTCAAAAACCGAAAAAAATAAAGATTCTTTGATATTTCTAAAAAAATCATCAAAATCACATTTCGAAGCATAAAATGTCCAAGACTTTAGCCAAATATTATAAAATACAGCCAGTTTGACGGGTAGAATCATCAATGTGGTGACACTATTGATTTTAGCTTAGTTGAATGATAGCTCAATTGAATGATTATCCCTTATCCTCGTGGTTCGTCAACACACATCACACAATTCAGGGATTAAACAACGCGCGACCTCTAGTGGGAAAAATAGCAGGAAACACCCCACATTATTAAATGTTTCTTTTCTACTGGTTAATTACTTACGGGATTGGTCCGAACACTCAGTATTTGTATGGGTAGTATTGGTACAGCACAAATATGCACAATACAGCACAAATATGGTATTACATAATTACAATGACCAAACTCTTCAAAAAACGACCATTAACCTAATTTTAAGTATAATTTGAATCACCCGATACATTAACTATAATATTGAAGAAGTCGTTAAACGACTCGACTTCATCCAAAAGTCGCCTCGCCGATCACTACTATCCGTTCGTATTTTCAAACGGGCCGGTTCGTCCTTCTCGCTCACTCGCCAGTTTCGTTGCGTATCGATTGGTGGCGCGGAAGGTCGCGTGGTCACATGATCAAAACAAAATATTTCTCACCAATATGGCGGCTCCCAACGACCGCTGATCGACGCGTGTTTCTTTGTGTCCGTTTATTGAAATGATAGTGCTGTTTTTCTGTGCATTTAGTGACTGGAAGTGACGCCAAAATGATATCGGCGATTATATCTAGGATCGTTATGTAAGTAGCCTTTCGTGTTTTCGTTTTTGTTTTATTTTCTACACGGGGGTATGTTTGTGTTTTGTTTTTTAGGATGGTTAGCGTGGAAATGATATTTTAGATGTGTTTTAATCGGGCTATGGCCATGGTAGTTACGGCTACGGCTTGATAAGATTATTTAATCATGCGGATAGTCTTAAATTACTTTTGGATCGATGTCAAAAATACAAAAGTGACATTAGGCACAGCTGTTTTTCGCGGCTGTCTTCTTGTATTTGCGCGAACAAAGTCTTTTTTTGCACGTAAACGTGCTTGTATAACACAGGGATTTTATAGTTGTATTGTAGGAATATACATATAGGAAGTTAATACGTTTTAATACCGAATTTTCTAAAAATTCGTCATGTTTCTAGTTTTAGGGCATGGCGATTTTAAATAAAAACTAGCTCTCTTCATGCTAAATTATTTGCTGATGCAATAACAGGCACAAGGATTTAGAAGAGTGACTTTTCATATTCTTTCTGTCTTTTTTATTTGTTTCTGTGTCTTCTTTCATACAACGTCAGGAGGAGGACAAATGCTGTATCCAATGAAACGATGTAATTAGCAAACAAAGCCTATTTCTCTGGCTATTTTTTTCTATGGCCCATTTAAATAAAATGGATCAAAGGCAAATTTGGTATGCAACATATTTCAAGAATTACCCCCAAGTGTAAGGGGTAGTTTTTTGAGTGTCGTTTATTTTTCTCCGTGCCCTAAAGTTTATTGAACTCAGAAGGTGACGGAGAATGACGAGTAATAACGATAACGTTTGTTGCATGCTTTGTGATGTCTAGTAGGCTTATCTAATAATGATTCACGACGTACTTAGCTATCGTTTTTAACGACTTCTTTATTCAAATTAGACGAATGTTTGGAGGTCTATACTTGAAATTGTAACCAACAATACGAAAATTCTGATTAATAAAAACCTTTTGCATTTGTTCACTGTGTTTGATACACATCTGACTCCACCTCCACAAGGGCCTGGCATCTGTTATCTACAGTGGGAAACCATCGCATTGGGACTACCATGCAATTTCAATATTAATTGGCCTATTTCAATATTTCTAAACTATTAACCCTTAAGATGCTGTTTACCTTTTGGCAACACTAATAACGATGTGGGGTCCTCAAGGGACCTCACGTAAAAAACATGTATAATTGAAAATAAAAAAAAGATATGGTTGTTTATCAGATATGGTAAAAATATAGATATTTATTAATATAATTATGGTATAAAAATATAAAATTAAATTTTATTCTCTTTACAAAAAAAAAATATATCAAGTATATATATATATAATTTTATTTTATATGTATAATTTAATTAATATATAATTTAAAAAACAATATGAAATACTCATTCGTCTTGCTCCAAGCAACGTACAGTTTTCTTCTCTATTATTTCTATGATCATTGTCGATGTACATTCGACATTCTTTATAAAGAATATTTACTTTTTCGTCACTAGATCTTGAACAAAGTCTGCATCTTCCTCGTTTCCCAGTAGCAGCTGTTTGAGCTGTTTTTTTAGTCTCAACTGTGTGTTTAAATCAACTCCACAGGCTTGAATAGCTTTCAAAATACCTACTTGGTTTTTTAAAAACCTGTGGTATGCGAAGTTTCACATGAAGACCACAGTATGTTTATAGCTAAAAACAAAATAACGCTAATGTCTTTACAATACTTGACCAGTCATCCAAAAAACAAAAAAAATACATAAAATATGAAAAATTACAAAAAATACTCACAAAGTTATTAAGGAAAAATACTTTCTGGGGTCCCCACTCAGCATGCTAAGGGTTAAGGTGCAATACTTTCTGGTGTCCATATTATTAATTTTAATACATATAAAGAGTTTTTTTCTCTAATTGTTTAATCTTCAATACAATGCCTTATAATTAGCGTGAGCCACGTCATTGTGCAAGTAAATTTTTACTATTTTTTTCAATAGTTTATATTGTTAAAAAAAATAAAATTCAAAGAAGTATACTTACCTATGTATGTTCTTATGTATCGAGCCAGTAATATAAAAAATACTAAATTGTAAACAAATACTAATTTTAAAAGTATATATAAAAAAATAATTAAATCAAATATTCCTTTGAATAACGTTAAACAAGCCATTTATCGGATAGTATATTCAATGTTAAATTAACTCTTGTGTTGTCACCCAAAAAAACTCACAGCATCTGCCATCACCCGGGTACACACCCATGTACCCGACGAAAAGTCGGGTTAATTTCGTCTACGAAACGAACGTCTACTAAAAATAATTATATGCTTTCTATCAATATTTAATTATTCATATTCTAGGAAGGTATTAAATATAACAATTTAATTATATGACAATTAAATTATGTACAGTTACTTTGGCAGTCCTAAATCAAGTATAAAACGTGCGCAGCTGCACCGTAAATTTCTCGTTTCTGAAAAGGCCAGGTATTCATATATATTTGAAGCAGTAAAGCCTTACAGCTCAGTTTTTATCCAATAATCAGTGTTTTCATCGTTCGCTCGAAGAAGCAAGACTTGCAATCACTACTGAGAGAGTTTGGAACGTGCAGATGACCGCTAGCTTATTTTACAATATTTTGGATATCGCCGATGTTGCTGCGTACATTACTTGGTATGAAAATAATAGTAAGCTTGCAAAAAAAAAACCTAATAGACGCAGACTTTTTCTACGCCTGCTCTCAGAAGAACTAGCCATGCCAATGTCAGAAGAGCGATTTTCTAACCAGCAAGTCATGCTAAATCATGCAAAAAAAATCGCAATCGAAAGTTACTATGAAAGGCTAGTAACAGAAGTGGTAACTGAAAACAACGATCAACGAGACGCTAGTGGTAGAAAAGTTGTAGTTGTATCATGCTACATATAATCATTGATTTCTAATATATCTTTGTATAAAATTTAAATTATTTTTTTTAAATAATTTTTCATACAGTAGTTGTCTATTACTGTAAAAAAAAACGAAAACACCATGATTTTTGTCCAACAATTACATTGCAAAATGTGATAGTTTATTTTTATATACAGTTCATTCAACATATAAACAATTTGAAATAAATACGTATTGTTATTATTTATATATCAATCCATATTAATTTACTTATTATATTTTTACAACAACCTTTTTTATGATATACTTACTATACGAGGCTCATACGTGGTTTTTTCAAATGCAAATCTTTTAAAGTAAACTTTTTTTATAAAATATATAGAATACAAATTTCGATAGGGAATCGGTCAAATAATGGGGATTCGAGAAGGTTTTGGCCAATCTTTTGTTGAAAAAACAAAACGTACGCCGATGGGTACCCAGACCCGGATGGCAACACAAAGGTTAAGGAAAAAATATCGATTTATATGTATTTATTAAAATTAGTAATGTGGAAGTCAGAGTTTAAAAATTAAGGAATATTGAAAATGCCAATTAGTGGGTACTGAAATTGTATGGTGGTCCTAACGTGATGGCCGCCCACTTTACGGTAGGACTAATGTGCTGGTCGCCCACACCGCAATTTTATTTATTTTATTATTTAATAGTCACCATGAAAAATTTTCATTGCTACATTATTATATAAGCGACTAGCTGTACCCTGCGCGCGTTTCTACGCGAAATCGGTCGCATTCGAAATTCAAATTCGCCGCTTTAAAATTCATTCGACTATAAAAAAAGAAGAACTTACTCCTGTCTTCGCGGTCGTATTCGAAATTCAAATTCGCCCATTTAAAAAAAGAAGAATTTTGGTTTTATTGAGGACACAAAAAAAAATTCTTAGGTCCGATCGGCACCAAACCTCACAGGAACCATCTCCAAACTAATCTAAAGTTTCCCTCAAAATTTCATTAAAATCGGTCGAGCTGTTTAGTAGTCCATAGCGGACATACAGACAAACATTTATTTTTATATATATATAGATAACCAAAGGCGAAACAAGCTATTTTTGTTCAGCACCACACAACTGGGATAAACCCGTTCCAGGGCTAGCGTATACGTGAACATTTTAAATTAACACATACAATAAGCACTATAACCTTACATATTTTATGGCGTCTTAATATTTTTTTACAGCTGTAGTATAGCCGTGGTATTTATTAATGGTAATTTAAACTAAAATGTCCTTTTATAGTAAGTGAAATTACAAATAAAAAAAATAAGAATATATTATGTAGGTAGGTATATTTTTAACGTTAACAGTGCTCTACATTTACAAGGATGTTTGGCTGAAGTGTGATTTTGAAATTTTTGGACTTTGCAAATGAATATCTTGTTTTTTAAGATTCTAAACGCCTATACGTATCAAAATAAACTATCAATATAATTTTTAAAAAACATTTTTTTAAATCACTGCTCGTATTATCTCTGTATTATTTCAGCAGATATACAAATACGATAGATGGCACTAATAAATTAATGTATTATTGTTACCATTCGTTAAATAATGTTTTTTTAATATCAGTGCTTTAAAAAAACTTTCATTATCAGTGTTATTATAGATGTACAAATAAATTGCTATTACTTTCGCTGGACAGTGATACCAGCGCCCCCCGCATGTCGCCGGCGCAGATAAATTGCCAAAACGTACTATGACGTTGAGCAATCTAATACCATATATAATCAATAGTATAACTATGACCTGTCCAGATGCACTGCGTCGAAATCTATGATATTCTGATTATTTGTATGTTGACATACATGTGTTCTGATTATGACATGATGTTTTGGCACGTTCGCGTGGCTGTAATGTACACATAATGGAAATGAACAGCTGTTACTAGACAATGCCATGATGTTGATTCTGTACCCTCACATCTGAATACGGTCGATAAATAAGCATTGAAGATGGGGTAACTACATGAGCGAATACGGATACTATACACTGCATTCCTTATGGGATTGCTAAACATCATTTTTACAATTGACATTAACAGCCAAGATCTCGGAACAAGTAACTATATTAAAAAGAATAAAAGACACGACTGTCGTTACAGAAAGTTAACTATTGTATTTATAATATCTTTATTACAGTTTTTTTTATTTAATATGTGTGGTTTATGTATTTATCCATATAGATACATATATATTTTCGAAATGTACTCAACCAGACCTTTCATTTGTCACGAAACACGATATATTTAAGTTAATTTATTGACATTTTGATATTTGGACAATTAGACAAATATTTACTAGATATTTGGACAGTTAAGGTACGCTATGACACTCGGGATGACATAACGATTCTAAGAATATCACTTACTTCTAAATCGATTCAAGCCTTTAGAAGTTATGGTGGAATAATGAAACAGAAAACTACATAGATGAACCCTGAACACATTACACTCCTTTTTTTGTTGGGCAGTAGTGTAAAAAGAGTATCACTTACAATTATATTTAATGTTAAATACGAAAGTATGTATTACAAAAATACATTTTTGTATTAATTTGATGTAAAAATAAACATATCTATATCTGTAGAGGGTGCTTAATACTTTTTAACCGACTTCAAAAAAAGGAGGAGGTTATCAATTCGGTTGTATTTTTTAAAATGTTTGTTACCTCAAACGCCGTTATTTATGAACCGATTTGGAAAATTATTTTTTTATTTGAAAGGATATACTTCCAGATTGGTCCCCAACTCCTCTTCTGACGATGGGATCCATGTGGAATTGAGGGAACTCCTCAAATATTATTATACGAAGTTGAACATTTACAGGTTGATTTAGTTATCATTTTTTATGGTAAGCATGACCTGATTCTACACCCAGGGTTGGCTCCCGACGAGGGGACTCCTCGACGGTCAACAGCACTGACACGAAATTTTGTATACGCATTCAGTTATGATAGCCCGTTCTAAGTTTCATCATGACATGCCTGCTGCACCCAGGGTTGGCTCTCGACGAGGGAACTCCTCAACGGTTAACAGCACAGACACGAAATTTTGTATATTCATTCAATTACGACAGCTTGTTCTAAGTTTCACCAAGACAGGACTGCGGCACCCAGGGTTGGCTTCCAGCGAGGGAACTCCTCAGCGGTCCACAGCACATACACGAATTTTTTTATACGCATTCAATTTTGATATCCCGTTCTAAGTTTCACCATGACATGGCTGCTGCACTTATAAAAAATAAAGTCATCTTGTTTCTTAAAAAAATGTATTTATTAACAAGGCTGTAGTGTCTGAGGCACCTTCTAAAGCTATATATTTATAAAAGACTTTAAATATTCAACTAACACAAAAACGCCATAACAAACTCATTAAGATTATACAGCCGTATTATTCGTAGAGTCAAACGTGGCGTTTCGGACGCTTACTTCTGGCACCGAGCCAGGAGATTTCGCTGCGCGCCGCGCCCGCTCCGGCAGACTCTTCGGCTAATTTTAACGCGAACCGCTTCTCCGTCCAGGCCGGTCCGTCTCCCGCTTTGTTCGGTGTATAGTCTCTTTTTATAGTGAGCGAAAGGCGGAAATCTGCCCTATTTCGTAGCATCGCACGTGCCAACGCGCTGGATACGCCCTGCACGCCTCCTTTCGCGAGGTGCAAGTGTGGATACTGCAACGGTTTCGGTGCTTCATGTCTATAAATAATGGTGATATGAGCTGGAAGTTGAAGTCATCGACTACGACGGAATTCGCAGCCGCGTTCTCCAGCTCTCGCTCATTTTATTGCATTCTCTCGGCCGCAGCTTAAAATCTAAATCCGGCTCGAAGGACCATCGCAGTTTCGACACCCACCACAGTCGTCAACCGCAGAAGGGCGAGTGTAAGCGAAATCTTAGCATCCACTTTAGACCTGAGGTCAGCATCCCGCTTATAGCTAGTATTGATTCCAACTGACTCTTCCTACGATCTAAAGCGAAGTTTGAAATCAAGATTCGGCTCGAGGGACCATCGCAGTTTCGACACCGATCACAGTCGTGAACCGCAGAAGGGCAAGTGTAGTAAACGAAATCTTACCACTGAAGGTCATAACCACTTTGGACCTGAGGATCTTTAGTCAGCATCCTGTTTCTAGCTGGTATTGAGAATCCAACTGACTCTTCCTGAGACCTAAAGCGAAGTGTGAAATCTAAATCTTGCTCGAGGGACATCGCAGTTTCGACCCCGACCACAGACGTGAACCGCAGAAGAGCCAGTGTAAACGAAATCTTACCACTGAAGGCCATAACCACTTTAGACCATCTTTAGTCAGCATCCCGCTTCTAGCTGGTATTGGAAATCCAACTGACTCTTCCTCAAAGTTTGAAATCTAAATCCACCCCAATTTCGACACCGACCACAGTCGTAAACCGCAGAAGGGCGAGTTTAATCGAAATCTTACCATTGGAGCCCATATCCACTTTAGACCTGAGGATCTTTGGTCAGCATCCCGCTTCTAGCTGGTATTGAGAACTCAACTGCCTGTTCCTGAGATGTGTTTTAGTGAAATGTTCGGCGTTGAGTTGCTGCCAGAAAGGCCTGCTTCATTGTCATAGCCTGACCAGACTATGCAGAGAAATCTTCTTTGAAGGACAACCACCAATTTCAGCATTACAGAAGTCCATCACATCAAAATAGTGCAATTTTTACGGAAGATATGGTATAGCATAATAAAACCACATCTTGCCGCGACTCTGATATCTTTAATCGGTGCCTTCGTCTACTGAACCCACATTTTCCATTTACACTCCTGTCCATGCTTACATGAGCTGAAACATTCCAGTGATAAAGTGCTTCGCAGCCACAACCTCCTCTGATCCCAAAAGCGAGCCAACACAGCACGCCTGCTAGCATTGAAAAATCACAAATAAATCCGTATGCGGCATTAGAGCACTTGGCACTCGACGCAGTCCGCCTTGACATCGACTCTGAATTACTATATTAGGAATCTGGGATTGTCCTTACGCTCAACGTCCAACATATTACCGGCACTTTCTTAAGTTCTGTTTAATCACTTTGTTTGTGAAACGAAAATGTCATCTAGGATAAAAGTGGATATTAGAATAACTATATTTTACGATGATGCTGTTGTGGTGATCTATATTTAATTTAAAAAATAAGAATAAAATTGTACTGTCGTTAGTAATTATTACATACTTTTTTTTAAACATTAACGGGTGACAAATCAAGTACCTTTGTGCCATAATTGACAACATAAAGAGATGGAACTACATATTGATCTGGTGGCGGGGTTCAGGAGGCTAGACTACGTTTTTAAAGACTTAGTGAATATTTCGAGTCCCAAAACACTGGACATTGTATAATAATATTAATAATGCTTTATTTGAGAGAAAGTAGCAAAAAAGGTATATACACAATAACTACCCAAATAAGCTAATGCCGGTACTGGGGTAGGTTATTGTCTTTTTTCATTTCAGAGTTTTCCTGTAGGCATATAAGTTTAAACTCAAATTTAAATATACATATATACATATACATAAACCTGGTATATGCCTTGTATATATAAATATAATAATTTGGTTTTCGTTTGTCGTTTGTATTTATTTTGAACTGAAAATCTTTCGTTTTTTTAAGGTTTTATGATCACACCGCTTATATGAGACCCTTCAGGAGTCATGTTTTAAAATTCAAGGTATACTTGCCTTGCCCGCAGGGCCCATCAAGATAATAGTTTGGTATTCGTTCGTCGCTTGTACTTTTTTGAACTGAAAATCTTTTGTTTTTTTTTAAATTTTTCAAAAATCTTACCGAATACTTAAACTTTCAGGACTTTACTTAAACTTTCAGGAGTCTATTTTACAAATTTCAAATCTTGGTTGAGCCGTTTAACCTGTAGGTCGGTGAACACTGAGGTAAAGAAATTCAAAACTGTTGTATAGATATACAAGTTGAGTTTTAATTAACCGGCATCCTTGAGGTGGAAAAAGCAATGCGAGCAAAAAATCATTTCTTGATAAAAAAATCGTAATAACAAACGAAAAATTGAAAATTCGAAAATCCTAATATTTTGAAAAAAGTATAAAAAGCGTTGAGCGCTCTGCGACATGTAGCAGTAGGTAAAATATCGCGAATTGTTTATTCGCGATATTTTACCTACCGCTAGATGGCGCAGCGCGTTCAACGCTTCTCAAAACTTTTTTTTAAAAGATATATTTTTTTAAAAGATATATTATATTTTAATAAAGATATATATTCAGACTTTTTTTTTTTTTTACAAATTTATTATTAAACTTGTATTGCCTGTATTGATTTACCCACTTCAAGGATGCTGATAAATTAAACGTCCGCTGTATATACATACACATCATTATTATTCCCACTTAAATTTATACATCTACCTACTTAGAGTATTTACATAGTAATTATTTAAATATTAGGAATATTGTATTTTACGCATTCGCATTTATTAGTAATATATAATAATAATATACTATATTGATAAAAACACTAATTTAATATGAATTTGTAGTTTTAAACGAGAGTATGTGAAATAATTGCATACAACTTTTCTCTGCCAGTTTTAATCAGCCACCAAGTATTTTTTCCCTTTTTTCATTTGTTTACTTCTGCATGGACAAACACTTATCCTGAAAGTAATTATAAAGTCTATGAACTATATAACTAATGTGGGAGCTAATGGGCCCTTGCTGAGTTGGCCACGAAGACCCATTCTGTTCAGGGTTGGTCACACTCACGGGTCAACACCCATCGGGCGGCCTCCGCGCATGAAGTGCGAGCCCGGGCAGGACTCTGGCCTTAGGGCTAGTTTCCCCTAGGAATCAACCTTCTGGCGCTCCTGGACGGTCTGCGCACCGTGCGGCGTAAGCTGGGTAACCCACCTGGTTATCTCGCGGTTAAGGCGTTGGCCTCTTACGGGCATGTGGCGGAGCTTGACGTTGGACTGTTTTGTCCAAGTCTTCTGCGCTCACTTCACGGGAGATAGAACAACTAATCGTTAAAACTTCCTGAGGTGTCGGGTTCGCCCGTTGTAGTTGACAACTCTATTTATAGAACTAATGTAACTGCGCAAATTTAGTTGTGGTGTTTTTAATTACATGTTTTGCTGACGCTCAGCCGTAGAATGATGTCTGATGTTATTTGAGTGCGCATTGTTTAGGTAGGGTCATTTTGCATAAAGCCTAATGTTCAAAAGTCTCCGATCGTTTGATGGATACCGATGTGGCTTTCAAGGCATAACCCTTAGGATAGCTTTCTTCGCTTCAACAAGCAGATCTTGCGCCGAGTGGGTAGAACCTCATAAATAAGTAATAAAATAATAATATTCAAGAAAATAATAATAATGAGAAATGGACCGGAATTCGCCGACCCTGCACAGAGTAACGAAAATAAACTAAACCATCATAACAAAAACGCCAACATACTAGTAATCATACTAAATTTACAGAGGAATCCCAAAAGGGCTGACAATAATTCGAAAAGCCGACACTTATGTTTAAAAACTAATGAAATCAAGAACATTAGAAGATATACAAGGAAGAACAACTCTCTAGTTCCACTACACAAACCACAAAAAGTTCATGTTTTCTCCACCTAGCTCTATAACAGTCGGTTTAGTTAAATAGCACTCGCTGTGACATTGTCCTCGAGACGGGGCCTGTAATCGCTATAGGATTTCCGCTTGAGAAACTCTCCTGATAACGACATGTACCACATAGTTGTAAAAGTAGTGACTTCCTTTCGGCTTCTGGCGAACGTATGCGGTGCGCATGTCATTAGATTTTCCTATAGCAGCGGTGGGAATATGGTCAACCGGGGGATGGACAACAATAGTCTATTATAATACTCTAATAATTATTATTATTGTGGAGGTTAGATCGCCGAAAAGTAAAAAGAGATTGAATAGATTAGAAACACAGCAACGCAAATTCGAGACGAGTACACATGAAGTAAAGAGACTGTTTTTTTAATAATGTTTTTATTCAATTAACATTACAGCTTAAAACTAAATCGTTGCATAAAACAATATTATACTGTGCCTTATTCTTATTTTGGATCTTGAGAAAGCAATATGTAACTCTGTTATTAATCACAGGGAGCTAAGGGGCCCTTGCTGAGTTGGCCACGAAGACCCATTCTGTTCAGGGTTGATCACATTTACGGGTTAACACCCATCCGACGGCCTCCACGCATGAAGTACGAGCCTGGGTAGGACTCTGGCCCTAGGGTTAGTTTCCCCTAGGCATCAACCTTCTGGCGCTCCTGGACGGTCTGCGCTCCGTGCGGCATAAGCCAATCGATTGTGCACTCTGACTAACAGTCGGGGGAATCTGGAAGCAGTACTGTTTCCTATAGAGCGGGGGTGGTTGCGGACCTTACGGCGACTGCTCATTAAACGACCATCGGCTACCCGATCCTGGGTGAACAGCGGGGCAAAGGATGCCGTGGTCCGCGATAGATTCGGTATACACCGTTTCACCGCTTCGTAAGGGAGAGGACCGCGCGAGCGACCTCGAACTCGTAACCAATCGAGAGACTGGAGTAATCTGGTCGCAATTGGAAGTAAGGGCGTGAGTGTAAGCCCGCTGGGTAACACTCCTGGCTATCTCACGGTTAAGGCGTTGGCCTTTTACTGGTTTGTGGCGGAGCTTGACGGTGGACTGTTTGTCCAAGACTTCTGCGCTCACTCCGGGGAGATAGAACGACTAATCGTTAAAACTTCCTGAGGTGACGGGCTCGGCCGTTGTAGTTGACAACTCTAGTTGTTTTTGATCACAATCTTCAATAAGTCTGTACAAATATCTCTTATATGCCCTCAAGGGTGCCTTTTCATTTGACAGAGCAGAAAAATCTATGGCCTGAAGATAAATCAAAGCCAAATACACCGCTGCCTGTATTGAAAGAGCGAACATATCCTTTTGTTGTTGGTTTTTATACTTTGGAATCTGTTAAGAAATTCATATAGGTACCATGGCTTCTTAATAACCAGCTATAACAACACCATATACAGTGTCCATTGCTTCGGATTTTGTCCATCGTCCCAGGATGTTATATCGCCCTTTGGCATCTATAACGCCATATGACACGGCCCGGTGGCATAGTGGTTAAATCGCCTGATCTTATATTGTAAGGTCCCGGGTTCGATTTCCGGCTGGGTCACCATTTTCCGTTGGGATATAATTAACGGAATTGCATTTCAATTCTTTCGATTGAATGCAATAACAAGACACACACTAACACACATGTTACACGCACACATACATATACACACTTCATAGTAGGGTTGGTTGTAAGAGATTGTCGTTCGATCATAAACCCGCCCATTGTGAAATTTCACAATAAAGAGTAGAAACAACAACAAACAAGCATCTTGTCACTCTGAAACATATCGCAACGACTTGGAGATTGATAAAACACAATCCACATTCAAGCGTCCCCAATAGACCGTAAGGGGCTCTCTAGACGATCAAGCATGCTTGTCAAGCATCGCGTCGCGGGCTGGGAAGGGATCGTAAACCGCAGGGAATATGAAAATATGTTTTTTAAATATTTAACAAAAATGCCTAATTTTGTAGTTTATACCAGGGAGTCACGTTAATTAGACGTAATTGAATCATGAATGACGTGACTCCCTAGTATATAACTACAAAATTAGGCATTATTGGTAAATATTAAAAGAAATATTTGCATATCTCCTGCGGTTTACGATCCTATCTCAGCCCGCAACGCGATACTTGACAAGCATGCTTGATTGTCTAGAGAGCCCCTAAGAGTCCAACGCCAAACCAAGCTGTTTGTTTGTCAAACGAAAATGTCATCTAGGATAAAAGTGGATATTAGAATAACTATATTTTACGATGATGCTGTTGTGGTGATCTATATTTAATTTAAAAAATAAGAATAAAATTGTACTGTCGTTAGTAATTATTACATACTTTTTTTAAAACATTAACGGGTGACAAATCAAGTACCTTTGTGCCATAATTGACAACATAAAGAGATGGAACTACATATTGATCTGGTGGCGGGGTTCAGGAGGCTAGACTACGTTTTTAAAGACTTAGTTAATATTTCGAGTCCCAAAACACTGGATATTGTATAATATTTTTAATATTATTATACAATGTCCAGTGTGAAATATGAAAATATATTTTTTAAATATTTAACAAAAATGCCTAATTTTGTAGTTTATACCAGGGAAGTCACATTAATTAGACGTAGGTAATTGATTCATGAATGACGTTACTCCCTAGTATAAAACTATAAAAATAGGCATTATTGGTAAATATTTTTAAAAAAATATTTGCATATTTCCTGCGGTTTACGATCCTATCCCGCGACGCGATGCTTGACAAGCATGCTTGATCGTCTAGGGAGCCCCTAAGAGTCCTACGCCAAACCAAATTTTTATTTCTTTTACGTAGTTTTTTGTATTTGGATTTATTTTATAATTATTTACTAGTTATTTTATTATTAAATGATTATTTAGTTTTTTTTAATTTTGCTTGTTTTTTTTAATTTTACCATCTTATACCAATTTCGTAACCATTTTGATCTTAGCTTATAAAACCAATAGATTAGAAAACATCTTTTTCATAACATTTTTACTATAGCGATCATATAAAATTGGTGTTCTCCTTGGAGCAGGCGCTGCCTAGTTAGGAGTGACGCAGAATCATTGTTTTAAAATAATTCTTATATATTTTCTTAAATAAATGAAATGAAAACTGTGAAGCAACTGGAATTGCCACCCAGTCTGCCATCCTCACGCCTCACTAAAGGATATTTGGTCGATCTAGCTGGCCAAAAGTCGATTTCCTAAATCTCACTATAGGTAGTAATATTTTTACCTGAGATAGCCTAATAGGTAGTGAATGAAATTTTACCTTACCCCCTTCCCCCCCGTGTAACTTTGAACCCGTCCGATCATTCGCAAAGTGTCGAATTCGCCGTTTTTGAGTGCACGCATCTTTTGTCGGTGTTTTTTGCGCATTTTACCTTACCCCCTTCCCCCCCGTGTAACTTTGAACCCGTCCGATCATTCGCAAAGTGTCGAATTCGCCGTTTTTGAGTGCACGCATCTTTTGTCGGTGTTTTTTGCGCAAGCATATATTCAACGGTGAATATTTTTTTGGAACTGTAAGTTTGAAAAAAAAACAGTTATGGATTAAGAAGAAGCAGGTAAGTTTGCACAATTTTCGCAATGCTTTCTTGTGGCAGTTCTCTTTTTGACAAACCTACAACATACACAATAAGTCATTTTACACGGCCTAAATTTGGGTAAAAAGAACTCGAAGGTATTTGTTGTACTTTCCGGCAATTATTTTTATTAGAATATATAAACAAGGCTATATAGTGATAGGTATTCTAAATAAACTGTCGCGCAAATTCGCCGTTTTCGAGATCCGAATTGTTTAAGTTCGAATTGATGCACGTTCGCTGGCCCATTTCTACCATTATTTATGGTCTATTTCGCTTGCATCGTTAACTCTGAATAAGCAGGCACATCTAATGCAGAGATGTATTGTAGTCGACCGGTCGTTCGCTCGGATTTGCTTCCAAATGACAAACGAGCGGAACACCGTAATTCCACAATTGCCACTGACTATTTTAGATTTTCAATTGCAAATTCAAGGCTGGCGTTAATTCAGCGCTTGTGGTTACGTTTATTGTCTGATGTGGTTTTTATAATAGCTAATTCGACCGACTGTATATTTTATACGTGATTTACAACAGTTGTTATGATGTTAGCGAACTGTTGAATGGTTGAATTACAATGTTATCAATGCACACCTACTTGTCAGGAGCACCAAAACTCATGGTTTTTAAAAAAATATTTCATTTTCATTACGAAGTACGTCCTCACAAACATATTGTTGTTTTTTTCCTTTTGCGATCTGTTTACTATATAAGACATTTAGCAAAGCTTGTGACTTTTGGACGTATTCTACTTTTTATTGGGAAATTTCACAATGGTTGGGTTTATTATCATGCGATTTTTGTTATACATATATATGTGTGTGTGTGTGTGTGTGTGTGTGTGTGTAACATGTGTGTCTTGTTATTGACAGAATTGAAATGCAATTCCATTAATTTTGTCCCAACGGAAAATGGTGTACCCAGTCTGGAATCGAACCCGTAACCTAACAATGTAAGATCAGGCGACCTAACCTCTATGCCACCGAGCCTTGCAATTTATCTCTGTCGTTCTATAAATTGACTTGAATGGTATGTATCCAATGGCACATCCATAATCATGGCTGCTGGCACATGCGAGCAAATCTTAGGGAACTAAATACCAACAAATATTGGCATTCAAAATAGTTATATTTCATAAAACATGTTCTTCTATTATCGTAAACGTGACCAAGAGAGCAATATTCACGATAAAATTTAATATAGATTAATAACGATATTGGTATGATACGATAAAAATAAAAATAAATTTACGATTTATTTATATAAATTCACGTTCGTGATAAATTAATATTGATAATATATTACACAATTTAAAATTTTGTTAGGGCCATTTACTTAACTATCTTTCGAGAGATTATTTTTGTCCGAAGCTAGATTTTGATAAGATTTTGTCCGAAGCTACAAATAAACAAACCTACATTACAAAAACAATTCAAACATAAATGCTGCTCTGACCATGGCTCAAATATCAATCCTTCTATTAAATTACCTTTTCCCACGGTCTTTCTATGGGTTTAGCAACTGTCATTAGCGTGTTTGTATGTCACGAAATAGTGGCCTATTGCCGGTTATACGTAGAAATAATTTGAGTTGGTCGTTTATCTCGGACTTGACTCATACCTTGTAATTTTCGTGGGCAAATTAACATCGCGTGCTTTTAGAGTATGTGCAATTTGTTGTCGCAGTATACGGCAGAGGTATTTGACGCAAAGTGAGGTAATAACGTAGTTTTTCAAAGAACTGGTTGTTTTCTCTAAGACATATCTTTGTTAACCCTAGAAGACTAATCTATTTTGGAGGTGCATAAAGCCTTAACATACGTCTCAGAGGCATACATATATAAATCACATCCTGTATGCTAAAATATAACTACTCATATCCTATTTTTCGAAGGAAATTTAAGAGTAGAGTGTAAACTAATAATAAAACACAGTTTTATCAACGAAAACTATAATCACAGTTATTTATTACAACAAAATAAAAAAATATGCTTCTATTCAAACATAAAAATCGACTTCTCAGAAATCAACTGAAACATATTTATATATTTTTATGTATTATTTTTTTAACATTAATTACTTATTCTTAAGGCAAATATTAAAAGTAATCAGACTTTTAACAACGACTTTAATTTTGAAACAATCTACACCAACTTCAACTTTGTGCTCGCAGCATACTGACTTTTTGCACTTATAGCAAAAAGCACAGTATTTATGTTATTTGGGTTCCGGTTCTCCTGCCTGAAAATAATTACCCTAAGTAGTAGGTTTTACGAGAATTTAGCTTATGTTTTCGCGTAAAGATCTCTTCAAAGTCGAAGCGACAAGTCTCGTCTCCATCCAAGGCCTAGACTATGACTTATTGATAGCTGAAACAATGCCAAAATATAGTTAAAATGTACAAAAAACTAACAAAGTAAAAATACATAAGATGTACAAAAAACTTACTAAATAGAAATCACACAATCCTAGTTAAAAGTTAAACAAAGCCTAAACATACGTCTCGCAGGCGTGCAGTACGTCAATAAATCAAAGATGGTGGGACTTCGCGGGCACAATCACCAAGCTACCGTCGGCAACTGAGTTGGCTAAAAATCGCGAGGCGCTAAATTCACCCGCTGAAAAGAGATACAGAAATTTCGACAGCGTGTACGTCTCGCAGGCGTAGATAAGTCTTTTAGGGTTAAAGCCCGCAGGACAATCAAAACACACTTCCCGAGAGGGAGAGATGAGCAATTTACTTATTTAAATAATTAAAGAAAAGCACGATATTAACTGCAGTACCTACATTATTGCATTAGCACTATTAGAGGCTTCATTGTAAACAGTAGCAAAATATAGAGCACCGCAGCCGAGTATTTCTTCAAATCAACATTGAATAATATATGGATATATAGCTAAAAACCCAAGGTACGATTAAGCAAACATCTATGCCGTAATATGTTCTATTATCAAAATATCAATGGACGAAATCCAAAGAAAATACTTATAAAAGCTTTTCATGTGAAGATCATAGATATATAAAATCTTTCCTTAATCTCAGAGTCAAAGTGGCGAAGAACACTCTGAACTAATTGGGACCCTTTTCAATTTTACTAGTTTTTTATTATGAAAATTCGGCAAAAAATCGCTTCGTACGCTTGGTAATTAATTTGTACTTTCCCGGCCCTCCTAACGTCAACTAAAAGTCTCAGCATCTTAATTTGAAACCGCTGAAGGTTCTCTACATTGGAATCAATTGCTGTGCACCACAGCTGTAATCCACAGGTCCAAATGGTCTTCAGGATGCGTTTGTACACTGCCATTTTATTTTCCAGCCAGAGTAGTGATTTGCGACTTATTAATCACCATAACCAGAGTTATTTAGCGTCGCTCGCTTGTGGTATTTAGATGCTGTTTAATTGTACCGGTGGACGGGGAGTTAAAGGGCCCTTGCTGAGTTGGCCACAAAGACCCATTCTGTTCAGGGTTGGTCACACTCACGGGTCAACACCTATCCGACGGCCTCCACGCATGAAGTGCGAGCCTGGGTAGGACTCTGGCCTTATGGTTAGTTTCCCCTGGGAATCAACCTTCTGGCGCTCCTGGACGGTCTCCGCACCGTGCGGCATAAGCCAATCGATTGCGCACTCTGACTAACAACTTGCGGTGTCAACTACAACGGGCGAGCCCGTCACCACAGGACGTTTTAACGATTTTCTCGTTCTATCGCCCTGCAGTGAACGTAGAAGACTTTGGACAGAACAAATCCAACGTCCAGCTACGTCACAACCCGCAAGAAGCCAACGCCTTACCGCGAGATAGCCAGTGTTACCTGGCGGGCCGACCCTCGCGCCCTTGCTTCCAATTCTGACCAGATTTCTCCGGTCTCTCGATTGGTTCCGAGTTCGAGGTCGCTTGCGCGGTCCTCTCCCTTACGAAGCGGTGAAACGGTGTGCACCGAATCTATCGCGGACCAAGGCGTCTTTTGCCCGACTCTGAACCGGGATCGGATGGCCAATGGTCATTTCAAGAGCAGTCGCCGTAAGGTAGACAACCACCCCCGCTCTATAGGGAACAATACAGTTCCCAGACTCCCCCGACTGTTAGTCGGAGAGCACAGTCGATTGGCTTGCGCCGCTCGGTGCGCAGACCGTCCAGGAGCGCCAGAGGTTTGATTCCCAGGGGAGACTGGTTGACCCAGTGTCCTACCCAGGTTCGCACCCCATGCGTGGAGGCCATCGGATGGGTGTTGACCCGTGAGTGTGACCGACCCTGAACACATGGGTCATCGTGGCCACCTCATCATGGGCCCATTAGCTCCCTCTGACTAACAGTCGGGGGAGTCTGGTAGCAGTACTGTTTCCTATAGAGCGGGGGTGGTTGCCTTACGGCGACTGCTCTTGAAACGACCATCGGCTACCCGATCCTGGGTGAACAGCCGGGCAAATGATGTCGTGGTCCGCGATAGATTCGGTATACACCGTTTCACCGCTTCGTATGGGAGAGGACCGCGCAAGCGACCTCGAACTCGTAACCAATCGAGAGACTGGAGTAATCTGGTCGCAATTGGAAGTAAGGGCGTGAGTGTAAGCCCGCTGGGTAACACTCCTGGCTATCTCGCGGTTAAGGCGTTGGCCTCTTACGGGTTTGTGGCGGAGCTAGACGGTGGACTGTTTAGTCCAAGTCTTCTGCGCTCACTTCAGGGAGATAGAACGACTAATCGTTAAAACTTCCTGAGGTGACGGGCTCGCCCGCTGTATTCGACAACCCTAGTTGTACCGGTGGACGTTTCTCCCTTCTTGTGGTAAACGTCACTTGCATAGATTTTGCCGCATTCACCTTGATTCGCCAATCCTTTAGCCAGATTGTGAAATTTAGATTATTTTGTTACAGAAGTGAAACCTTCTCAGGAGTTTCATGTACTAATGGACCTTCTCAGTTAATGGGAGGTCCGAATTATACAAAAGATACAGTGTAGGGCCCATGACGTTCCCTGGGGTACTCCACGCATAATTATGCATGGTATTTACGTGCGTATTTACTTTTCCTGTCCAAGGGAAAATATTGTGAACTCGCTAAAAAATCGAGGTGAAGACGGAAATATCTATTTTGAACCCTGCCTTGATTAAGATTTCCAGATTGATGTCTGTCTGTCTGTTTGTATGTATTTGTCCACGATAGCGCGCGAACGTTTAATCCGTTTGACCTAAAGTTTGGTATGCAAGCATCATTCGGTCATGGCAAGAGTAGAAAAGATTGTGGTTGAAATCTGTCCGCCAGGCGGCGAACCAGTCATATATAGTCCTCGAAATACTAGAGACTTGAAATTCGGTACATAGGTGCCTTATTGGGCCGAAATCGCGTTGTGAAATTTTGGTTGGAATTTCTCATAACCAAGCTTCATTAATGATATTTAAATTCCGCCATACATAATAATCAAATATTAACGCCGGCATTTTGCTTTTATTAGAGAAATGAACCGCGCCGCTTGAGGCGGCTGTAAAACGGAATTGGTACACAGATGCCTTGTTGGGTCGAAATCGTATTGTGAAATTTTGGTTGGAATATCTCGTAACCAAGCTCCACTAATGATACTTAAATTCCGCCATACATATTAATCAAATATTACCGCCGGCATTTTGCTCTTAGTCGAGAAACGAACCGCGCCGCTTGAGGCGGTTGTAAAACGAAACCCAAACGGGTTGATCCGCCGGCCGAGAGAGAGTGCTGATCGATTTTATTAATGAAAATAATATTCTGATAAAATCAGTCCTTGGTTAATTTTTTGCCTGGAATGTCTCGGGGTGACACAACCGATATTTTTTTCAATGTTCTTATTTACCATTGGTGATTTTTTTTACAGAAAGCTTTCCAAGCCTTTCCTTATTGATTTATAAATTGACACTGGGATATATTAATTTAAAAATCATGATCTAAAAATCATTATATTAATTTTGGCCCTTTTTTTATCGATATTTCTCTGCCCGTTTCTCTCAAGATATGGAGGGTTGTCACTTAAAACTTTTTAAAACTAAAATGGTTGTAATTATATCGTTTATTTTGATTATGCGATGTGATGTTTGATAGTGGCAATATTTAAGTAAGTAGATGGTGCGTTTTATTACGTTTCTCTCTTTCATATAGACAGTCAGAAGTTCGGCGACCTTTTTATGCACGAGGGGACATTGTTAAATCGATCACGTATATAATAAGCTGCCACGCAATAAAAATACTTCTCGGATCTACAATTCTACTTTCCTCGCATGATCCGGGAAGCCATTGAAATAAGAAGAACTCCGAACTTCAATAGATATGACGGCTACAAACTCTCTTTTACGTGCAACCCTCTTCTTAAAATGTTCCCGCCGCCGAACGCCGAACGCAAAGACGTAAAACAGGATACAGTGAGTGTTGTGTGCAAGACGGATTTTAAAAATTCCCGCTCTCCGAGCCCGGCCCCCCACCACCGTTATAACCTACGCAGTGGCGGCAGCGGTTTGCGGCCTACCCGCAAAACAACGGACTGACAGCTCTTCAGTCTACCCTAGACAACGGCGGCTGCAACGTCACCGAAACGTCGGGTCCTACAAATTTCACGCGGTAAATTCGTTTTCTATCCTATTTATAATGTCAAACAACCGCGATAGTCTTCGATTTTATAAAAATACTTCTCGTTCAGAGAGTACCATGGCATGAGTTTTCTAAATACATAACGTATCGTAACGTAACGTACTTATCGTATATCTCTTTATCTTTGTCTTCTTTTTATCTTATTTTATTTTCACATAAGAAATATATAATTAATAAACTAAATATATCACTAAATCCAGTTATTAGTTTCAACTAACTCTTAACTAAATTATTGATTGCTAATACATAATTTATGAATATTTGTTCGAACAATAAACCGACGCTCGCATTAATTGCAGTTTCTGCGAGGTGCTGTCTAGCATACATTATGCCACTGGTATATGAACGCCGAATACATAGTAATTGCCTTACTGAAATATTCTTTGCATGAGGTTTTGTTCGTTACCTGATACATGCTGCGCAGTGCTCTCTTTTGCAAAAGAAATATTCTTTTACTGGTTGCGGAATTTCCCCAAAATAGTCAAAAGCCATAAGTCAAGTGTTAAAATACGCAAAATATACTGATTCGGCTTCCGCAAAACCACAAAGACTTCTGATTTTTTATAGAATATATCGAGCTACATAACTTATTAGCTAATTGATGGATGTTCGTATGCCATTGCAATTTACTGTCAATTTCAAAATAGTCGTGTAATTAATTTAAATAGTCAACGTTGGCAGGTCTTACGTGAAATGAATTATTTTTTGATTTTGTAATGTTTAGACGTAGTTCACTGACATTAAACCAAATCCCATCAATAGTGTATCAAATTTTATTAATTATTGATTTCTTATTCTTGTCCCAGAAGATAAGCGGTGTCATCTGCAAACAGTGTAATGTCATCATTCACGGATAACACACATCCCGGCAGGTCGTTGGTGTACACTAAAAATAAAAATTGACCTAGAACGGAACCTTGAGGTACACCCTTTGTTACCAGAATCGGTTGGCTTCTTGTTCTATTTACTTCTGTCGTTTGATACCTATTTTGTAGGTATAATTAAATTAGATAGCCGTTTGTGTCTGATACCATAGGGCAGACACACTTAGGGCAGATATCGAACAACAACGACTATCAATTTAAATCGCAGGTGACGCATCGGCTAGTGAACTGCACGAGAGAAGAATGTGATCGATTTGTTTCGAAGGTAGACATAATTATATGTAATGAGATATATGTAGGTAGATGTAATTAAAATGGGAAATAATAATAAAAATGAAAAATGTTAGGACCCTTCCACCGGTATAAAATTCCACGCCTACCACACGGTTTTTTCTTCCTGATTTTGTTGAATAATTCACAGTCGTGTACCAAATTCATATATCATTAATATTAACCGCGATCAATTGACATAATTTTCCATGCGCGCGATTGCAACTGCTCTTGCATTATGCATTGTAAACACCACGCTCCGGCGGCCGGTGCAAGGGCAAATGTCGCTTCAGTGCTTTAATACTAACTGCACATGTTATTCTGTGAATTGAAGCGTGCGCTACGTCACGCACCGCGATCCAGCAATAAAATTATTGTGATCGGTGTTTTGATTTGCATCATACGTCCGTTTCCGATCATATTGATTTAATTAAAACTTGAATAAATGTAGTTATCTTTGCCGATTGAGGTATCAGTTATTTAAAATAAATATAGCTGTAAGGGGCTCTCTGGACAATCAAGCATGATTGTCAAGCATCGCGTCGCGGGCTGGGAGGGGATCGTAAACCGCAGGAATTATGCAAATATGTTTTTAAAATATCTACCACAAAATGCCTAATTTTGTAGTTTATACCAGGGAGTCACGTTAATTAGACTTAATTGATTGATGAATAACGTGAGTCTCAGGTATAAAACTACAAAATTAGACATTTTTAGTAAATATTTTTAAAAAGTATTTTCAATTTCCTGCGGTTTACGATCCCCGCCCAGCCCGCGACGCGATGCTTGACAAGCATGCTTGATCGTCTAGAGAGCCCTTAAAGAAGATCACGCAGGGTGACCTTTTATAGGGGACTTTTCGGGATTTTTCGTTTTAAACATTTAAAAAAAATCCTATTGCTTTTAAAACATATACGTCAACAACATCAATCATTAATGTTATTGCAAAATAATATAAAGATGAGTAACTTACATTACTTAATAATGGTATTACCAGAATAATTACGAAGGCCGAATCACTAATTGCACTTACCTATTATAGGATGTGACGAACCGCAGACTGGAGAAAGAGTTTTTTATTTATTTATTTATTTATTTTATTTTATAAAATTATCCAAAAACAATACAATTGATTTTTGCGAAGCAGATAAGATTGCATTTGTGTGGATTTTATCCCCCCACTAGATTGTATATCTGTTCTGGGGTGATAGTATTTAAGACTTCACTTTAATCATAGTTAGCATGTACAAGTTCAGTTAGCATGTACAAGTTCTTAAATGTCTATGTTTACCAATGTTCGTGACGATCGGTTGAGCGGTATAGATGTTGATGTGATGCAGCGTCATCTAATGGCGAGCTACAATAAAGTTAACTGCGCGAAAATATCATGCGTGCTCAAATGTCTGGATACCAATTTTCATGAAGATCGGTTGAGCGTTTTAGAAGTTGATGTGCTGCAGCGGCATCTACTGGTAAGTTACAACAAAGCGGAAATCATAAAAACATCCTTCAAGAAAAAAATACATAAATGTGCCAACTTTCATGGTGATCGTTCAAACAGTATCGGAATCTAGCTCGGACAAATATACCAACATCCATTTTTATATACTACTAGCTGTACCCTGCGCGCGCTGCTACGCCAAATCGGTCGCATTCGAAATTCAAATTCGCCGCTTTAAAATTCATTCGACTATAAAAAAAGAAGAACTCACTCCTGTCTTCGCGGTCGCATTCGAAATTCAAATTCGCCGCTTTAAAAAAAGAAGAATTTTGGTTTTATCGAGGACTCTAAAATTTTTTCTTTGGTCCGATCGCCACCAAACTTCACAGTAACCATCACCAAACTAATCTAAAGTTTCCCTCAAAATTTCATCAAAATCGGTTGATCGGTTTAGTTGTCCATAGCGGGCATACAGACAAACATTACTTTTTTTATACATATAGACATACATACATATCAAGACCACTGATTCCTTCGTCTTTCTTCTCCCATCCCGTACTGTAGTCAATGTGCGTATTGGAGACATAATTAATTGAATCTATTATTGAAAACATGTCATCGGCCTGAAATATTGTATTTAATGTAATTGTAGTATTTTTTGTAGATCTGTTCGTTTTTCTTAATAAATAAATAATCTTGGTCTAATTTGCGGCTCCACACCGAGAACCATTCAAATCGGGGATTTACGAGTTACGTTTTAATATTTCGAAATCAGCGCGCATCGATGTTATTGCTCGATCCTGCGCGGCTGTCGGCCGTTTCTGAATACTCGTAAATTTTGTATGGAAATCTCGCCGCGTTGTTTGCCTCGTTTTGAAGCTGCTTTTAGCTTCTCGAGCATTGGCTCGTATTTTGCGCCGGACATGTGAAATCACGAGGGTTAAGTAAATAATCCGAAGAACAAAGCGATACCAAGCTACCGATTTACCTTCTTTATTGTTATTATTATTTGTATTATTAGTTACATACACATTCAAATACAAGAGCATAAAGAAAGGGAATTTACAGCCCAGAAACTACCGTTATATGATTCTAAATTTATATTTACATTTGTCTGAGCCCAGGTTAAAAAGCGCATACATTAAACGTAAATGTTTATTTTTCTAAGTAAAGTGCCACCGAGCCCGCCTTGCTAGGCACTCCTCTGATTAAACCGAGTTCACTTCCTGTGACTCACAGTGCTTCGAATGTATGGGGAGGTGGGACAAAAATCGTAACTCCAACATTTCCGCATGTATTTAAAAAAAATACCAATAAATATATTGTAAATAATTCTTTTTAAATCATGAATCAGTATTTAATGGAATATTACTATTTATTTTACAACTTAAAAAAATCGTAAACATGAAATTAATAACTAAGCCGCAAATAAAACTCTATTCTAATTCTATTTTTAAACACAATAAAAATATAGAAAGGCTAAAATGCAAAGTTTTAATTATAATGAACAAAAACATAACCAAAATATTACATAATGTCCCTTATTCTAAAACGTTAACCAACATTTCTTTAGTTAGTTGATCATAAACTTATAAAAGTCATCGCCTAATTTCATTCGTTTTGTTAGCTAAGTAAATATGACGTGCGAAATAGCTAAATCCATATTGGTTAACATTTCAGACAATATTAGGTTAAAATTACAAACGATTAATTGATTACATTTAATCCGATTCTGATATACATTAATCCGATTTCGATTTCCAATATTCTTAATATTATTGAAAATTCTATGATTGCTTCTTAATAAATTCCAGTTATTTCCGCAGCTAAATCAAGATTGCTAAAAAAACTTCTAGCAGTATTGCCATCATTAGATAGGCTTATGAACATTCTAACTGAATAATATAAATGAAAAGCGAGGTTTCGTCCAAATCTCCCACCACAAACCCTATCAGTGAAGGCTAATAAAACGAAAATTTGTCCGTGCTATTCTCTGACTCGGTAAACGTATAAATCCTAAGACCAGAACTCCCATAGATGTGTTCCATAATCGCTACTTTGACCATGAAATGGAAACAAAGCAAAAAGCAGATGTCTGTTGTTTAATTGAATTCACGACGTCACAACTTGTGACCATTTCAAAGCATTGCATGTTGTTTGTGCTTTGGGTGTTTCTAAATAATATTATGTTTTTACTGCAAATAGAAATCTCTGTTTTGTCGTTGTGGGCTAGTTTTAAATCCAGTTTTATTTTTCCCCAATTACTTTTATCTTTGTTTTTTAATCGCATTTTTCCACGCAATAGTTTTAATGATTTAACAATGGTCGGTTTATGTATTTAACATTTATCATTAGTTTATCCTACCTACCTATCTATAAAAACCTATCAAATAAGTATTATATTGTATGTGTTAGCTTCTTCTGGTAGCGGTAGGATGTTCAATGTTTGCATGTTATGATGACTCACATTTATCAAAACCAGTC
This sequence comes from Micropterix aruncella, assembly GCA_944548615.1. NCBI lineage: Eukaryota > Metazoa > Arthropoda > Insecta > Lepidoptera > Micropterigidae > Micropterix > Micropterix aruncella. The sequence continues at coordinate 28,529,672 of OX155957.1, forward strand.
TATTCTCGAATGGCGGCTAGTTCATCTATTTACAACATTATTAGCCACGACTTGAGGAATGCGCGGTCATAAATGCGCCGAATTGTAAGCTTTAAAAAGAAACGAAAAACCTAATCTGGAAAATTCCCAAAATATGAAGAAAAAATAGGTTCGTGGTATCGCTATGCTACGCCATCGCATTACTTTTTGGACATGCCTCATACGTGGATATGCTTGAATGAACAAATATGATGCAGATTTAACCTTATATGTTCCGACCGCTTGATTTAAGCATCCTTTTAAGAGGAATGTAGTGTATTTTGATATGACGTAATACCAGAATTAAGTGCGTTGTAAAAAAATGGACTGAGAAGGTAAATATTGGGCTCGATTGCGTTTCTCCGTGAACTTAAATCGGAAGTTAGTTCATGTGAACGAGACAGGGCAATACGCTAGACCGGAATGCGAAATGAACGGTTGACACTTTTTCGCATTAAAACTACCCACCAAAGATAAAGCAGCTGAATGCAAGACCGCACGAGATGTGCTCAAACTTATTCGGACGACTATATGTTCGACAGATAGTTTTGAAGCGGGAAAATCATCGATCGTTTGTTTCATATTCCGCTCTAACTTATTGGGCCCGATTGCGTTTCTTTGTGAACTAAAACTAAAATTAGTCCAAGCGAACGAGACAGATCAATACGTTAGAGCGGAATATGAAACGAACGATCATCGATAAATACTACCTGCCGAACTTATACTCGTCCGAATAAATTCGAGCATATTTCGTGCAGTGTAAGATTTGACCTTGGCGGGCAGTTTTAATGCGAAAAAGTGACAACCGGTCATCTCACACTCCGCTCTAGCGTATTGCCCTGTCTCGTTCACACGGACTAATTTCCGATTTTAGTTCACGACGAAGCGCAATCGAGTCCATTGCTCCTCAACTGTCAACAGCACAGACACGAAATTTTGTATACCTACGCATTTAATTATGATAGCTCGTTCTAAGTTTCCCCATGACATGGCTGCTGCACTTATAAAAAAATGGAGTCTTTTTTATTTTATTTTGTCTATTTGTTATATAACTCCTTAGGGGAGAATAATATAATATATATAACTCCTTACGGAACTCGCATTGGCTAATGAAAACTAAGTAAAAGAAACTTATAATTGTCGCACGAAATAAAATTAAAAACAAAGGACACCTGTTTATTTTCTGAAAATGTTTCTTGCATCTATCGTGAAATAAGATACAGCTGCTTTCGCTACTTTGCCCGGAAGTGCCGCAGAGTGAGTCCACAAACTCACAAAGAGGCAAAGACACGAGTCACTTTATGCACTGCTAAAAATAACCCCCATACCAGACGAGAGAACGGCAGTTGCGAACGCTTTAATAAATGCATCTCTGCTATATTCTAGAGCAGTGGTTGCCAAAGTGTGCGCGGCACCCTGACGTGCCATTTAGAGAGATCAAGGGTGCCGCGAGGTCCCTGTGATCTAGTCTGTTGCTAAGAAAAATGTGTCGAGGTCACTGATCAAAAGCTGGTTCACTCCCCGACCACAGATCTCAGATTATATATCTTAGATCAATTATACTTTTAATAATATTGTTCATATTTATCGTAATATTCTTCTTCGTCTTAGGGTGCCTATAGAGGCACCCTAAGACGAAGAAGAATATTACGGACTGTTTTCTCAAAGCTATAGAGCTTTGAGAAAACAGTCCTTAATAACCATTCTTTATTAATATTGTTATAGATAGCCAAATAAATTACTATTAGTTTGGCCGTCAATGCTGTCAGCGCCACCTGCATTTCGCCGTTTCAGATGTGTTGCCAAATCGTACTATTGAGTTGAGCAATCTAATACAATGATAGCACTATCGTTGAATATATATAGATATTATTTGACACAGATAAATGTTATATAACTAGGGTGCCTTGAGAGAATTGTAATTCTCTTAAGGGTTGACACGACTTAGATAAGTTTGGGAACCCCTGTTATAGCTTTTAGTTATATGCGGCGAGCGCGAGGCGCGCACGATGAACAGCGAATATTTCATCACCACCAGACTCAACAGAAACGACAAAGGCAGTAATAGTTACGTTTATATACTTGTAGTGCAGCAACTATACTTTATTGATATTTATTATCGTCATTATCTTATGCTAGTGGATGGCGCTTATAATTCGCGGTTGTGTAGTCGCTGCGTTGTGATCTTCGATTCATGCGTGCTTGAGAATCTAATAATGAAAGCGATATAAAATGCAAATATGCAAAAACAAATACAAGTGTGCCGGATATCTGAATAATGTTGACGATTAAACGATTCATTTCATATTCGCTTCGAAAATATATTAGACTGCATTTAAATGCGAGGAACGTCAAACAAACGATTCTGGATGCGTCATATTATTTTGATATTTTATATATCTTAATTTTAACTATAAATAAAATAAACTAGTAGTATATAATAAAAAAGTTTTATTTTGGAAAATAATGCCCGGATTTTATATAAGTAACATGTAGTTACGGAATTTAAAAATAAAGAAAATAACTGCCTCAATTGGAATTAAACCAGGTCTGCAAATAGATGAGACCATCCCCTTGTTTTGATGATAGTGCCCTTGGCGGATCACTCGATAATTTCCTTGGAAGAACTATTGAGGTGGTTCATCGCGGTTTTTCATCTCATATATTTTTCTTATATATTGACGTTAAAGATACATTTTTTTACTAAAAACATATGAAATGAGAGCTTTCGGCGAACCTAATTTCGTGTGCTGCCAACGTTCAGAAGGCTTTCATTTTCAACATCAAAAATGCTAAATAAAAAAAAGACATGACAAATTTAGTTTAAAAACTAAAAATACCGGCTTTCAATCATCGCAATCATATAAAATTGGGTTCACCAAAAGCTAATTGTTCGTAATTTTTTTTTAGTAAATCCCTAATTTGGTCTCCGCTTAATTGTTATCGTAACTACACTCGGGAGCAATGACTCCGAGTCACCAACTTAAACCCTAATATCTCGAAAACTACAAAAACAAATACAGTGAATTCGTAATTCGATTTTCAAGAAATCATTTATTTTCTTTTTAGCCTTTTTAATAATTGCATTACTTTACAGCAAGCAAGAAGTTTTAATAATTTTCCATGAGTAGTATTCAATAGTCTATAAAATACTTTTTATTTGAATAAGCTAGCATTCTCAGTTTTCGGGATTTAGATAGGTTTATGTTGGTGACCCGGATTCATGCTCCCGAGTGTACGACATATTCACTGTCTTCAGCTGTTAAAATTTTGGAAAAATTCCGACCCAGAACCCCAGAGTGTTGTGTATTGTCCTCGGTGACTAGGGAGGAGATTATAAAAGTAGCCCAATCACTTTTAAGCCCAAGTCGTCGACTGACATGTGGTATGTGTCCAGCCGACTACTAAAGTCATCAACGCCTGCACTAGCAGATTATCTTTGCGCTCTGTTTAATTCATGCATAGTAGAAGGTACCTTTCCGGACAAATTGAAATTGCCAAAAATTATACCTGTATTCAAAAAAGGGTATCGTAAAAACATAGATAACTATAGACCGATATCCATATTACCGGCCTTAAGCAAAATTTTTGAAAAGTTTATATTGAGCCGCATTACTAAATTTTTCGACACTCACGACTATAAAACCGTTTGGTTTTCGGGCAGGATTATCGACTGTGAATGCTACATCGAAACTACTGCATAAGTTATTGAATGGGTTGGATAGTTCAAAATCAGTTATTGGTCTATTTTGTGACCTATCAAAAGATATGATCAGGCGCCATTGTGTCAATTTTCTTTTGATATTGGCTCTGCATTGAGAGATTTTGCGGTCCACTGGCAATTTTGGCTCTACGGATCGTAATTTGGAAGGCACTTCTAATGTACCTATTGCTGATTCCGTATCTCCAAAACAAATAAAGGACGATACTGCTTCTGTTTTCTTTGTAGTGGTTAATCTATTTTTCGCGGGCGCACGAAGAATCGGATTCCATGTTAGGTGAATTCATACCCTGAGGAAGAAATTGACATTTAGATTTAATGTTTGAAAGTTAATTGTCATGGTTACTCGTCTTCGTCGTAGTTCTCGCTCAACCCGGAGTTGTAGTTGTTTTGTTAGCGATTTATAAATTTGTCATTTACATAAATTCATTTAAAGTCGTACATGATACAAAAATATTGTTATAAGGTAAATATCGTCGCCGATATCGCAAGAAAACGTAACTCGTTTTTATTAATTTAAAAAAACGTTTTTAATTGATTTCCAATAGAACTAGTTATATTGGGTCCTTACCTATGAAGTTGCTGTTCCATATAAGAAATTTAGGGCCAAATTTTTTTATGAAAAATATATATTTAATTAATAGAAATATTTCCCCTTATTATCTATGCAGATTTGTTATTTTAATGTGAGTTCTATAATTCGTCTGTTGTAAAACTCTCGTGGACAGGAATAATGAAAGCTTTGAAGGCGTTTTTCACCGACTCTTCAAAAAAAAAATTTTTTTTCCATTGTAAAAAGTTATCTAAATTCTGAAAAAAATATGAAACTATTGGAACAAGGTCTGGCAAGTATAGTGGGTGACCATGAGTCTCCAGCCGCAACTCCTGCCACTTTGCAAACTGTTTGCAAAGAAACCTGTGATTATACGTTGTCATGCAGAAGCAGTGGCTATGAGCGATTGATCAGGCTCGGTTATTTAATCACGAGCTTCTTCATTATTGTTTTTGCAGTTCTTAACAGTACACATTTACGGTAACTGTATGACGGGTGTTACACGTTCAATCTAGCATCAGTTGAGTCCGTGACTTTTGACAGACTGACGGGAAACTGGTCATTTATCGCGTTGACTGATAGACTGAACTGATGAATTTTTATACATTTTGATCATTTCTATCAGTCTTATCAGTCAGTTCATGATCAAGGTCACGGACTGAACTGATGCCGCGTAACACCCGTCTATAATCAGACTGCAAGAAGTGTAATGGAAACACCGGCACAGGATCTCATATTTGAAAATAATGCAATTTTTCAACTTTACCATGGTTAAACAAATGAAAATATTTCAATAAAAACAAACGACGGCAAGACAAATAAACAGCTGATTCTTAAAAATTAATACCATGGTCTTGAATTAGAATTTATTTGAATTTGGAATTCCTACTCAAACCCAAGTTATCCAAGTTCAAAGTGGCCAGTGTAAAAAAACAGAAATTACAAAGGTAACCCAATCTCCGGAATTCCGGAATCAAAACATGAAGATGTACCCAATATCATTTCTCGTATTTTTCAGGCCGTAAACTTGAATATATCACCATCAACAGTCCTTACAGCCCATCGTATAACACCTCGTAATCGTAACAAAAATAGCTCCTCGGAAATAAACCTGTCTCCAAACCAAACAGACAGGCCGCGAAATATAATAGTTAAGTTTGCCCAACGGCGCCAGAAAGATGAGCTCATTTCTGCAACCCGGAAAATGCGAGGTATTACAACTAAAGCGATTGGAATCAATGGAAATGAAAGGAAAATATTCATCAATGAACATTTAACACAGAAAAACAAAGCTTTATATAAAAAAGTCCGCGAGCTTGTCAAGGATCGGAACATCAAATATTGCTGGACACGCTCTTGTCGAATCTACGTCAGGAAAAATGACACATCGCCTGCTCATTGTATATCTTCAGAGTCACAACTTAATAGTCGTGTTTTTTTATAATTTCATTTTGTGATTTTTCATACTACCATCAAGCTATCATATCGCGATTTCAGCTCTCTAGCGCTGAGCATTCCCATAACAATAGACCCCATAAAAATAGCATTCCGATCCTCACATCCACATCCGCATATTTTATTTACACTTATCTATCAAATCACGTAAATTATCCAATTCAAGGTTATATTTTCATATGTATTACCAGTAGCTCAATATACAGGTTGTTATATACATATTATTATTATTATTATATAATTCATCATGGAGAGTAACATAAAAATCTTCTACGCGAACGTACGCGGACTTCGTACAAAGACCGACTTATTTGCACAAAATGTTCTTTCGCGCGACTTTGACATAATAGCAATCACCGAGAGCTGGTTAACAAGTGGTATACTTGACGGTGAATTGGTAGATCAAAGGTACGAGCTTTACAGATTCGACAGGAACAAAGAGACTACAGGACTTGGCCGAGGCGGCGGAGTTATGATTGCAGCTAAGAAAGGCCTGCGTCCACGCGCCCGACCTGACTGGTGGCCCGAGGGTGTATTACCTGAGTGCCTCTGGATGACGGTGTCCGGGCATCTCCTTGCATCCAAATGTGACCTTCACATCGCGTGCGTTTACATACCCGGAGGCAAAAGTCACCAAAATCACATCGACACCTTTTTAGAAACGTGCATTTCTCTGAGGGAACGGCACCCTGATGACACATTCCTAGTTCTTGGAGACTTCAACCTTCCGAATATTAAATGGGAAAGTTCGAAGGATAGCTCCGTTATGCAACACAAGGGAGGACTGGACCTAGTTAGTGCCTCATTTGTTGACTACATTACATTCGCTGGGCTTGACCAATACAATGGGGTTGCTAACGAGAAGGGCCGTTGGTTTGATCTCGTCCTGTCAAACGTTGAGACATGTGTTACCCGTGACGAAGATCCTCTTGTTCCGGAGGATTCGCACCATCCTTCTCTAAACGTAGAAATCCATAACGCTCTATCGGCTCCGTTAAGAGAATCACCACGCTTAGTCTACAAATTTAACACCGCCGACTATTTTCAGATAAATGATTACTTATCGAAAATAAATTGGTCTGAGTTGATTAATGATATCCCTATAGACACGGCCGTAACCAATTTTTATACTGTCATAAACAATGCAATCGAAAAATATGTCCCCTATATCAAGACTCTTAAAAAACCACACCCGACCTGGTTTTCTCCTGCTTTAATAAAAGTCCTTAAAGAGAAAACCAAGTTTCACAAAAAGTGGAAACGTTTCGGCAATCCCCGCGATTACGATACGTTCGCTCTACTACGAAGGAGGCACAAACTCCTTCAAAAACAATGCTATCGCAGTTTTATATCTGTTAGCGAGAATAAGATAGTTCAGAACCCTAAACATTTTTGGTCATTTATTAAACGTATTCGTAAGGGCGGCAGCCTTCCTCAATGCATGAATTACGAAGATATTGTTGCAACTGAGGGACCTCAAATATGCGAAATTTTTAGTAGCTACTTTCAGTCTGTTTACTTAGAAGACAACCCGTCAAAAGGGCCCATTTCCCAATCTACATATGATACGACACATGAACAGGTTATCCCTGGATGCATAAGCTCTATCGATTTCACTGAGGAATCAGTCTTCAAATGCATACGAGATTTGGACGTGCGCAAGAGTGCCGGAAGTGATTTAATTCCGCCAATATTCATAAGGAACTGTGCTGTCCAAATTAAGAGTCCCCTCTGCCTAATATTTCGATCGTCTCTCTCCCAAGGTGTCTTCCCAGCGAAATGGAAGGAAGCACTTATTGTGCCAATACACAAGAAAGGCTGCAAAAACATCGTTGACAACTATAGGCCAGTCTCTATACTTTCAGTCCTGAGTAAGCTGTTTGAAAAGGTCGTCTATTCACAGCTATACTCTTACATCGCGCCATGTCTGCCTATACAGCAACATGGGTTCCTAAAGCAACGGTCGGTAGTTTCCAATCTGGCGGAATTTACCAATTTTACCTTAAGTGCGATGGACAAACGGAAGCAAGTGGACGCCATCTACACCGACTTTGCGAAGGCATTCGACCGTGTTAACCATCCTATTCTCTTAAGTAAGCTAAAGAGACTAGGAGTCCACGGAGATCTATACAGGTGGATATCATCGTACGTAGCTAACCGTCACCAAGCTGTGGTTGTTGGAGGATTCAGGTCGAACTTTGCATCAATTCCGTCCGGGGTACCGCAGGGTTCACACTTGGGTCCTCTGCTCTTCAACGCCTATCTTTACGATATTAGTTCTTGTTTCACAGCTGGTCGTCACATTTTATACGCGGATGACCTGAAAATCTATGCTGAGGTGACTGACGTGGCAGACTGCCTCCGGTTACAGGAGGATATCGACCGCCTGTCACACTACTGTGTACTTAATAAACTCTCTCTAAATGCTACTAAATGTAACAGTATAAGCTTCAGCCGTAAGAGAGACTTGGTGCAGTTCAGTTATCACATTAATGGTGAAGTGATCCCTAATGTAAAATGTATTCGCGACCTCGGAGTACAAATTGATCACAAGTTGCTTTTCGATCAGCATATAGAAAGTATGGTTAGCCGAGCTTTGAGAACACTAGGATTTGTGACCCGTATCTCAAGACCTTTCTCCAATATAAATGTCCTGAAGATGTTATATTTCGCTTACGTTCGCAGTACCGTGGAATTTGCGTCCTCAATTTGGAATCCGCAATATTCGGTCTACAGAAGCAGGATAGAATGTATCCAAAGGCGTTTTTTAAAACACATCAATTATCGTGGACGCTTCGGTCTTCCTACGTACGAGAGCAGACTGGACCACTTCGGTATTCAAGCTCTAGAAGACCGACGCACTGTGGCTGATATGGTACTGTTACACAAAGTTATCCACAATACCATAGATAGTCCATACCTTGTTGAAAACTTACGTTTTTTCGTTCCTCCGCGATTAATTCGTAATTCACGCACTTTTGAGGTCTCTCGTGCCAATACCAACTACGGGAAAAATTCCATCGCTTATAGGATAATGTGCACGTACGACTCTCGTTTCTCCACCATCGACATTTTCAACCTCAACCAACCGACGTTCGTTAAAGAATTATTTAAATCAATTGCACCTAACGAGCTTGTTAACATCTATCTTTCTTAGTTATATAATTTTCATGCAACATATCAGTAGCTACTACAAATATTTATAAATATTTATTATATATCTAAAAATATCTATAAACATCAATAAATATCTGTATCTATATACCCACTATAAGACCTATTTATATCTTTATTTATATCTATATACATATACACATACCATCGTCTAACTCCTTCTTCTTAATCACTTCCAATTCCCTACCTCTCCCATCGGTTTTCTATTTTAATTCTCTATTTAACATGTACTTAGTTTATTTTACAATTAATTTTTAAGTTTAATATGCCGAAATCCAAATGTGTAATATGCGGAAATCTGTTAATTTCATAGGAAACGATTATCGGCGTAATGTTTTTCTCTTTTTCTACATTATGTTTATGCACACGTTTCAATTGTATGCGCTGTATGTTTCCAGAAATAAAATAAAATAAATAAAATAAAATAAAAAATAAATAAATATCACTAATATTGGCAAAAATAGAAATGAACCATTTTCCCAAATAAATCGAGTGACGCGTTTTTGCAATATCGGCGACGATAAATAATAATAAACACGATGGCGTTGATTGTTCTAACAAGCACGTGAAACACGCAATGCGCAACATAGCTCACAATCAAGATTTCGAGGTCCGGTGATTCAAGAGCAGTAAGGCGGAGGTGTCTCGAAAGGCGATACCGTCCCGTCACGCCGCGAAATCACGGTCAGTCATGAGTTTTATCTCGAGTTTGCGAATTTAAGAAGGAGTCCATCTCACATTGCAATATCCGCGTAACGAATCCATAATAATAAAACGTTTATGTGCAGCAATAAAGTTATCTATATACCAAATGTTTACCAATTAGGAAAAAAATACAAAGACAACGTAATACATTCGGGAGCAATGAATTCGGGTCACCAACATAAACCCTAATATCTCGGAAACTAAGAATGCTAGTTTATTCAAATTGGAAGTATTTTATAGACCATTTAATAATATGGGCATTCCATTATGACTGGTGGGACATTTGACTCCAGAATCTGAACAACTATGAGTTATATCTTTGTCTTTGAAACTTAAACAGTAGGGAAATATAAATTTTAACATAGCTAAATCACTAATGTATTAAAAACCTATAAAAAAAAAACTAAACAATTTTGAAGTTGTTCGTAATTATCATTTGAATGAATGTTGCTGGTGGGACACTGAAAAATCCTACGAACTTGTCCTAAGTAATTCTGTATGAAGTAAAAGTTTTCATAGACAAAATGACAGTTTTTTAATATTATTTTTTTATTTTTTACCGATTCATGAGATATGGATATTTACATAGCTATAGGTTGTTGCTAAATTAGAGTTAATTAATTGATTTTTTAAATTTACGTCGTTTTCCACTTTTACATGGAATGCACCAATACTCAAATATAATTATTAAAACTTCTACGAATTCTAGAAAATCGAACTAAGAAATTAGTGCATTTGTTTTTGCTTTTGCTGCTGTTCTGTCACAAAACAAAATTAGAATCAACGTTCATGGTATTCAATATTTATTGGCAGCCTTTATTTGTTTCTACCCTTTATTGTGAAATTTCACAATCGGCAGGGTCAACCCTTTAAGGACTATGGAACATATGTGTCCCATAACTTAAAAAATCATCGTATAATTTATCAAATACGAATACATTATATTTTTTCCATGTTACTGAGACATCGGAATCTTAATATTAGCAACAAAAACCAAAAAAATATTGTTCATAAATATACCGTTTTTTTTAAAATATCGCAAATGACCAACGAACTCTGCTGATTTTAAATAAATAATTAATACATATATTTATGGCGACTTTTTCAATTTGTTTTTTTTAGTACGAGTGATTTCTGAATTAAATAATAAAATTTTGGAACAAGTTGTACTTTGCATCTTTATGGACCACAGGGACACTTATGTCCCATCAATGTATACAAAATCTATTAAACCAATTTTCACAAATTTGACATACATGTTATTTATATCGCAACAGTTTTATGTATCAACCATTTCCATACTCTAACGCAAAGTTTATGGTCCTCAATGGGTTAAAAATCTCTTACAACCAACCTTTATAAAGTGTACATATGTATGTGTGCGTGTAACATGTGTGTAGGTGTGTGACTTTTTATTGCATTCGATGGACAGCATTGAAATGCAATTCTGTTAATTTTATCCCAACGGAAAATGGTGACCCAGCCGGGAGTCGAACCCAGAACCTTATAATGTAAGATCAGGCAATCTAACCACTATGCCACCGTAGAGAACCTGTGATATTACGCTCAGTATAGTACGAATTATGGCGAACACATGTCACAATTTTGAAAATTTTATTTATTGGCTATTAAAACTGATACATACTTATATAACTAAGATGGACATATTACGGATTATATGAATTTGTATGATATTCTCCAATAGCTTGAATGACTTTTTGAAGGGTTTGGGCGCGAAATCCATAAGAATCTTTGCAGTTTTCAATGATTTGTGGGTGCGGAAATTATGCTCTATTTACTGTCTCTATCATCTTTGTTTCTGCTCATCGAAGCCTGGGGCTCAATAATACCCTATAAATTGTCAATGAGATAAATTTCAGGATATGTCCGGTGAACTTCCTTACCATTGTAGTGATACGAGCTCTTGATTTTGAAGTGATTTTAAATTATCTTCGACTATGCCATGGGGCTAAATCTTGCTGAAAGTCGATTACACCCACCGCAATCGTAAAATAAATACGCTGTCTATAAATAGGCTGTCTATAAATAAAGGCTGTAAAACTACCATGTCCAGTATTATTATAGTAGTATAGGGCAAAAACGCGTAGTGTCAACCTCTTATCATAGCTCGCTGAAGATTAGCTTCTACGGTATTTACCGTTAAAATACCTGCGTCATAACTGCAGAAATATGACGATGAAGTCACCATCGAGCTTGTCTTGATTCCGAGTCTCCTTTTTCAAATGGCAAGGTTTCCTTTTTCAAATGACGGTCACGATTGCGGTGGGTGTAACTGCGAAAACCAACTGGTTATCGCACGAAATTAAATTTCATACTAGCAAAATGTACGTACTCGATCTCCCTTCGCTTTTTGCCAGTCCAGCCGCATCATGCGTAGGCGCATCAACGCCATTTCGGGAATTCTCTGAAAACGCGTACATTGTTCGTTGCTCATCGGCGCTTTTGATTGGTTCCTTTCCCAGTTGAATGCCCTTTAAAAGCGTGTATGTGTTAGAGAGAGGAGAGAGCTGCCTGTCTCACTGGCATCGCAGAAGTCTGATATAAAAGAAAACAATCTGATTGATACACGGCATCATATACTTTCAGAACTTCCAACAATCGCCAACAAACTTTCAATCGCCAACAAACTGTATACCAGCTTGGCAAGATTGTAATATTTAAAAAAATGTATCTTTTTCTATGAATAAATTTAATAAAAATAAAAAAAAGAAGTTTCGCAAGAGTTGTAGGCAATGTCCTCAGAATTCTAAGTCACATTCATTTATTTTTCTAGTACCTGTATTACCGGATTTGTTTTTTTTATAGGTTTTGACGGGCTTTTGAAAGACGGAAACGATACGATGGATATCTCTCATCAGCTTTTTAAATATCCATATTAGGATGATCTATTTTTGTACTTTATTTAATCCTAATCGGTGGTGTAGTTTCTGACATAGTGGGTACAGTCACACATACATTTTCCAGTAATCTTTTTTATGTTCTCAGGATCTCAAAACGTGGAGATCAGGTAAATTCAAATTCAAAATTTTGCTCGAAAACAAAAAAAAACTTTCCCTACTTAGGTACACAATTTGTGTAACACGATGTATATTTTTTGGGAAGGTAAAAAATTAACTTCGAGAATGTGACATATAAATAATGCTGAAGGGCAGGCTTTTTCAACCTTTTTTAGATCGCTTCCCCCTTTTTGGTAAAAAAAAAACAAACTTACGCGACCTCCCCCCTCCCCCCCCCCCCCCCCGTTGTAACTGTAAGCCTCGAATAAATAAAGTTTTAATAAAAACAATGTCGAAAACCACATTAATTTTAACTGTCTTTAACTTTCGAAAAGTTTCCATCATTTAGATCAACAAAAAGTTTTGTAAAAGCAATAACAAAAGACATAATAAATATGTTCCTCTTCCAAAGCTGTAAATTTTGGCATATTGTATAAATAAATATTTTGTAATATTTATTTATTTTATTTTTATGCAGCCTGCGACCCCCCGGGGGTCTCTTCGCGAGCCCCAGGGGGTCGCGACAGACCGGTGTAAAACCACTGCTATAGGTCATAGAAATATTCGTGCGTAAATCAGACTACATAGAATTACATCGCGAGGAAACCAGCCTTACATAACATTTTTGAAATCAGTGAACCAAAAATGTTCACAAAATCACAAAAGATCCAGGAAAATTTTTAGTTATTGTTTATTATCATAAGTATTTAGTCTTTGAAATGCAAAGAATTTATTAAGTAAACCGGAAGCATCGGCAGTTTTCAATGGCGTTGACTGTTAAATGATTTCCTTGCGAGTCCTTTTATGGTAGGTGAAACCGCAGTGGTACCGCAACATTTTCTGACGTAGTTCACCAAATACGGTTGCGATATTTTATTTATATTTGACATTTGGGAACTATTTTTACATACGATTCTTATACGATACAACGTTTTACGTTATTACGTTATGAGTCATCACTTACAATAGGACGCAAACAAGCAAAAGGGAATCAACCCACGAAAACTGTTAAATTTAAACATTTTAAGTGCAATCATGGCATAGGGTTTCTATGATACGCATTATTTTATATGTTCTGTTATATAGATCTTTCCTGTTATATGCATGACAATATTTTGTCGTTATATGATACAAAAGAACTAAACCATTTGGTTCCTTTCTGCTTTTTAGAAATTCTTTGATAAATAAAGAAACAAAAGATCCGATTTCATGACTATTAAAAGAGGGTTCGCAAAAACTGAAACGATCCAGAACCTGAAAAAATAACTGCGTACACGAATAGAAGGCATGTCGAGTTATAGCTGATTTACTCATAAATTGGTAATTATCACTTTTAAGTACCTAAGTTATATCCTTTAATCGAAATTTAAAAACAAAGTGTTTTAAAAACACAGCGATCTGTTGCATTTCAGTAGCACTAGTTCAATTAAAAAAAACTCCGAACGAATCTAATACTCATGCAAATATATCTTAATAAAGATTGACATTTTAAAAAATGTATACCTACCTGAAAATGAATTAAAAAATCAACATTAGAACGAAATATAAAGGAGAAAAATTGGATGTAGTGGAACTTTAGGGCGATATATAGCATTACTAGCTACTTCTTTTTGATATAGCTCAAAATGGACACATTAAGAAAAATAAAGCAATGCTTGCGACATAAGTAGGTAGTATTTATTTGTGTACATGACAGATTTAAAAAAACAGCTTTATCCAGGCCGAATCTCGCCAATTTTCTTTGTAGACATAAACAGTTTCAACCAAGTTTTTATATATTTATAAAACCCTGCGAGCTGATAACAATAATAATAATCAACAAACACAACTCCACAGCAACACACACACACACACCCTTAGCAAAGAGGTTGCCGGTTTAACATTAGAATATTACGCAGTTTCTTCAGAACAAAAGCCTGAAAAGATTGTCGCTGAATCGCCTGGCCGCGTCGTACGCGCTACTTACCTCAAAATTGTCGTTGCTGAACGTACGATAACAACACACATGACATGCTATTGTTGACATCCCGTTGAAAACCCATTATAATAACATTAGTTATTATACGGTGCCAGGTGGACAATCCGACTGGACGCGCCACTCCAAATAAATCAGTTGGTCAATGCTCCATTAACCTTCTGACAGCATACGATTTGAACGATTTCGACGTAAGTTACGTTTTATCAGATATCGATATCAGAGCAGAATCTGCTGTGCGACAAACTGAGTCATTTATGACAAATTTTCCGTTTTTGATCCTTGTCCAGGAATTTCGCTAGTTTACCTCTATGTTAAACTTTAGGGTTTCCAATCGTACTGTTCTTCGTAAAGTCCTTTTTCATAACATATTTTTTTGGGTCCGGCATCTATTTTTATATATTAATATCACCTGGGAGTGTCAACAGTCTGTCTTTCACACGGGATCGAATGGCTAACTGGTCGGTTCAAGAGCTGACATCAGGAAAACAACCACCCCCGCTACTTAGGAAACGTATAATACCGTTTCCAGAGCGGGGGCTCTGGAAATAACCGCCCCCCCCCTTCGGTTATTCGCCGGAGTGCACAGTCGATTCGATTCGAGTCGCCCAGCAGCGCCCGAAGTCTTCCCCAGAGGATCCGATCCACCTGTCCACGACACATCCGATACAGGGTTTACAGAGTCTTATCCAGGTTCGACCCTCTTCGTGGAGGCTATGAGAGTTAGTGAGCGAGGAGGGAGTTTAACCGTGTGAGTGGAGCCGACTTAAAATGACAAAAAAGTCATATGGCCCAAGCTGCACGAAACCGTTAGATGCCATTAAGATCATATCGTCTTTCTTTGCTGTAAAACATGTTTCAGGATTCACGATTTCACGATTTGCCCATACTTAGGTCGAAAAAGTCGTCAGCCGTCGCGGCTTGACTAAGGTCGTTAATGTCATTGGTATCCACACGCATGGCAGGCAATCCAATATCGAACGTACTCGTACTTACCTCAAAATCCGTTTTCGGCATGGTACTTGCATTCGATGCCGATCAGTACAGGATATAAAAGAACTAATATATCAATCATAAAGAAATGTAAATTCTTCGAAAAAAAGACGTTTTTTTTTAAATTGACGGTTTTAGAAGGCAAAAATATAGAACGAAAAATAAATATGTTGAAATATTCCTTAAAATTGCAAAATGTACGGAAGAACACCCTTTAATGTTTAAAACAGTTTATACAATTAGTATCAGTTTTCGTAAAGGTTAAAATTATTATTGAAATTGCTTTTTCAATATTAATAATCGACTCATTTATTTTAAAATTAATTTCTATAAAACATTTTGCTTACAAAAATAACAGGAACCGAATGGCAAAGCCTCAACTTCATGCTTATTCGATTCTGTCACGGAACTGGGACTAACCCGTTCTTGGGTGGACAGGGCTCTAATAATACAATGAACTATACAGCGACAATTAAAACGTTGTAGTAAAATGCTCATTTAAAACTGAATTTCATTAAAATGTGGTCCTCAAAATAATATATCGCAATTCCTGCATAAAACCTGCATTATAATTGAAAATAAAATTGCATTGTAGGTATAAATTTATTATTATAATATTACATTAAATAATTACTTTATTTGTAATTTGAGTCCACATAGACGCTCGAAAGAAGTAGTTTTTTTTATTTAATTTCCTAAAAAATGGTTAATTATTTTTTAAAATGTCGGTGGCGCAAAGAGGGACTCTCAACGCCCCCCAAATGGAAGTCCCCCCAATTCTCGGTCGTAGGTTTAGTCGCCACTGCCTTACAGAATTCCGAATATATTACTTTCACCCCCCCCCCCCTTCCCCTATCACACATGGCCAGTTCTCTTATTTCAATATCCAATATGGGAATCCTAATTATATAGATACTGTGAAATGGAACACTATCGCGGTTGTAAAGCATTATAAATAGGATAAAACGAATTTACCGCGTAAAGTTTGTAGCACCCGACGTTTCGGAAATGTCGCAACATGTAAATTCGGTTTATCTTATTTATATATAGATGCCATTTTTTGTTTTTTTTTTCGCGAGTTTACTTTGTAGAATATTTGGTCATACGTTTTTATATATTAAATTAATTTTATGGCCATAGTTATTGAATAATAAGGTAAATAAAGAAGGATAGTATTTTGATCGTGTCATTGTACCAAAAAATGTTGTTTATACACAATACTGTCCGACCGATTTTGCATGCATTGTTTTCTAACTTTTGAATCTAACGACTTTGACTTTTTTCTTTAATATAATAGTTTCTTCAGATTAAGGACTATTATTAATCATGAAGCTAGTCTTCATCAGTTTAATTACTTTTTCTCAGTATTTAGAATGCATATTTTCTGTATTAACGGATTTTTTATTTAAAATGGGCCCATAAATTAACCTATGGGTCCTCATAAATCGCCCCCACAATTGTTTAAACAAACGAAGTATGTATTGCTTTTCAAACAAGAAAAAAGGGGCTTTCACTCTGCTTTAGGTGTCCGTGGGCTGTACCGATATATCTTCCATCCATATCTAGCAGGATATAATTTTGGTCAATTGTGAACTTTCCTTCCTTTCTGTTGTGTGCCTATGTACGATTATTTCCAGCCTGTATCACTCCGTGACATGTTTGTCTGCATCGTATCAGGCTTCAGTGAATTTTCAGTCAGTCGCTGCGTGGCAGCGGCGCGCGCCGCACGCGTTTCCGCCCGCATCGTCGCGCCGCACGCGTTTCAGCCGCGTCGTACGTAGATCGCTGCAATGTTGACTTATTTCGTCGTTTATCCTGCTTGCAGATTGCTCTTCGGGACACTGTATCCAGCGTACGCCTCATACAAAGCAGTTCGGACTAAAAACGTCAGGGAATACGTGAGTACATTCAAATTCAGTGTAATTTTGGTATAAGGCATCACTGCTTGTTTAGAAATTTATTTAAAAATTGTCATGGTAACCGAGCTACGATAGAATTAGGTATGCTTTTAAAAAAAATGCTATCATGGTTTAAAACTAGACAACATCACTGCAGAGTCTAAAATCAAAACATCTTCACGAAAATCATTGCAGAGTAAAGGAAAAATATTTACCGATTTTCGGAGAAGCCATAAAACCGACAATATAACAGATTCCCTAAGTAAACAAGGTGTAACTACGAATCATACATTGACAGGCTTGGCATTCAATCCAAATTATTAATGAAATGAAATGAAAAAACTCTTTATTGCACAATTAAAAGAAGGTACAATGGCGGACTTATTGCTACATAACAATATCTTCCGGTCAACCAACATGCTGATGTGAAAAGCTGATGTCTCTTGCATATCGCTTTGGATCTGCTTCGGTGCAAACTCCTTTTTGTGAATGTACTTGAAGACTGCTCTTTGTTCAGTTTTGTCCCATTTTGCAAAATCACACTGGCGTGCACGATGAAAAGTCTGGTAAAAGAAAATGACAGCAGGTGATTTATGCTTGGTATACCGACATTTGAATTTAGATACAATAATATGGCAATGTTGCCTGCGCCAAAAAATGGAAACATCACCTTGAGGCCGTAAACTTCTCAACACTCCTAGTATTTGGATTGTAATCTAGAATATATCGTGTATGTACATATGTACTTTTCACCGTGAATGACAGTTTTAAATATTTATTTGATTGGTGGTGCACTACAATCTTTTTTACTTGCTAGCTCTTTCCATGGTCATAAAAAATATTTCAATTAAATTATTTGTAGGTAATTAACCACAAATTGCAATACATATCATAAAAAATATATGTTTTTATCCTAATTAAGACTTTCCTTGGAATTGCGTTATTTCTGGTTTAGTCCATAAATTACACAGCGCACTTT
This sequence comes from Micropterix aruncella, assembly GCA_944548615.1. Taxonomy (NCBI): domain Eukaryota; kingdom Metazoa; phylum Arthropoda; class Insecta; order Lepidoptera; family Micropterigidae; genus Micropterix; species Micropterix aruncella. The sequence goes on from OX155957.1 coordinate 28,548,160, forward strand.
AGGGTAGAGGGGGGGGGGGATTTGGTTACGAATTATTGCTGTTGCGGGGGAAGGGGTCTGACTATGAGTTATATAACGCGAGGTAACATGAGTTACAGTAAGAATCAGAAAAAATATGATAAATATACAAAAAAGGAAATCTCAAGTAGAGTCCTGCCTGGCGCGGTCTGGTCAAGGGTAACTTTTTTTGGTGGATGTGGATGTGGATGTGGTTTAATTGATATTAAAACATACTATATTTTTAGTAAATAAAGTGTACCTAGTTTACGGAACCTTTATTTGTATGTTTTTGATTCACCCATTCTATAAAAAAAGTTATATAACATTATCTTAGGGTAGGGAGGGGGTGGGGGGGGGGGGGTGAAATGTTACTCTATATTACAGAGGGAGGGGGGTTCAAGAATGTCTTAAAAACGCGTTACGTTATATATGGGTGGCCCCTTAGTCTATTTGTTTTTCGAGTAAACGGTTGTCTGGCCTCCTACAACAATATTTACCATCCAAAATTAGTAAGTTGACTAAACTTTGCATTTACGCTACTCCGCAGAATTCCTCAGCTTGTATCGGAGTCGCTGGGGATTTTCATTGTTGAGATTTAATAATATTTGCGACAACGAAGAGTTAGTCTATGTTTAGTAAGGTTTCTCCTTTTTCTCTGCTCTGAGTGTGAAATAATATTAAGATATAATTGTTATTCTTGGTGATAAATTAGCGTCGCAGTATCCTACTTATCTAATGTCACAATCTATTTTCCGTGAAAGGGCGATTAGTGAAATTTACATTGCTTATCTACGGTCTGTGTAAACATTATTTCGAATGGGGAGCCCGTGCGGGGATTCTGTTATACAACTGTAAACTTTACGGTTACCTACTGCTACTAACCTAGTTTCTCTATAAAATGAATACGCCCCCTTAAAGGAATACGTCTTGTTCTTTTACTGTTTTATATATGTGTTTATACATCCATTTTTATTGTTAAATGATGTATGTCGCAATAATATTAGGGCCTTATCTATGCTATGGCCGTTCTATAAAGGAAATAGAAAACAATAAAATTGTTAGAAAAATGTGTGTTTAATTCATCGAATTATTAACCTCTATTAATACATTTTATACAGTCTTGCCATTTTATCGGGAGTCGGTTAATTAATGCCTCTGATGTAAAACTCGCTGACAGAAATCAAAAAATGTTTTGAAGGCGGTTTATTTTTTTTTCCCTGTATCGAATTATCGAATTCCAAATCGATTAATTGTTAAGAATTATTTCTCAACAATTAAAAAAATCAATTAAACAATTAAACAATTTATCGAATTCCGAAAAAAGAGAAATCTGTTGGAGCAAAGTCTAGCGAGTACGGTGGACGTCTGAAATACTCCAGTCGCAACTCCTGCAACTTTGCAATTGTTAGCTGTGAAGTGTGTGGTCGTCCATTGCCGTGCAGAAGTAGCATCCGGGATTCGGTCGACGATCCTTGAAGGCCCGTGAATTCTTCCGCTGGGCAATTGCCCTATAGCGGGGGCCTGACGTGAACCGGGCCCATTGACCCGGCTTTCTAAGTGTGGCGTCCCAGGGATGTCCACCCTGCGGCAGTTATCTCTCTGGGGGACTCGATCGACTATGGTGATCGACTGTGTAGATAGGCGTCAATGGCATCTTCTGCGGCGATTACTGCTGAGCTGCGATACCGCTGCGGCCTGCTAATCTAGCAGACTGCGCGGGTACGGCTTCTGGAATTCTGGCGGCCTGGTGTGAAGCGGAGCGAGCTCACGGATGTGCTCGTGCGGCGAGGTGGCGGCCCGTTCACGCTTCACGTATTCCTCCACTTTGTTGAAGTCCGTGGACCTCCACGAAAGTCGCGTTTCGGACGTACCATGGGGCTCCTGATACTTTACTCAGCCCGACATTCGGCACCCGCTGGATATCAGTCCCATGATTGCACACAAAAATATGCGAGCAATAACAAACGACAAAAGACAAATGAATAACTGATTTTGAACAAGGAATGACATGGCTTTGAATTAAAATGTATTTAAATTTGTACTTCCAAATTAAAGCCGAAGTTATTCTGGTCCAAAACAGCCGTGGAAAGAAACGGCAGCTACATAATAAGGACCTAGTAATTCCGATAGACCGCTCGAAATAGTAGACAGGGGTACCCGGTTTATTTCATCGATTCAGATAAACGAAACCATTTTGTTTGCGTGATTGGCGTGCTTCTGGGAAACGCTGTTTCTTTCCTTACGTTCGCATATATCGATATAATCAGATTATTACTCTTCTTGGAAATATAGCATGTTTATGTTTAATTAAGGTTTAAGTCAATTATACCATATTTTATAAGTTTAGTTCGTAAGGGACGATGTTAAAAATAGAAATGAGGGAATCGATTGATTTTGAAGTATATTATAGATAAAAAGCGCCCGATTTTCGTTATACTCGTAAGTACTATTAATTATATATGGTATTAGATTGCTCAGCTTCCTAGTTCGATTTGTCAAACCTTCTGAAATAGCGAAATGCTGACGATGCGGTGGCGATGATAGGCATTGACGGCCAAACTAATAACAAATTAATTGGCCATCTATAATAAGAATGATAATGAATGGTTTTTTTAAAGGACTGATTTATTATAAAAACCTAATAATTTTACCCATAATAACATTTAGTGCTATCTATTGGCATTTTTTATATAAGCTGATTACATCACATCACATATAATACGGAGAGATAGAATGCCTGCTATTCGTCTAGCTGAACGTTATTACGTATGCGCAATTATTACGTATTGAAACCTAAACAGGTTTCATACGTATACACCAAATAAAAATAACATCTTTATGTAAATAATGTTAAACTAATAAGACCTACGATTTAAAAATTAGTTTGTTATTATAATATTTTTATATCGTATTTATAGGCGTGTTTAGAGCGCCATCTAGTGTGCCGCCATATTGTTATACCGCGAAAGTGGCCTAATCGAACATAATAATAGAAGGTTAATACATTTTTGAAACTGTGAGTGCCATCTACACTTTGCGTTTGGTAGCAAACTCGTGTTAGTCAAATTGTAGTTCGACGTTGATCAATCTAATGCGCTATATAATCAATTGTTATACTATACATATCTATTTACTCATGAACAAACATAGATGGGTTCATTTGTCTTCAGAAAATCGAGCTTCCCAGATAGTCGTTCTTCTTTTTAATACATTTCTCGAGATCCATAGAGGATGCTTTGTTATTCGTATTTTTAGCCTTTCCATTGTTCGTTTTTCATTTACATTTCAGACATGTTTCTGGAGCGAATTAAACTCAATTAGTCACTTTTTTCTCTTGCATGTTCACGAACTGGCGAATTCTCGCAATATTTCGTCTGTTCCGCCTTTCGTACAGCGTTTGTTAAAATATTTCTACGCCATAATGCACAGCTTTTGTGATTGCAATAATGGCCTTTCTGCCGATTTTCAATTCTTCAAATTCGCGAATGCGGCTGAGGTTATTCAACCCCTTCATCTCATCAGTGTTATTCTGATTTCAAATAGAAATATTTATTATTTTCGTACATTTACTTTCCTAGTTCGCATTTTTTCCAATTTTAATTACTTCTAATTTGACTTTTTTTTTATGGGTACATTTAGAAAAATATATATTTTGATTTATGTGGATTATAGTAACAATAATAATAAGTAATAATATTATTAATAATAATAAAATTCTTTATTTCAATAAAAAAAACCGGTTGAGTCACCCTAAGACTTTCCCTGCAAGTAGACAACCCCCCCCCCCCGGTGTCAACCCCCCAACCTCCTTCCCCCGCGCGCTATACCCCCCCCCCCCCCCCGATAGTGAATATGTTCGTTTAAAATCGCGATGTATTTCGAAAATTTTTGTAGTATTTTCGTAGTATTTTCCTACTATATTTGTATTATTTTCCTTGGTATTCAAATGGTATTTTTCCAATATGACGTAGTATATCCCTAAATATGGCGGAGTTTAAAAAATATTGAAATTTCTTGTATATTAGATAGGACAAGGGATCCAACAAGGGATCTATGTACCGATATTCACATCTTTAAGTCCAATATTACATGATTTAAGTATGACTAGCGTGCCCCCTGGTGGAGCGATTTCAGTCACATTCTTTTCAATTCTTGCCATGAGCAAATGATACCTGCATGCCAAATTTCAGCTTAATCGTATGAAGCATTTGGCGCTATCGAGAATGAATACCATAGAGTCACGGACAGAAACACAGAACTGCCAGGAAAGTAAAAGAGGAGCTAATTGCGTCGCGGCAATGTCTCAGCTAACCTATAGTGCAAGTTTTGCGTTGGCTACACAAAATAAAAATTAAAACGATAAAATAGACAGACAACTAGAAAAACAATTGATAATAGAACAATATAAACAAGAAAAATTAAAAGACCCAGAGAAAAGGAAAGAGACGAAGGAAGGAAAGTTTTGGTTCTGTTAATGGTTTTAGATTTATGTGCTTTAATATTTTCGTCTCCTTCTCTTTCAGGTAAAATGGATGATGTACTGGATAGTGTTTGCGCTATTCACCTGCGGAGAGACATTCACAGACGTATTCCTGAGCTGGTTCCCCTTTTATTATGAAATTAAAATAGTACTTGTGATATGGTTGCTGTCCCCTGCCACCAAGGGTTCCTCCATACTCTATAGGAAATTTGTGCATCCGGCCCTGATCAAGAGGGAACAGGTCCGTATTTTATTCTATACAATATCTATTTAGAAATTAATTTATTCATTTACCTACCATTAAGGCAACATACTACCTGAGAAAAATATTTGAAATGGGCGGACCCGCAAAGATATAGGCGGGGTGGGGTTTTACCAATAAAAAACCAACGTTGATAAAGCGTTAGGCCCAGATTCCATGTGCGTGTGCGCCGGCGAGCGGTCGACACTAAACGTTCGATCGCAGCGCTCACAGTGAAACTATCTTTGCGCAGTGGTGGTATAAGGGTGTTAATGATAAAGCATATTTAGCGTAACTCTCAGAGCGCTCTCACATATTATTTAACTGTAATTAATTTAGGGCATAAATAAAAACTGTGGCTAAGCGCGATGCTAGAGAATTAATTAACCAGTCAATATAATGAAATTAAAATAAAACACACTCACCGCTTACATTGTAGGAGCAACCGCGCCTGAAAGTTTTTGAAATCAGTTTGAAGCCTGAATGTCCAAGGCAATGAGCGACTTTTTTGAGTCTAAATTATGAATTGGTTCCTTATGGAGGGATTCACTTAGAAACTTTTTTAAATTATTGCTTTTATTATTTTTAAAAATCATGAAACAAAAGTTCTTCAGGTATGGTCCTTCCCAGGTATCGTGTCGCCTTAAACCATACAACACTCAATCTGGAGTCAACCAAGGATCAAACCCAGGGCGATTGTTTACAATTCAACGTATATGATAATAATCTTAGCATAGTTGTCAAATGAGCCATTGTGTAATGTGAAATTATTTTTATCTACTAAATGTGCTGTGACCTGCGAACTCTTCCAGGTCTTAAGCTAAGCTCATAATCTTCACTTCAATATTAACCGGGTCGAGCGCCAACAATAGGCATTTTGCGTCGTTTGACAGATTCACATGTAGCCCTTTTATCCGGTTCCCATATATATTATATAGATATATGATATACATGACTAACAAGACTAATTATTAGGTAACAAGAGGGAATTCATGAAAAAACGTTATTTCTGTCTTCATCTCAAATAATACAGAATTGTAACAAAAAAAACTGACTTAATTTTGTTTTATAAGTGCAGCAGCCAGTTCATGGTGAAACTTAGAACGGTGATATAGTTTAATGCGTATATAAAATTTCGTGTCTGTACTGTCGACCGTTGAGGAGTTCCCTCGTTGAAGCCAACCCTAGGTGCCGCAGTCCTGTCCTGGTGAAACTTAGAACAAGCTGTCGTAATTGAATGCATATACAAAATTTCATGTCTGTGCTGTTGACCGTTGAGAAGTCCGCTCGTCGGGAACCAACCCTGGGTGAAGAAACAGGTCATGCTTACCATAAAAAAATGCATTGTCATCTGAACTGAACCGATATGTAAATTTTCAACATCATATGATAATATTTGAGGAATTCCCTCAATTCTTCATGGATCCCATCAGGATTCAGGATTTTGATAAAAATAGGACCAATCTGGAAGTATATCCTTTCAAATAAAAAAGAATTTTCCAAATCGGTTCATAAATGACGAAGTTCTGAGGTAACAAACATTAAAAAAAAATACAACCGAATTGATAACCTCCTCCTATTTTTGAAAACCGGTAAAAAAAGTGTGCATTCACAATACTTTCCGTAACTGTTGGTTGGCTAGGAAAGTAATATCTACATGCTTTAAAATTGCAAAATTTGTTTGATTGATGTCCGTGTAAAATGGAAAATAGCTGAAAATTAGTGGGAAATTGCGGGCCGCGAAGTCGTTTTTATTTTATTTACAGTGTCTCTTTGTTTCTATTACAGGAAATAGATGAATACATATCAAAGGCCAAAGAACAGGGTTACCACACAGTGCTCAACCTAGGAACGAAGGGTGTCAATTATGCCACCAACGTCCTTATGCAGACTGCCATAAAGGTGCTTTTGCTTAATTAATATCACTGTTGCATGCGATTTTTAAAATTTTTACTAGCCCACACTCAATGTTTAGATTTGGCCGTATGCATGCCCACGAGCAGTTTTCTTTTGCAAGCCCTTCCTAATTCTTTGGTTTTAACACGCTTTTTTTAATTTTTCTCCCAACCCGCTACCACCACTCCAGACCTTTAACCCTCTATTAGAGAACGCTGCGGCCAACCATCGACGCAACATCGATGCCACTGACGGCGGAGGCCGACCGGAATTCCTCGAAGAGTTGGCCATTAACGAGTTGATCGCTAACGAGGGAGACGAGAGGGCTCGGTTAATGGCAATCGATTCGGATGACGTGATGCATGATTCGGACGAATCGGAGACATCATCGGCTCGCAGCCGAGGAATCTCGCCCAAGAAAACGCGACCCGCGGAGCGCAAAGTCAGGCGGACGAGAGCCGTGACGAAGAAGATTAAGAGAATAAAAGCTCTGGACAAAGAGACACAGCCCGAAGAAATCTTCGTCGACTGAGCTTAAATTTTGCATTTAAATGTAATTTTAAAATTGGTAATTTTGATAATCAAAATTATTTCGCATTTCATACGTCTATTGTTTATTGCATTTTTATGATATTAAATTGTATGTAGTTGCATTAACATATTCTAAAATTGGCGTTTGAAATGTTTGCAATGGTTAGAGTAAGGCTATACAAGTTCTTCTATGTCCCCCTTTTATGTACAAATTTGTGTTGATTTCGCCGATGTCGCTCATGCGACTGCCGACTAACCGTTACCACCTCTTTCAGAGTTTAGGGCGTCACTATCCGCCTGCTAATAACTTAGTATAGTCACAATGTCGAGAGCAATGGCAGTAAAAAGAAGAGACTAAGCGTAGACCGTAACTATTCTTGTCAAAATACGGAAGGATGTTTTATTAAAAAAGTGTTTTTTCCTTTTCATTCTACGCGTGTAGCTGGTCCGAACTTTGGAAACATCCTATGTTGCCAATAGCCACTCGCTGATGTCGGTTCGGACAAATCGCTGGTCGAATCTGTCAGAAAACGCATCATGTTGCTTAGCGCTACTCTGAAAGCACTTTCAGAGTACAGCACTTACAGAATAGCACTACTCTGAAAGCGCTAAGCACCTTCAAAGTAGAAGAGGGCTTTTATAGAAGTACCTTTCAAATAAGCCTTAAATGTAAGATATCATAAAATGTCTCATGAGAGAACTGCCCTATTTGCAAACATTTTGACCATCATCTAGGCCTACTGTCTAATAGTTATTAGTCGACCATCACTGTCAGCTAATTGCTTACACCAGCAGTACTGATTTGCATTTATTGCGTAATATATTTCAAATGTTATAAAGAAATCTTTTAAAAATTTTGCAGCTTTCAATAATATTGATGATTTGTAGGCAGTGGGCCTTCGGCCACAATTCATTCTTGTGGATAATTTTAGTATAACCAGAATTCACTAGATAGCAACATTGTAGTTAATAACGATAATTGTACTAATTAATAATAGTTTTTTTTACCTGTGATTTATAACGTCGGCAATTATAACGTTGCTATCAGACTGAGTTTTATTCGAATAGTATTAAGAATGTTTGGATTTAATAAATTACTGTATAAAATAACATTTTTTTTTATTAAAGTTCGTAAATTAAATGTAATAATATGAGGAAAATCGAAGTGCTAAACAAGACAGAAAAAGAAACACAAATCGTTATTACCGAGAGCACCTGCGCGAAGTGAAGTTCATTGAAGACTAACTTTACAGGTTTGTATACAAATCACTTTAACCAACTAAACATGGTTATTGGCTTTATTTTTTTGTTACTTAATTTTATTCCATTGATTGATATCCTGCATGCTTTATTTTTGTGATTCACAATGCAAGCAGCTTTATTAGACATACCTATCTATATATTTAAACTATAATAAACCTAATTAACTACCGATATACGTTGTATAAAATACTGTAACTGACGATGAGTCCCCACACTTGTATTATTGATTATATATGGTACTAGATTGCTAACTTCACAGTACGATTTGGCACCTCTTCTGGAACGGTGAAACGCAGGTGGCACTGATAGCATTGGTGGCCAAACTAATAACAATTTATTTGGCCATCTATAATAACATTGATAATAAATGGTGTTTTATAGCAGTTTGATTGATAATAAAAATCTAATAATGTAACCAATGATAAAAATAGTAACATGAAACTATTAGTGCTATTAACGGATTTTTTATATAGCCCGATTACATCACAGAAATAATACGGAGAGATAGAATGCCATCTATTAGTCTATCTAAACGAAGTGAGAAATTGTTACGTATTGAAACTTGTATACCAAATTAAAAATTGATATCTTTATGTAAATAATATTAAAATAATAAGAGCTATATATAAATTCATTTGTTATATTGAGTTGATTACATTATTGATTTATACAGTATAGGCACATTATACTAAGAGAGCAGTAGACGCACTCTCGAGCGACAGGGTATTACCAAGATAGGGTGCGAGTGAAATGAGCTGAGGGGTACGTCTCGACGAGCGCCTTTAGTTAGCGTTAAGCGCGTGCGAAGGTGCATTAATCAAACGTTTGAACATCTGCATCGGCGGAGTAGTAGACATGTGGCTGGCGGCCATATGCGAGCCCTTGGACTCGTGACATAGCTTGCTTCATTTTTAATTTTGTTCTAAGAGACGCTACTGTCTGGTATAACATCTACAGTGCGCCAACTACTGTTATACTACTAAAGTCGCCATATTGCACATAATAAGAGAAGATTATTCAATTTTTTAATCTATGCGTGCCATCTACCTGTTGCTTTTTATAGTAAAATTTTAGTTGCTAAATCGTTTTATGGCATTGAGTAATCTAATACACTATATAATCAATGCTTGTATTTAAATACTTTTTATCCAATGATAAAGTTTTTTTTCTGAAGATTTTCCAAAGAGAATATTCTCCTAAAGTAGGATGATTAAATTTTGAATTGGAAGTCCTTAAAATTTCAGACTATATTTTTTTTTTTATGCAGGGTGGAGGTGGATTAGTGCAGCAATTGAGGAAAAGCTACAGCCTGTCTGATCTTTCCGGACAGGATGAGAGCAAAATGAACCGCAGCGATCTCGACGAGGCTGACGACGTCGTCACAGACCCTAGGATAGTCAGGAGAAGTATAGCAGCAAGGTACGCATATATATAATAGGAGTACAATATCATCGAGTATTGTTATTATTGTTTATATCCAGGTCGCATAGCTAATTTAGTCTATACGTAATTGTGAACTTCTCAAGATGGTTTTTAAACATATTCACTGTTTCCGATTCAACCACTCCCGTCAGGTAGCCGTTAGCCGCCCGTTCCCGTGTCTTTGACGGGCAAAGGGCGCCATGGTTTGCGATAAATTCCAACTGAATTACTGCTAACATCAGGTAGAGGCCGCTCAAGTGGCTTCAAATCCGCGACCAGACTGAAGGATGGAGAAATCCTGCCAAATCGTGTGGGCGAGAGGTCAGCCCGCTGGGCTGCCTCACTCTCCAGTGCCTCACTTTCCTCACTCGCGGTAAGACGTTGAACTCTCACGGGCTCGTCTGTGGAGCTAGACAGTCGAGTCTTCACGTTCTAAGTCTTCATGTTCACTCCATGAGAGATAATTAACCTGATGACACCCCCAGATGTCAGATAGCTTGTTCTACATCAACCACTCTGGTACTGATATAGAATTTCTTCTTCTTGGGATTGCAGGTGAATATCTCCTTGTCCAGCTCGAATGTGTGCCCTCGCAGATTGTGGTTCTCGATGAAGCGATTCTCAATTGTAATGTCTGTTCAGTATTTTAAATACTTTTATAAGGTTGCCCCTCTCCACTTTTCCTCCAGCTTCGACAGATTTAGGCGTGCAAACCTTTCATAATAGCTGTAAGGATGGAAGCCTATTTTTTTTGGTCACCCTTGTCTGTGCCCCCTCGATCAATTTTATATCTCTCACAAAATATGGACTCCATATTTGGAAGGCATTCTCTAATACAGTGGTTTTCAACCATTGGGTTGGTGGGACAGATGGCTCCAAAAACAAATACGCCGTTTTTGGAGCCATCTGTCTGTTTCGTCCAATAGACATTGAAGTTTGTTGCTTGCTGTCCTTGGACTATCATCAGTAGCTAAGAAGGCAATATCATCAGCATGGGTCGCAGCAGTATTGATAGCTAATAAAATATAAACGGAACTTACCACCCATTCACTCCCCCTTCGAAACCATAGAATTTGAGATGCGGAAATTGCGGTTTTAGATACTTTTTCTAGGAAAGAGTTGATTAATTTTCTAGAAAGACCAAGATCTTTAAAGAGGTGAAACAGAGATTTGGCTGGCAGGCCACGAGCTCCAACTTTCACCGCGTGAAGGTGAACAGTGAAGCCGTTCTGGGTGACGGCATTTGTGAGATCATGGTATTTATTTAATTTGTACTCGTGGTCTTTGGGATATTTGATTCCCATGGAACAGTTAATTCTACAATAAGGGCCACCTTCCGAGATAGAGAGTAAAGAGTTATATCTGGACGGAGGGCTGTGCATCCGAGACTTTCAGGGAATTTATACTGCTTACAGACAGAATCGACCTCTAGAATTCAATCTGAAGCTTTCTCGATTATTGAGAAAGGTTTTGTAATTAAATGTTTTTTGCCTTTATATAATACAAAACAATAGAATAATAAATACAAAGCAATCAGAAGCGGATTTAGCACTGGCCCCGCTCTGGGCATTTTGCGGCCTGCTTCTTTGTACTGTTGTACAAAATTGTGCGCCAAGGTTTTTTATTTTTCAAGATGATGTCGGGTTAGACAGGTTGTGCTTTTATATTATAGACATATGGCTGATAGGAGAACCATATGACGTATAGTTCTCCTATCTCCTTATGAGTATCAACGGCTCGAGAGTTAACACTTTGCGGCGTTGAATCCAAAGCTGTTATCAAAGACCATTCCGCTGAAATCGAAATAATGCCCTTTCTATCCCACTATATCACACTTGTTTTTATACTCACTCTGGAATCAGCTTTCTTGTATTATTCAAAAATGTTTCTTACGTTTTATATATTTCAAGCAATACGGATATTATCCGTACTTATACCCTACTAGTTTTTTACTAGGCATGGTGAGATAACTCTTAAATTGCGTAGAGAAATGCTCGCCATGGCCTACGTTTTCAAGCTGATCCGGGGCAGAGTTGATAATCCTAGCATGCTAGCGAAGGTTTGTCTCTTTGTTCCGGATAATTATAATCGTGCTCGCACTCATAATCTATTTGCGGAGCCGTCCTCGCGCACTAACCTAAGTCGATGAAGTCTGCTTACGCAAGCTTTGCGGCACATAAATGCTCTATGTTCGGCAGCGTCAGACCTTGATATTTTTACAGCGAGCTCACATCTCTCCAAGATGTGGGCATTGCGCTACTTGTTTATGTCGGAATAAGATAAATTGTTTTCATTCTTTATGTACTCTGTAAATTTGTTTTTCTATTCTTAATGCCTGTATTTGTATTTAATGCTCATTTAAACATGTTGTGTATGTGCTTACAACAATTCTATTTTTAATATTTATGTTTATATTGCATATCAACGGATTGGTCTAAACTGTTATGTTGATTTGCTTATGAAACGAGATAAATAAATAAATTATTTTAAAAAGCATTTCCCTTGCTTAATAGAAAAATAGATTTTTAGTTTAGAAGTCCACCATTTGTAATTTTATTACAAAGCAATAAAAATATTTGCAATATTAAACATTACAGTACAAAATACGAATTTAATTAGACAGATTGTTGAATGAATATATTATTATATATCTTTTATCTTTATTATTATCTTTTTCATTGTTTCCAGGCGCTACAGTCCGAGAAGAACCGCCTCAGAGTCTAGCACTCGATCAGGGATGTATTTTCCTGAAGTGGACCTTGATGTGAACCGTAACACCAGATCTACCGATATCAGAGATGCAATAAACCTAAAGTAAATATACTAACCGGCATCACTATAAACCATTAAATAAACAGAATCAAAATAATCAGTTTTTATTTTTTAGTCACATCAGATCTTCCGAGGATATAAGTTCCGGATATTCCAGTGCTGATAATTCAGCCACGAGGGATTTGGGTCTGATGCGGTCAACTTCGGTCAGCGGTTCCACTAGATCTAGGACGAGGCAAGTCACCACAATAAATAGGGTGACCACAATCAAGAGGCCACCGGCTGCTGAGGTGAATTAGCAAAATAGATTTAAAAAAATATCCTTTTAAAAATGACGCACACACACACGTTCGTTTTTGCATTTGTACCATTGAGAAGTTTTTGATATTGCTTTCTATCTAGTCAGTTGATTTGGGGCCTGTTTCAATTAATGATATTTAATTTCATGTCATAATTTGAAGTAATTGTTATATAAAGTCATTTTTAAGATACAGTTTAACCTTGATTTAACGAACCTCAACATAGCGAATTGCTCGATGTAAAGATTTTTTTTAAATCACCTTGAACTTGCTATATGATCCAATTCAAAATATACATCTATATTATAAAAATAATCCATTAGTAACCTTGATGTAGCGAATTTTTGATCCTCTTAAAAAATACAAACACTGTAACGAAAACCTCAGTATAGGGAATGTCAAACATTGTATTAGAACAATTAATCGTGTCTCGACATGTCCATAAAAATCAATGCGAGTGATGGGATGGGCCAAGGTCAGGTCAGTGACATTGGGTCTGTTGTCTCGGTACTGAAATATTATATTTAGTCAAATACAGTATGTATGTAAGTTCATACTCTATTACACAATAAACTTCCCTGTTTTATATTGGTACCTTTATATTTTTTATGCGTTTAAGACTCAATTTAGCGAACCTCGATGTTACAAATGCTTTGATATATCCCCTTAAAGTTCATTTTATTGAGGTTGTACAGTACTTAATATTTTAAAGTTTATTTTTTTTAAATTGAGGTTTAAAAATATAATAATTAGAGACCTCTGTTGTAGAATCTATTCTATTCTACCTCTGCATTTATTTCCAAATACTTCATAAGCCCACAGCTCAATGTGTTTATTGTGTTTTGTTATCAAATTTGATATATACACAATAATATAGAATATTCTCAAAAGCAATTCGAGATTTTATCCCAAGGCTTGGTCATTTGAAAATATTTAAAAATCCGCTTTAGAGACAGTGTGGCTGCTAAAACAGCAATTGGTTCATACCTTTTTGTTAAGCCACCTATTATGTTTTTGAGTATTTTATTTTTATCCTCGAAGAATAAGTGCTAACGGGGGAATACTTTGATATCATTTGAAATTTGGAATAAATAAATGGGTAGAAATATTTTCCTAAAATGTCAAATTTGAGTATTTTGGTATTTGCTGAGAGACCTATCTTAAATTATTTTAGTAATAAAAATGCAAAAAATTGCAACTCTAACGTGCTCACATATATGAACCGCATTAAGTAGAGTACATTTTAAAATTAACAGACAGATTTTTCCATTTTAATGTTTTCAGTTCGTTAAGACACACTCTTAACATTGTATGGAAATAAGTTTTAATTGTCTGTTTGAATAGGTCTTTCTTTATGGTAATAATTGTAAAAAGAATAAAACTTTCATGATAATGCAAGTGTTATCCGAATAACTAAATCAAAAATATCTCCGAATTTTCATTTATCATTAGGAGTTTATTCATTTTATATTCTACATTTTAAGTTATTTTCTTTCAAAGGGCAGCGATGTTGTCATCGAGGAGATCCAAGAATCGGATGCCCTGCAGCCATATTTTAGTTCTAATCCGCGCATTCTCGATCTCCCTCCTTCCTGCCACCTTTCCGAGACGGACCCCCCCTTCATATTTCAAATTGTCAATAATCGTATGAAAATCATTGAAATACTCGACTATCCAGCGGAAGTGGATATCGAAGAGCGCCTGCAATCGTCGAGCGACAGTGAGTTTTTGGATACTAACGATAACGATAATAAACTCTCTTCGGACGATACTAACGCGCTCCCGACTGTGGACTCTATCATCACAACTTCCGATCTTGACTCTCTTATCGTTCCTTCTATAGTTTCAAACGACCATGTCATAGTCGTAGATGATGCACATGCAGGCGCTGAAGCTTCCATAATTGCCCCATCCGCTTCGGCGTCGAGCGTTGATTATGATTCCACGGCCGCTGATGAAAGTGACGTTCAATTCACAACTCCAGGAAACTCGCCAAAGCTGCAGAAAAAGAAAATAGCGCGCAAGGGTCGATACGGCAAACAAAAAGCACCCTCACCGCCCGCAAAAACCGCCGAACAAGAACAGACAGCGAAAATCACAAAACCAAAGAGAACGAAACGCTCCTCGCCGATCTCTAAGCTGATGCAAATACCCGGAAAATTGGCATTCTGGCATAAAAGCAGCGATAACCTTAAAGTACCGGTCGACTCGTCGACGTCGAGTTCTAGCAGTCGTAGATCATCCATCTACGAAGATTCATTTGAAAAGCGTAATTCTCCCCCTGACGGTAGTGCTAATTCTGAATTCGGCAGCGCTGTAGATCTCAAATTAGATAACATTCCACTTTCAGTCGTAGAAAAAGAGGAGGATATATCGAAAGAAACGACGGAAATAATGGAGAAAGGTTTAGCATTGCTCGGAAAATTAACAGAACTCCGAGAATCGACCAAAGAGTTGAACAAATTAGTCACCGACGTTTAAAATCCTTCTACTATCCTTCTTATCCTTCCGATATGGATGCGTTGGAGCATTTTTAAAACATGTATGATTTATTTATTTATTTCTTTTTCAATCCTAACTAATGAAACTGATGCCTGTTAGTTTTGATGACATACTAACGAAAATATCTTATTTATTTTTATTGAATATCATGCACGGTGTTGTAGTGATTCTTCAGTACCAGCATGGCTTATTAATAAGCACTGAATTTAATAAAAAATGCTAATTTTTATTTTTGTTTTATTTCAGATGTTAATATCCAACTCGACACTTCCCCGCTCAAAGAAACCAAATAAAAGAAAGACGACCTAAGGCCCAATCTAATACTTTAATCTTATTAGGCGTTATTTTCCTAATTTTTGTCAGGGTTTTTAACACTTTTATCGTAACAAATTATTCCAAGTGTTGCCGCTTTTTAATTTGCTTTCTTGTTTACGATTAGTGCAAACGTGTGGTTTCGTCCCAAATCCCGAAGGATAACTGTTGAATTGACTAGAATATTTATGATTACGAAAAGCAATTATAAATGCTAGGTTATTAGATTTTAGCGTTGATAAATACATATTGTTTATGGCAATTTTTAATTTCCCGCGTAATGGAATCTGTGAGACTCTAGCATGTGTGATAATTTTTATATATTATAAAATGGCCAAATAGTTAGTGCGAATTAAATATTCATCTAGTCGTAATTGACAAATATGCCCGTTGTTGAGAGAGATTGTGTTTTCCAGACGTACTGATTTTGTAAGCTCAATGGAATGTTTCTTTTACAAATTATGTATTATAGTTTTAGTTAAACAAATGACCGTCACAGCTATTTAAATCTGATTTTGTAATAAAGATTATTAAAAACTCTTGTGTATTTTTTTCTCTTCCAGCACCTAAATTCCAACCTCTGTGGGGGCTCGTACATACACAGATACTCAAGTCTTTACTCTATACCTTGTCAATTGTCAAGACAATCCAATCAGTTTAAAAAACAATATCAGGGACTCATGTGCTCACAGGAGGTGATATAATATAATCGAATTCCATCAAGTTGTGTTCAATTGAAAAATTCAATATTGGCTTGGAGAAATGTAAAATTTTAAAGACCTTTTGTTTTTTTTATAATTACAGTTTGGGCCAGTTAAAAAATAGTTTTTGCCCGGAAATAAAATACGTAGTTTTAGATTTTTGTTCAGTATTATTTCCGATTGTGGAGAATAATATGTCGGCGTCTCGGTTTTTCAGGCCAGCATTTTTATCGTACACGAAGACCTTTAAACCTAAGTGAAGAATAAAGAGGAGGGGAGGGGATGCCGCTGCCCTCGGCCCCGGGTTTAAGCGATGATATGGACATACTGTCGCCAATCGTTTCATCAGTAGAAATTACCTCCATTCAGTAATAGACAACAATGGCAATTCTCACATTACGATCAGGGAGAGGGATCTGTACAAGGAGGATGCTCTCGGCCCATTTATTGTATACCTTCGGTATGATACAACAGAAGACCAGACTCAGGTTGATCCTCCCAGAAATGCATCGATTCACCCTCTCTGTTAGTAGACTAATTTATGGGAAAAAGTTACCTGGGCATTAAAAAAATTGGACGCAATAAAATGGAGATTACTCTAGCAACAGCAAAAACTGCCAGTAACTTTGTTGAACTTGTATTCCTCAAAGGAAAAAAAGTGTCGCCTTTAAACCAGAGTTCCCCATGTTCAGAATGGGCATGCTAAAAAACATTGATACTGAGATTGATGATGATGAAATTGTCGATATAATTAACTATGACCCCTTATAAAAGCCAGAAAAATCCTTTGGCTCAATTTTAGACGTCCGATGGCAAATCCAACACGATAAATCCGTTGGCACAGTGTCGTGGAAACCATCACGGTCGATAGTCGTCAAATTCGAGGGGGCAAAAGCTCCCGGATAAAGTAAAAATTTACTACAATATGGTTAGAGTATAGGTTTATTCCCTCCCGGTCACCCAATACAATAGCTGCAAGCGATTTATCCACTCTAGTGTTTCCACTGCAGAGGAGACCATACTGGAGAGATATGTTACTCAGACGATGCGCTTTCTTCAACTGCCGAGGCACCGACCACCTTGCGACTTCGATTGAATGCCCAGAATTTGAAACGCAAGAAAAAAAAACAAAAATTCTCAGAAAAATATCTGCCATGGTTCGAGGCATACAATAGGGTGCCAGCGATAGGAAGCAGGGATAGATCCTATGCCACCATCATTGTTACCCCCGTTTCCCCTCGCCCATTTCATTTTAAACCCCCAAGACCTGAAATGAGGATAATATCACAGACCCAGTGCGATCATGATCGTCTAGAGAGCCCTTAAAGCAGTGACCAAAGTACTGTCAGAGCCATCGCAGGGATATTTTGAATTACTGGCATGATGGCGGCAAGAGAGAATGCTACTATTTGTATGATCCTTGGGCCCGCTAACTAATAAGATAGAGTGGAATTATATATTTTGCATATTTTGGTTTTATATTCGACAACTAAATCTTAACTCGAATGTCTTGGTGGTACAGTAAAACCCGTTTATATTAAACCCGCATATAATGAATTCCCGCTTATATTGAACATTTTGTGCGGTCCCTTGAATTTTCCTGTGCTGATAGTACTAGTTTTCCCGCATATATTGAACCCGCTTATATCAAATTCCCGCTTATTTCGAACCAAGTTTTCGGTCCCTTGGTCCAAATTTTACCCAGATATATCAAAGATCTTGAAAAAATGCCACAATATTCAGAATTTTTTGAAATGTTTTGGATAAAAACAAGGAAAAAGAGAATAATTACAGGAAATTTCACATTTACTTATATATGATAAACATGTTTTTATTGAACGTTTAAAATATCTTTCTTTTGGTTACATTTTTCCCTAGGTTACATAGGTACTAACATAAAGGAGCATAAAACATTGCCAAATCAATTTTTTTAATTCAATTCAGTTCTTTATTATAAAATCACATAGTATTACAGAGTAATAAATAACATTAAAAAATAAAGTATATAGATTTATAACAGATAAAACCGGGTACGGATTGCAATAAAATTACATAAATACGTTTAAAAAAACTACTTAATAAAACTAAAGTGCCTTCAATTTTAGTTTAGGGTGATGTGAGGGTGAGGTGAGGGCCACAAGAAGCTAGTGTTTAGGGTGTGGAGTGTGAGCGTATATGGTATTAATAATAGCGTATGTATATAAAGTACAATAATAGTAATAATTTTTAAAAAAAATGCTAAAACGAATAAGCAGTTTATTGTATCGGTTAGGGTTTGATTTACGGAGTATTTATAAGTGATTATGGAATTATTAAAAATATCAATACCATTTAAATGGGTATTATAAAGCTCACAGCAGAATGTGAGTACTCCATTTCTTGATGCATTAGTTTTAAAATGCGGCAATCAAAACTGGTCAAAGTGGTGTGTGGTTCTCATCACGTCCTCATTGGGGTGTTAATATCTATTGGTCTCGCCCACCAGGTCAGAGCAATCAAATATGCCATTCATTATTTTATAGAGGCTTAGAGCATAATAAATAGGATAGAAAACGAATTTACCGCGTGAAATTTGTAGCACCCGACGTTTCGGTGACGTTGCAGCCGCCGTTGTCCAGGGTCTACCCTGGACAACGGCGGCTGCAACGTCACCGAAACGTCGGGTGCTACAAATTTCACGCGGTAAATTCGTTTTCTATCCTATTTATAATGTCAAACAACCGCGATAGTCTTCGAGCTTAGAGCATAATTCAAGTTGCGGCGATAAGATAGCGAATTTATTTTAAATAGTAAGGCCGTTATTAGTAGTATTACAATAACTTTTCCTTGAAATTTAAATAGTGAACGAACTTGTTTAGGATATATTGCAGTCTGTTAATATGGACCAGATAATAGGGAGACCATATTGGAGAAACAAACTCAAGGTGAAACTCAAGGTAAACGCATTGTATAATAATTTCAATAGTACCTAATGGGTCGGTGAATGATTTCGATGAGCGAATTATGAAGCCAAGCGTTTAACTCGATTTTTCGGCAATTGCTGCAATATGTGCCCGAAAGCTCAATCTGTCATCTAAAACTACACTTAGGTCCTAGATTCTAGAAGTGCACGCCGCGATAGGAATGTCATAGATCTGATATGAGTAGCCAATCTTGTTTCTAGGTAGGTATGTCGCTTATGTGGAAACCATTATTATATTATCTTTGGTAGAAACATTGTAAAGTGTGTAAAGTGTAAGCTTTGCACATGCGTGTAAAGCTTATGTGGAAACATTTTGCTACATTCATTTTTATCCTGTTTATTGTTACAATATATTTTCAAAGAGTCTAGATCCATCCTCCTGGCCGAATTCGACCAGTTACATTTAGTTACACAGGTAGGTAACTGGCTGAATTTGACCAGTTACATTTGTATCTCATTTTGTATGAAAGAAACTTAGGTATTAATGTTGGTTTGATCCACCGATATCGGTTACATATTGAAATGCAAAATGTATGGTATATTGAGCAAACCGACGGTTTTTACTCATACTTTTAATTTTACTCACAGGTCACATACAGAAAACGGGCCTACGCCACGTCAAGCGTTGCTTGTCAAGCATGTAAATGCTTGACAAGCAATATGGATCGTCTAGGAATTTCTTTATTTTAAACTAGCAATAATGATCTTTAAACGTCAGTCGCACGCAAACGTCACACCGTGCTCCGACATGTGTTTATAACCTTAACCGCGCGCGTTTTCTTGAAATTTTGAAATGGGAGAAGATCAAGATGCATTCGATAAGAAGAAAGAACATCGTGCCCGCCATGCCGGCAGAAAAGCGGAAAAGAAAAAGGCGAAAACGAAGCAAGATTCATCCGGGCTTTCGGCGCGTCAGCGCAATCCAAAAGCTTTCGCTATCAACTCGGCGATTCGAGCAGAGAGGAAGTTTCGCAGAAAGGAGGACATAATATCGAAGAAGCAGCACGTTCCCGTCGTGGACAAAACTCCGCTCGATTTGCCGCCTATAATTGTGGCCATAGTCGGACCGCCAAAAGTTGGCAAAACGACACTCATCAACAATCTTATCAAGAGTTTTATAAAGACGAACGTGAGCCAGACGAACGGGCCTATCACTATTGTAACTTCGAAGAAGCGACGCGTTACACTCATCGAGTGTAACAACGATATCAATTCGATGATCGACATCGCGAAATGCGCTGATTTGGTTTTGTTGTTGTGCGATGCGAGCTTCGGATTCGAGATGGAGATATTCGAGTTTTTCAACGTGTGTCAAGTGCACGGAATGCCGAAAGTGATGGGTGTTTTGACGCACTTAGATATGATCTCGAATGCAAAAACTTTGAAGCGTCAGAAGAAAGTTTTGAAACATCGCTTCTGGACCGAAGTGTACGCTGGGGCTAAGCTCTTCTATCTTTCTGGAATGCTGCACGGTGAATATTTACGAAACGAGATAAAAAATTTGGCCCGATTCATCTCAGTGATGAAGTTTAGACAGCTGAATTGGAGGAGCACACATTCTTATTTGCTGGCGGACAGAATGGAGGATATTACGAGTCAAGAATTGATTAGACAGAATGCGAAAGTCGATCGTGAAGTTGTTCTCTATGGATATTTAAGAGGTGTTCCACTGATGCGACAGAATATGGTTCATATTGCAGGTATTACCTTTACATCATTTGTTGGTTCTGCTGTCTTGCTGAGGTCTTTTATCACAGAAACTTAACAAAATTAAAACAATATACAGTACACACTCGTAAATTCGCCAGGATCTCAAACTGGTGCTTTAAAATCTGCTGTTTGATTGTCGTTAACACATTACTGCTGTACTTGCGGCGGTGTGCTAACCGAGTGTTGTGTCACACCGAAGTTCACTCTGTGGTCCGCGATTTGACTTTAGACCACAGACATACTAAAATAGACCGCGGAAGTATGAAGGCGGAGTGTGAGTAAATGTGATAGTGGAATAGAAAGAGATAACTGTATATGGGCTCCCTCTATCCTTTTTTAGTCGCGCATACGCGTTTATGATTCTTTAATCGAGTATAATATTTAATTCCGAATCATGTCCCGCACATGCGCGACTAAACAAGGATAGAGGGGACCCATATGCAGCTTTCTTTTTCTGTTCCTTATCGATTCTCTGGCTGGTCCCAAGGTCTATTCTAGTATGGCTATGCTTTAGACGCGTCTGATTAGTTTCAAGAAATCTGACACATTGAAAAATATGAGAGCGTTGGATTTATACTATAAACGCACAGTCCTATAATTTGTAGTCTTGTAATGCGGCTTAAATAGTGTGATAATATTCCTATACAAAAATCAGTCTTATAGCCGAACAGTTTAGAAAATGTTATTTTAGTGATTTTCATTGAGTTAACGAGAAATCTCTTTTGCAATCATAAAGAAAGAATCAATAATTTTACAACTATCTTTTCTTTTTAGGCGTCGGCGACATGAAAATAAAGGAACTCTCACACTTGCCGGATCCATGTCCGCTTCCCGAATCGGAAAAGAAGCGCAACCTGCTTGAGAGGGAACGCCAGATCTATGCCCCTTTCTCTGGAGTCGGCGGAATCGTCTACGATAAAGACGCTGTCTACATCGAACTGAAAGGCTCTCACTCGCACAAGAGAGAGGACGACGAATCAAACATAGAGAAAAAGAACATGCTGAATAACGTAATTCAAATAAAGGAAACCGTTGATGATCAAATGAAGAATTCTGGATTTCGGCTTTTTAGTGGCGGGGATGTCATATACTCAGATATGGTGGCCGAAGAACCTGAGAACGATGCGGATGCTGAAATGTCTGATGACGAGGACTCAGATCTAGAGAATGGCGAGGAAGGCGAAGAAAATGAATCAAAGCATGAAAACACAACGCCTTGGGACAATAACGATGCCCTCAACGATGAGCCGTCTGAATCCGCCACTGAAGACGAAAGCGATGATGATTTTTCGAACAAATGGCGTGAAAAAATCAAAGAAAAAGCAAGCGAAGCATACATTGAAAGACAGAAAACAACGATGAATGTTATGAAACTGGTTTATGGCATTTTTGATGTATTTGGAGGAACCCGCAAAGAAATCGAGTCTGAATCCGAAGAGGAAGAAGTTGGAAATGACGGCGAATTGGGTGGATTATTCAAAAAAGTAACGGAGAAGCAAAAACACAGACAGAAAGAAAAAGAATCCAAGGATGGAATTGAATGCTCTCATTTTTATTCCGTTCAAAGCGTCGATATAAAAGATTGGATAAATCCTGAGAATAAGACGCTGCTCCAGAATTGCTTTGTGACCGGGAAACGCTCAGCTGGGGAAGATGCATCAGAATTGCTAAAACTCGATGATGCGAGTATCGGCGATTCGGACGATGAAATGTTTGGTGATTTTGAAGATATGGAAACTGGAGACAAATACGACACGAAAACCGAAAAAGAACCATCAAAGTCCGATTTGGTTGCCAAAAAGCTACAACTAAAAGCAAAGTTCGATTCTGAATATGACAATCCGGATGAGCACAGAATCACAGGTGATCACTCGTACTACGAAAGCATGAAAGCCGAAGCTTTAAAACAAACGGAGTTGAATAAATCAGTTTTTCAGAGTTTGGACGAGAACTTGAGAGTAGAAATCGAAGGCTACCGACCTGGAATGTATGTACGGATGAGCTTTACAAACTTCCCATATGAATTCGTCGAAAATTTCGAACCGAGCTATCCGATATTGATCGGCTCGCTCAATATGACAGAGCAAAACATTGGATTTGTAAGTTGTAAAGTCAAGAAACACCGCTGGTACAAGCGTATTCTCAAATCAAATAACCCGCTGATAATATCGTTGGGTTGGAGGCGGTTCCAGACGATGCCAATATTCTCAAAAATTGAGGATGATTTGAAATGTCGGTATTTAAAATATACACCACAGCACGTGACATGCAACATGCACTTTTATGGTCCGATAACTCCGCAAAATACCGGTTTCTTGGCACTTCAAACGATCAACAATAATTCAACGGAGATCAAACAGTTAGGATTCAGAATTGCAGCGACGGGAAGCGTAAACGAAATAAACAAATCAACCCAAATTGTTAAAAAACTAAAATTAGTCGGTACTCCTTTGAAAATATACAAGAAAACGGCGTTCGTAAAAGATATGTTTACGAGTTCGCTGGAGGTTGCGAAATTTGAAGGAGCGAAAGTCAAAACCGTTTCCGGAATCCGAGGACAGATCAAGAAAGCTTCGAACAAACCTGAAGGTAGTTTTCGAGCCACATTCGAAGATAAAATCCTTATGAGCGATATTATTTTCTGCAGAACATGGTATAAAGTGGATGTAACCTCGTTTTATGCAGCGGTTACGAATCTCTTGATGCAGAAAGGATTGAAGAATACTTGGTCCGGTATGAAGACACTCGGACAGTTGAAACGGGAGAAGAATATTAAAAATGAGCCGAATAAGGATTCTTTGTATAAAGAAATTAACAGAGCGCCGAAAGTTTACAAACCGTTGGTTATTCCGAGGGCATTACAGAAGGCATTGCCTTACAAGGATAAGCCGAAAGCAAAAACGACGGTAATCGACGGAAAAGCGACAAACATCACTGCTAATAGGATAGCAATATTAAAAAGTCCTCATGAACAGAAGATCTCAAGCGTGATAAAAATGTTGAAGACAAATTATCAGAACAGAAAGGAGCAACACGCCGAAGCGCTCTCGCAAAAATCAAAATTGTACCAGAAGAAAAAAGATATCGAAGACTGGAGAAAGATGAAGAGGCAGAAAGAGCTGAAAAAGAAAATCTGCAGATCGTTGAGTAAAATGTCAAAAAAGAAAAGCAAGGAGCAGCCTCAATAAAATGTATAACTTATGATTAATTTTAAATAAAACTACAAAAATCATTATTACTTTTTTCTTTTACTATCTGGTTTTCGAACAAACATGCATATTTCTGTATATAAAATAATATATTAAGAATGTGTTTCATAGGGAAATACAACGGTCAAACAATATTCGGAATTTAACTATTATAAATATAAAAAACGAAATATTTCTAGTAACTAAATTGGTAACAAGTAGTCGAAAAGCCGAGAAGAAAAATGTACATTGCTAAAAATAAATTTGGTAATTAAGATGGCCTTTTCCTCGATATACATTATACTAAAATGGTACATTTTAAATAATACATTGCCTATGGTCTCATTCCAAATATAAATTTTACACATTATTTTTTACTATTTATAATAATAATTTATGAATTATATTACAGTTAAGTTTATACTGTTAATGACGCTTATTTAATATTAATAATAAATATCTTATATAATTTCATACATCGCTTTCGGGATCATTTTGATCACTATCTTTCTCTGACATTTCATTGTATGACAATGTCCAATAAATATGCATACGTACACTCCCGTGAGGAAACATACGAGTCGTATGAAACGTCTTAAAAATGGTGGAACAGAAAAATATGGAATGTCTGACAATACTATAATGATGTGTATGGATGATATAATGCTTTCAAAGTTAATATAAATATATTTTCGTAAATCTAATGATATCAATGACGATATTTTATAATAGGTTTGAATTTGGTTTATAATTTGAAATAAATATTTCGCTATTGCCGAGGTGACGCGTTCCGGAGACATAATAATGTGCTTTATCTAAAACACGTCACCTTCTCGTCTAATTCTATTAAAGCGATTTTCAAAGGTCATAAAAGCATACAAACATCTAAGTATACTCATTTTTAGAGGGATATACGGCGAGAGAATTGGGACAGTCGAACAATTATTGTCCAAAATATATTAGAAAAATGTCTTTAAATGCTCATTATTGTAGCGCACTAGATTGGGAATTCGCCGACGTCTCGTTAGTCTAAATATGAAAGGTGTCTTACTGTTTATACAAGCTCTTCCGGAGAGCTTTCGAGTAAGGACTAGAAAACAACCTGCCTATTAAGTATTTACACATTACCGTATATTATATAACAATAATACAGTAGCCAGATTACTTTTGTATATCAAATTACAAATATTTAACAGTGGGGAAAATTCTTAATTCGACTTCGAATGGCCAAAATGAAAGCCGGTTTTAATATTATATACACCGTTGTTAGTTATACTTTTCTACAAGAACGAAATGAACACATTCGAAATGAGGATGATTTTCTAGGTAACATTGTCGGATCGTTAAAAGCCTACCTACTACAGTTGTGTATACATTGTAAAGCTTTAATTTGTATTCGATTACAGGATGCCAGGATTTATGGAAATACTGACAGATCATAAATTATGTGTCATTACAGTACAATGGAAGTTCTAGTTTGATGGGGGCGAGGCCTCGCCCGATTCGCTTCCAAACGATATTAAAACTAGTACCTGGCAAAATATGTAGTCGTAACGAGTAAATAAACTAAGTCTGTCAATCGTACAACGTAAATAAATATAAAAAAATAACCGTTTATCACAATTTTAAGGGGGAGTCGATTTGGTTCAAGTACTAAAAGTTAACTTCCTCGTGGCGATTCCGTTACACTCGAATTGTTGCGTTACACTCGGAACACGTCGAATTACACACGGTTGGCACTGATGCACTCGGAATCGCAACAAAATAATAATAGTCATTGCTGCGGGCTGAGTGCGTCGCTCTAGTTCATGGCGTAGCCGTGTCAGGAAGCTTTGGCCGCCATATTGTCGGGGTTTTGGTGGGAATGATGCGGATGATGCTCCTGCTGGCCTCGCTCCGTGCCCACCATTAGCAGGTTGTTGAATTCCATCTCGAGGATTTGCCGAGCCTAAACAATACAAAACATACCATATTACAAATTCAGTTCTAGTATTAACAGAGTTGTTTCTGCTAAGCCGGGCATCTAAACGTTAACCCGTTGAGTATGAGTCAACCAAATCTGGTCGCGAAACAATTATCCGTTGAGTACGAGTCGACCAAATCTGGTCGCGCGTTTTTTTCACTTCTTTGACGTTCTCATATTTATTCATAATTATCTAATTGTTTTACAAAATGATATTTCAATATTCTATATTCGAAATTTCAATGCAATCATTGTGCAGTTGTTCTTTCTATGATTCGTGTAGTAGTTTCGTAGTTATAGTACTTTAAGGTCGATGTCGCCGAAAATCCTGCAAAAGAGACAGATGCATCCATGAAAATACCCATTTACTCCAAGGGTTAATCATTGTTTTCAGTTGGAATATGAATAGTAAGTTGGAATATGTATGTAAGTTCAGTTGGGATATGTAAGTAAATTTGATTCTAAAACACGAATTCAAAGATGTTATGTACATTTTATTCCAATTTTACCTGTATTTTAGAGTTGAAAAATTGGGTGCGATGTTATGGCCTCATTTCTAATTATTGAGTTTTTTTGCGTTAAATAACTCTAAAAATGCACAATGTCTGCCTAATTCGTTGACAAAATACATATTACTTTGTTTTTCGCTGAAATATATGAAGTTTTCGGCGTATTTGTAAATTAATGAGGTTATTTTTTTGAGATTTATTTTTGCAGAAATCATAAAAATTTTTATTGGTTTTTATGAGCTAATATCTAAATATTTTTGGATGTAAATAAGCAAAACGAAATATTACCTATGATAGAGAATGTAATAAAGATCACGATAGCATTTACAATTTCTAAATAGGGTACTGTATTTCTTCATAAGACAAGTACAAATTAGAAATGCTGATTTTTTTTTTCACTTTTTCGACTTTCTCATATTTATTTATAATTAGGTATATAATTGTTATACAAAATGAGATTTCAATATTCTATTATATACGAAATTTCAATGTGATCATTGGACAGTTATTATTTTTATGATTGCTATAGTATTTACATAGTTATAGTACTTTTTGTCGAGTGCGGCGATATTGCAAGAAATTACAATAAATTGCCGCGGTCTGCCATGAAATTATGCCGCTACTCGAGGGGTTAATTAACAAATTTACTTTGTTCGTTGAGGATTTAACTTTTAGTTTAATCATTATCGGATTCTAAACTTCGTTACGTTTACGTTCCGTTAATCTGAAGTCCGGTAAATAAAATTTCAGATATTAATATATAGACGCCGCCGGTAAAGAATGTACAATAATACCGCACGGCAATCGAATCAGTCGACGAGAACGAGTTCGAAAATCCTGGAATCCAGCGATTGACATTATTCATATGCATAATTAGAAATAGGCACATCGGCTCGAGGCGCTCATCTATCGTACTAAGAACGATAAATTAAAATCTGGTATAAAATTACCTGGGTATTCTGCGTAGGAATTTGTAAAGCTAACGCCATACTGTTAGCGTCGAATCCTTCATCCAACGCTATGAGCGCTCCGTGCACTCCGGATTCCAGTAGATTGTTACTATATTCCTGAAATGGAGAAAAAGCTCGTTGAACGGAACGGTCCGGCTGCAATTGAAGACGGGGAAGAACGGAGGCTCACCTTCAGGCCGATGGCGTTGAGCCAGCGCACGAGGCGCTCGGTGGACCAGACCAGCACGTCGCGCGGCGGCTCGGCCTCGGCGGCGCGGCGCCGGGCGTCCAGCGCGCGCACCGAGTACTGCAGGCGCTTGAGGCCGGCCACGCCGAAGCCCAGCGAGGCCCGGTGGAAGCCGTCCACCATCTTCAGCTGCGCGCGCAGCTCGCGCTTCGACAGGTGCTCCAGCATGCGCGCGTCCACCAGGCACTCCATGAACGTGGTGCGGTATTGCGGCAGACCTGCGATCCGTCCCCGCAGCGTTATAATCGTTCGCTCGCTCCCGAACGTCGCAGAAAGCCGAGCTTTCGCTCTCGGCTTCCTGCGTTATCGAGTTATTGACTTATAAATTTAGAGAGATATATTATTTTAAAAGTCGAAATCTACAAATCGCAAAGCCATTTTGGACCGTTTTTATCAAATTAATATACAGGTTTAGTATTTATCGACGAGCATTAGAGGAGTGAATGATTAAAAAAGGAGGACACAAAACGCTAAATGAAAGAAACGTTTAAAACTTTTTGACTTCAATTTTTTTTAAATTTTTTTTTTTTGACATTATGCAATTTGTGTTTATTGAAATTATTTACATAAAAAATGGGTCAAAAATCATCTGCAACTTTTTTTTATTTGGACTTTTGTTTCCTAGAAAAAAATAATATCCGAAAGTTGAAGCATAAAAGATAGAAACATAAAATATATTTTACCTCGGTGACAAAATCCTAAATAAAAAAACCTTCGGAACATTTTTAACTTTTTAACTCTAAAACTTTTGAAACAGTTTTCTATGTAGAATAATCTTTTGTAAATGAATGCACATTAAAAACAAACATTTTTTTTTTGAATTTTCTTGACTAAATTTTTTGATTATTAACATAAGCGCCCGCAAGGGAGTGGGGAAAGGGCATTTAAAACCTCTGGCTTTTAGATTCTTTTGCTTCTGGTAGACGATCAACGAGAAGAGCCTGTCACCTTCTAATGGACGTTAACAAAATGACTCACCAGTACTTTTTATTTTAACTGACACTGGGACTAATTACGTTTCTTCGGCGGTTTAAAATAAAGTAAAAAAATGCATTAAATTTATTACAAAAATAAAAGTAATAAAAAATTTAAGTCACATTTGCGATTCATCTGTCAGATTTTGGTGCTATTGTGTTTAATGCATTTTGTATTAAAATTTATTTCATTCTTGCAGAAACGCTATAACGTTTCTCAAAATTTGACATTTGTCCGAATAAAAACCGGCTTGAACGTGACAATTTTAAAACGCGCGTTTTCGGTGCGACTTAGTGGGTGACGCTTGTGTTTTTATGTACGAATTTGCCGTTTTTGCTGTTACTGCTGAAATGTTCCCCTATGTTGGGATATTACAAAGGAGATCGAATGAATAACGACAATGGTACGTACTTAAGTGTATTATAGTTTCGATTTCAAACCAAATTCGTCTTACGTCATGACCTGAAAATTATGTGTTGTCTTTTAGTATGAGAAGGAGGTTAGAACACCGCCACGTCAGAGATCATTCGGATCAAAAGAAATGCCAAACAAACCTGCTAGCCAGCCGCGTGCAAAAAAATGGATTCAGAGTGCCGATTTTGACGTTTCGAAAAAACCTGTGTTGCCAGCATTTTAGTACATTACCATACACTGAACGAAGTCGCAGATTTTGTTACGTGTGTTAAATCTGACAGAAACGCGATAGCTATTATTTTAATGCATGCACTAATCCTACTTATTTTTAAAGCGACTTAATTTTAACTCAATAGAAACGCAATTGCACCCACTTTCTTACTAAAGGAACTAATTAAACAATAAACATACCCAAAGACGGCAGCCATACATTGCCGATCCACTCGTGATTCATGTCCCCGAACGCTAGTGCAGGGCTGGCAGTTCCGCGAGGCGCAGATGGAGAAGTAAGCGAAACCATCTCTTGGATGGCTAAACGAAGCTTCAACCGATGTAGAGGGTTTGAGATGCCGATCTCACGTTGAATCTCCTGATCCGACAGCGCGCTCATGATGGCACCAGATTTCACGTTGGCACGACACGCCGCAACGTACCTAAGGTCATATTTTAGTTAGATATTAATTTTTTCAAATTTAAGACAAAAATATATAAATCAAAAGCCTATGAAAATATTTCTGGAGGCTTTTTTGTACATCTAGTAAAATAGGTATTTCGCCCGGACAGTAAGTAAAGCAAAACGGCAATTTTTTATTAATCCGTGCTTTTATTATAAAAGTGAAATCTCAATCAATCGTTCCCCGAATATTCGTTCTCCCGTATATATCGTGTGTTTTGCTTGTTCTCAAAATCATCCCATATAAAACACAGTGCCTTAAAAACTGCGACTAAAATGCCTTTAACTTAAAGCATCTAACATACGAGGGAAGATTGGCAGCCCTTGGTTTGACCACTCTGGAACAATGCAGGGTGCGGGATGACTTAATTGGGACATATAACAATATGACTGCATCGTATGATGTCCCTGGGTTGCGGACTATCTAAACCTTAAGGCGACATGATAACTGGGAACGACCATATTTGAAGAATTTTAGTTTTATGAGTTTTTTGAAAAATATAGGCTTTAATTTAAAAATATTTCTAAATGAATCCCTCGATATGGAGCCAATTTAAAATTTGTACTCAAAAAAGTTGCTCATTGCCTTGGACATTAAGGCTTTAAACTGACTTCGAAAACTTTCAGGCGCGATTACTCCTACTTTTTTATTATAATTTCATTGTATTGACTGGGTAATTCTCTAGGGCAGCACTTAGCCACATTTTTTATTTAGACCCTAAATAAATTACACTTAAATAAAACTCTAATATACTCTAAATATTCTATGCCATTAACCCTTCAAGCCCCGCGACTTCGATATCGAAGTCAACTTAACGCGTCCAGGAAAAGTGATTTGATTGGGTTTTTCGTGTCATTCCGTATGCAGTTGTATTTTATTTAAATGCACGATGATACAAATATCATCGTGCATTTAAATAAAATACAACTGAATACGGAATGACACGAAAAACCCAATCAAATCACTTTTCCTGGACGCGTTCAGTTGACTTCGATATAGAAGTCGCGGGGCTTGAAGGGTTAACACCCTTATACCACCACTGAGTAAAGATAGTTATTCTGTGCTAGCGCTGCGATAGACCGTTTAGTATGCGCCTGGTCCCCAGCGCGAGCGGACGTAGAATCTGCGCTTGACATTTGGTCAATGCTGGATTTTTATTGGTCAAACTCTACAAAATTGACCCCGCCTATTTTTTTGCGTGTCCGCCCATTTCGGATATTTTTCTGAGGCCTCATGTCGCCTTAACACTAACACGCATCTGTGTGGACCTTATCTGAAACTCCAGGGAGAATCATGCCATTTAAGTCCTAAGAAATATTTATTCAGCAGTAGAGTGGAAAATGAATCGAATGCTCTACCTAAAAAAGTGATCAGTGCCAAAAGTGTAATGGCTTTAAAAATAAACTGGACTTATTGCACAAAAACTGTAATACAAGCACGGACTCAGTCTCGTCAGCTTGAGCTTCCTGCCTGTTCAATATATAATAATAATAATAGAATATAGATTGCATCCATTTTTTCTTAATATATCATTTTACCGCAATAAGAATTAACAATATTGCTATTATGTGCTAATTTACTTAATGAATTAATTCGAAAAGCAGCATACGGGCGCGGCCAATAATGTTATGAAATTCCTAACGCCAAGGTTGTCGCACGACGCACCTGACACTTTCTACTTTGGACAGGTCATAGTTCATCAGGAAATTATCATGATGTCATGCGGAAACACAGGCATGGCATAGTCTAGACGACGACATGCACCAATTAGCTGATATTACTACAAAATTCTGAAAAGTTGCCAGCCAGCAGAATGTCGAAGTTTTTTAGGAAATTCCCATGACGTCACGCTGAGGCAAAACATAAAAAATCTATGCAAAAATAAAAAGGAGACAGTTGAAGATGAAGAAGCATCCTTCAGATATCCTTGGCGGATGAAGCAACGAAAGCGTTTCCATATTCGTTTAAAATTAGTAAGGCTGAGATAAATACCATTTTGTACCACAAGAAAAAAATCGATTAGAAGGCAGCAATCGATTAGAAGGCAGTTTTTGTTAAATGTAATAAATTTTAATATTAATGTCTATGCATTTTTTCTGGTATGTATGGTAGTTTGTTTTAAAATGAAATAAGATATTATTTTGAGATATTTCCACCCTTTTCCAGCATTAACTGTTTTCCTGCATTTTTCGGGTTTTTTGGCAGTTTCTTTAAAAACGATTGATAGAGGTTTCACTGTAAGGTCTTAGAAACAAAACAACACAAGGAACTCACCATGCAGGCATTCCAACCCATAGTTCTAACCAAGCTACTACGGTTGGTCCGTTCCATAGAGCAAATGGAGTACCAGCTCTCATTGCTTCTCCTAGTAAATCATGGCGGTAATCCCGTTCTCTAAAACAGACAAAATAATTAATTAAAAATTATGATTCACATTAAAATTCTACAACGTTGGCAGGAAAATGTTAGATACCCCTTGAAGATGTTCTAGTGGTTCCCGACATCCTTTAACTAGGTCAATGTACTCAAAATAGAGAAATAAATGTATTAAAATTTTAAGTTCATACTTTTTCTTAGTTCGGCCATAGTCGGCCTGCGACTGTTGCACTGCAGAAGAACTGGGAGGTCCTTCGGTGTCTGAGTCCCCTCCGCCCAGAGATGACAGACCAGTGATGGACGACATGGTGCTGAGCTCGCCGAAACCATCCTTTCCTTTCACCTAATAATTTGCAATATTCAAAAAATTATTATACATTTAAATATGTAGCTCATTTAAATAGTCACACATATTCTGCACTCTCAGTCAAAACTGGTTAACGTTTCTCCCTAAAATGGGTTGTACTCGAAGCAACAAAAAAGTGCAATATTCAGGCCAAAGGGCCACATGCGGATCGCAAGCAAGAGCGCTATATTCAGGCCAAAAGGTCACATGGGGCTCGTAAGCTGGTTCCAACCACTAAATTAAAATTAGCCATTTCATAAAGTTCCTGTTTTACTTTCCTCTCAGAGGAAAGTCTGTGTATCTTGTGTATTCCTCGATGAAACGCTTCATCCGATTGAGCTTCTGTGGGGGGGGGGAGGTGTCCTAACTGGCATTATCACGAGTGCTTATACTTTAAAGAGGATAGACCAAGTACTCAGGATGTATAAAGTTCCAGACGAAAATATTCTTATTCTTCCAATATTCTTCTTCTTCCGTGAGTTCCTATCCTGCCTTGTATAGAGTTCTTTAATCGATGTTTAAGAGCTTGGGATACAAAAGGGGTTTTGGGAGGGTGGCGTTGGAGGGGGATAGGTGGAGGTTTGGAGAGGGGGGAGGTTTGAGGGGTTTGGCGCGCGGAGGGTTGTCTGCTTGTCGTGAGAGTCTTGAGTGACACAACCTTTTTTTTTAAAATCATATGTGCTTGCTAATCAATTACATCTTATAGGCAGCGCCAGATTTCTCAGTCCCTCGCCCATATGCTCAGATCACAGTATTGCATTTATTGAACACCAATGCACTAAAACCAGAAAGGGATAGATACCCTATATAGATAGATAAGGGATAGATAGGGATAGATAAAGATTAAAGGATTAGGATTTCTATCCCTTTTTGGTTTCAGTGCATTGGTGCATTGGAGCAACCGAGAAATCTGGCACAATAGGCACACAAAACGAGGGGACACAATAGGCAAGGGCCCACCAGTCCAAAACTTGCAATTATCGAAAATGTCAAGGGTGAATGAGCAAGAGGTCGTTCCCGACAAGATGGTCAGATTAAGAGAAAGAGTCTGCTGTTGACAGAATTCAATGGTATCAGTATTTCCAATTTAAAGTGATTGATATGAACGGACGAGAGAGAGAGAGAGAAAGAGATAAATCAAGAATAAAATGTCCTCACCTTATCCTTTTTGCTGAAGAGTCGTCCGAGGGAGCTCTTTATCCCTCGCTTCTTGTGGTGATGTGCGGCGGCGTTGAGGGCAGCCGCAGATGGAGACGCTCGCGGTGCGTACATCGTTAGGTTAGCCGGCTGGCCAGTGTTGCCAACCAGGGCACCCAGGGACTCCTGGCTCGAGCTAAAGTACACAGGGGGGGTTAGCATACACTTCTATCGGGAATGGCGACATTGATGTGCAGTGTCTTCTAAGTGCGTTGCGGATAGGAAAACATAAAGGAAATTCAATTGCAAGACACTATCACTATCACGACAAATAAGCTATTTACTTGCAAAGAAAAGGCATGGTTGAAAACAAGTATTTTATTTGTTGAACCAACACTAGAAATTCATACATAAGCAATGAATATCGCAACATAAAAGACACTGCACAAATTTTGTCGCTTAATTCAATGTGCAATCGCTAACGAAATTATAAATAAACAAGATAAAAGCAGCAACAATACAGTTTCAATTATAGAGACTACATTAGCAGAACTGTAAACTGCAATAGGATTGAAGCAGTTACTTCCTGGCTCACATTTATTTTCGAGAAATTTGAATTTAAAATAGTTTTAAACCCGTCGAAAATGTATCAACTATAAATAGCTCATAGACTCAATCCCACTCGGATGATGTAACAGATTGGTACTGTTGAGTGTTTGTTTAATGTAAGGCCATAGACATAATCTATGCGTAAAATAAGATGTCAATCTTCTGGGACAATTGCAAAATATTACCGAATGTCTACTTTCGCATTTAGTTCTATTAAAACATGCAATTGCGAATGAATGCGTATCGTTCGGAGACATGTTTAAGCACCTGTGTATTGGAAGACTGGAGTAGGTGGTCGGCATTCCGGGCCGACTGAGCAGCATGAAATGGTAAAGAGTTAAGATTAGATTATTACACATAGTATAAGGGTCATTCTCATGGAGGTGTAAAATTTCAATTAGAACCAAATTTTAATAAGGAAAATCCGTGAAAATGAAGAGAATTCAGAAATGATATGGCGCATCCACATGTTGGCCGACGTTCACCACATCGCTAAGGTGGAAGCAAGTGGGCACCACTCGATATGTGTGAAAAATGTATGGGAAAGAGAGAGAGAGAGAGAGAGAGAGAGAGAGACATTGACGATGCGACCAACGTTGGCTAACTTGTGGAGGCGCAAGTAGATATCATCGTATTTTATACCTACAACATTATTGAGAAAACATATTTTTTAAAATGTGTCGATGCACATAAATTATTGTATGTTTGTACTCTTGTTTTTTCTCTTCTAAATGCCTTTTTCGGGCAAGTGAATGCTTTCATTGGTAATATAGAATAATTATTCTTTCATCAGCCATCTTTAGCTTTGCCTCGTGACTGTTGTGAAATGTTGTAGTTGTGAACTCACTAGAAAAATTCTCCATTAGCATTTTTTTGCCATTTTACCTATGCCTTGATAGCCGCTATCAAGGCATAGGTAAAGTATCAAGGCATAGGCAAGGTATCAAGGCATAGGCATAGGCATAGGCATAGCCGCTATCAAGGCATAGGCAAGGTAGGTAGGTAGGCGTGGTGCGTGCGTGCCGCACGCACCACGCCACACTTCAAACTGTTTTTTGGTTTTTGAATCTAGGTTTTTCAACCTGAACTTTGTTTTTTTTTAACCCAAATTATTATTAAAAGTAGCGTATTTCTCCAACTGATTCACCCACTTTAAGGATACCGGTTAATTGAAAATCGACCTGTATATTATTATGTAAATAGCGGTAATGAGACTTAGTACCTAACACAAATATTTTGACATGTCTAAGAGCGATATTCAACCGCCAATTGGATACGATGAAAATGTAATATATGCTAGGGATATTTACGAGTTAAGGTGTGGAATAGAGCTCTAGAAGGAATCTGTATTGGATAAATGAATCAGACTCACGTATCGACTGAGTGAGAAGCGTAGAAATTGCGCAGACGTTCATGATCGGGATGATGCCTGGCGGGATGCGGCCTGGGCGAAGCGGCCCCGCCACTTCCCGGCGCATCGCCGTCTTCCGAAGGAGCCCCTTCCAGGGAGGGATAATACCCCCCCAGACCCCCCAGGGCCCCCAGATTCGCCATGTTTGGAACACCGAGCCCCATGCCCATTCCCGACATTGATCCGTGCAAGTGCGCGGGTGACATCGATGCGGGAGCCTGTAATTTCAAAAATGAAAATTAATTTCTTTACTTACACCGATTAATACACTCATACATATTAGACATTCACTCATACATATTGGCAAGTAAACTTCTTGGTTTTGTCTTCAGAACAATGAAGCCATTTCGACATCCGAAATCTCTAATATCAGTCTATTCCTCATTGATTAGATCGGTTCTGGAGTATGGATCAGTGATCTGGAACCCGCTTTACAGTGTTCACAGCGATAGAATTGAATCAGTCCAAAAGAAATTCACACGTATGCTGTCGAACAAATGTGGCCTCAGAAATACTCTAAAAGGCTATGTTGAGCGGCTTTCTCACTTCAACCTAATAGACTTAAAAACACTTAGGACTATAACTGATATAACGTGTCTCCATAAGCTTTTGCACAATCACTAGACAGCCCAGCTAGTCTAGAAAAAGTTCAATTTCGTGTGCCACCGCGAGTAACAAGGAGCTCTCAAACATTTTCGGTTGTCGCTTGCAATAACAACATCGGGTCGAATAGACCTCTTACCAGAATGTGTCGCATTTTTGATAAATCGTGTAAAGGATTAGATATATTTTATGATTCTTTAATTTAATAAAAGACTCGATCATACCTAGCCTATCTCCTACTTCTTAAGATTTCACTAACTGTCATCCTAATGTACTGTATTACATGATTACTATATTATAACATACTATTGTATTATATCATACTAGCTGCGCCCAGCGGTTTCACCCGCATGGTGATGGAAAATTGTGATAATGATGATAGAAAACCATATATCTTAATAAATTATAGCCTATGTGTTATTCTGATGTTTAAGCTATATTATTGTAAAGTTTCATCAAAATCCATTCAGTAGTTTTTGCGTGAAAGAGTAACAAACATCCATACATACATACAAACTTTGGCGTTTATAATATTAGTAGGAATATGTATAATAAATATTATTATCCAATTACTCATACTTCTATTTTGCTCTATTCAAATAACCTTATTAACAATTTATTTAATTATTACTTTTCTTACCCTTATATTATTATTAACTTGATTATATTTTTTTCTACTATCAACGTGTTCATGTTATTTCTGTTAATTTTTGATGCAACCATTGCAAACTGTTCATAGGATAGTAAATTTGTTTGGTTTGTGTATGTTTTAAAAATACTAGTATTATATATTTACTATCTGTAAGTTTGCTATAAAATAAAAATTAGAACCAACCGCTAGATGCAGTTTTAAAATCTCATCGTGCGTACTATCAAAAGAAATAGTTTTTGTCTAGGATCCCACTTAGTAATGCGACCGGTTACAATACGATTAACCCTGACACAGCGTCTGGAGCGCACTGGTGTCAGAAATTCACCAGACTTTTGGCGATCCCGTGTTATTAAAAAACTACTCTTTTTATTGGGACATTGTTTAGGTTAATCGGTGACTATCGATGTTTTGCCTATTAATCGGAATCATCGATTATCGCCCCGTTTATTTAGAGATTACCGGCAGAAAAATCAGAAGAAATAGAAACATTTCTGACAATATAAATTACCTATATGTATACTAGGGTAAATTCAGATTTTTCATTTTATTATGTAATATTTTGCATTTATTTTATAATTTATAATTTATTTAGATTTTTAAACATCATTTTATTTGATTTTTTAATTTTACTATGACAATTTTGTAACCATGTTGATCTCAGAGTATGAAACCAATAGGTTAAAAATCATCTTTTCATAAAATTACATAATAAATTTCTATTATATGAAATTTCCTTGAAACAATCGCATCGCCTAGCCTGTGGCCCAGCCTGTGGGCCCAGGTTTGTATTCAACGAGATAATATTATGTACCAGAATAAGTACTCTTGGAAAAACTTATATTTTCTGGAAAATAAATACTTTTCTCAATGCCAAAAATACACAACAAAACTACATTTATGCAATACAACAACCTATATTTTTAGAGTATTTTAGAAAATACTATGGTAGTCGCACAATCTGACGACAGATCTCTCAAGCAGGCAACGTTGTGATGTAATTTATTTTAAGCAGTAGCCGAAATATCAATGTATTACCTCGATAAAGTAATATTATTCATATGCCTGCACTACATACGAGCTATACCCATGGCTCTTTCCCTCGTTTCTTCTTCTTGTTCTTTAAGTGCCTCTCCAACTAGTGAAGGTTGGCAGTCAACTCTGCATAGTTCTTTTTGTCCTATCCATATGAAGCTGAGTGCTAGGGAAAATAGTGCAGCGGTTTCCCGTTGCCTCTGCGCCAGAACTTTCGGAGAGCATTTGGCTCTCCAGGCGACTGAAGCCTCTTCCAGATAGTTACCCCCGGGGTGTTAGGTTATACCGCCTAAGCTCGGTCGTTATTGCCTCGTTTGTTTTTTAGCAGGGAACACCGCGACGACCCCTGGTTCGCCGCCGCCAGCTATTCTGAAGAGAACCACTAGCGCGAGCAGTTGAGGATGACAATTGAGCCTGATAAGATGTTTTTTCGTTCTCCCCTTACTCCCTTTGTCGCTTTGCTGCTTCAGTAATATTCTTTGATACGAAACTACGCTTTCCAGATTATTGTTGTGGTTCTCCAGATTATCAAAACTTTTGCTTTCCATGATAATTAGACCAATACGCAAACGGCGATCGAGTACATTCGGGATGCGTCCTGTGTCAGCTGCGACTGAATCCCGACTGCGTAATTGCACTCTATAATTAATATTTATTATTGAGATTTTTTTTAAATATGCTGTCACTGTGAATTTAAATTTCCCCTCGTTGATGTCGGATAACTACGTTATCATATAACTATGCCTGTGATATGGAAATATGCCAGATAACTATGTGATGTACAGGGTTGTCATAAAATGAGAATATTATGGGTATATTGAACAGAGTCCACGGCATAGTTTTGTAATTTGTAGGAAGGCTCCGTTTATCCAATTTTTAGTTCAATCAGTCCAATCATTACAACATCTCACTCTTGGTATAAAACGTATACTTTGGTAGGTTTAAAAATAATAATGAAAGATTACCGTATGATATTTGTGTGCGGCGAGATAAGCCTCTCGACTAGGGGAATGCCTGGGTGTACTGGTGCCGGAATGAGGTCCTCCACTTCCGGTGGCTCCCGGCGGAGATTCGCCTAGCGCGCCTCCTCTGCCGCCGCGCACTAGAACGTTCATGTGTTCGTAGCTGCCCACCTGCATAAACATGGTAATACCATCAATATAATAAGCAATTTAATACCATTAGTCAGATAGTCATTGAGATACAGGTTTGTGAACGTAGAGCAGTGATTCTCAATCTTTTTGGATCGACAGCACACTAAATGTTTTTAGAAAATGATGCAGCACCCTTCTTCACTACCTTGCAGTTAGAGTTTCTACTACTATGTATCCTATTAAGATACATTTGAATTTTCAAGTACCTTTCTGACGTATTCAGGCGTATTCCATCAGATTGCATCAATATTCAAGATTCCGTTAGAATGTCACACTTTACTTAGATACCTACCTACTATGCTTTCAAGAGGATTTAACCTAATAATACGCTTCTTCAGTTTTATAAAACTCCTATAATCAACTCCTTTCTAGAAAAATTATCTAAAAGGGGGGGTGAATGGGTGGTAAGGTGAACGCTCATATGTGGCAAGACAGCTGTCCTAAACCTACCACAGCCGGTCGTTAGGCCGGAATCCACTCTTCACCTCTCAGAAGTGTTATAATTATATATGATGGGCCCGATTTTTGGTCGGTGAATTCCATGGCAGCTCCGTTTGTATTTTATTTATTGTTGTTTAGTGGATCGTAGATATATCTCAAATATATATCGTCAATCTATATGTGAGACCTTGTACATGTCGAAAATTCGATTTGCGTTTTTTACTGTTATTAGTGCAAAATCATGCTCTGACTCGTTGTTACGTCCCGAGGTCACAAATTTCTTAGTTTTCTTGTAATTCTTATTGCAGTGGCATCTCGAAGGCATGGGTTCATGTTTTTATCCAACGATACCTCGTTTAGTAGTAATTCCTCGTAAACAATTTAACTCTTAGACAGTATTGATTGTTAGAACAGTAAACTAATATTTTTAACAAATTGTCTCATTTACACAACTAAAAAAAACATTACAAATAAATATTCAGTTTTTCTTTGCCCTGTCATCATAATAATATATTCAGTTTTTCTATGCCCTGAAAATGTTGCTCGTTGGCATGTTCGAGGTCTCGCGTATAGAGCAACAATATAGTTTTATCAAATAAGCAGGCATTCAAAAAAAATACTTATTTCCAATTAAAAAAAATCGACTTCAATGAGATTTTTATTTTTAAATGTAAATCAAACTTCTAGAAGTACTCGAATGTGCTTCATACACAAACATATGATCCTTAGATATATTTGAAATAAGTTATAATTTTTTATCCATTTCTGACACATTTCCGAAAATTTGTAAAATTAACCTGTTTTTTCAATTCTATTTTTGCAACAAAATAAATATTTTTATTACAAATGAACTGAGAACATGCAGTTTGACAATCGCCGCTACAGATTATACCGAAAACGCTAGTGGAAAGAAATGCATAGATCTCGAGGACTACGTTCTGAAGATCTTTCTTTGTCCATCGTCGACGATGGACTGACAGGTTTCTTTAGCGCGAGACCTACCTTTCAAACTACGATTGTTGAAAATGATCAAACCACACGAGGAAAACGTAGAATTTAGGAAAATGAGAAACATACCCTGGATTCGAGTTCTTCCGCCCGCGCCTCCGTCGACTGTTTCTCTTCCTGAATTAGCCTGATTTCGGTGTTGATGGCGTCCAGCTGTTCCTGCAGCATCAGCGCCAGGGCGGCGGCGTCCGTGTGGCCGCGCGGCGCGCCGAGGCCGCGGCCGGCGCCCGGGGACAGCGCATCGGCGCCGAGCATGCTATCCGTGTCGTCATTCTACAAAATTTACATCCACAGTTATAATCATACGAGAGAAATCTAGGAAGAGTCAAAGACTTCAAAATAAATGAGCTAGCGATACGAGCTTCACACGCGCCTTTTTGTTACGACTGACTGCAGGAAAAAATGAGACGACATTTCTGATAAAATATGACAACGGTAAAATAAAATTTATATAATGTGCCAGATGGTTAAAAAAGAATATCAAATATCTTTCAGCGACAAATATTAATCTTCAGCCGTGGTCGCTCGCAGGAGCGAACCGGGGCAACCCGGCTGAGGGCGCATTTGTTTGTAAAATAGTAATTAAAACTCCATTGAGCTGAAATATGTTTAATAGGGCTATGTTTAGTGAGACCTATGGCTTTTATGTTCCCAGACCGCCAGTGATGCAGCCATTTTTGTATTTTACAAGAAATTGGCTTTATTTCATCAAAAAAATAAGAGTAAAATGAAGGAAATATGAAATAGTAACACTTT
The DNA here is from genome assembly GCA_944548615.1 of Micropterix aruncella. Lineage (NCBI taxonomy): Eukaryota > Metazoa > Arthropoda > Insecta > Lepidoptera > Micropterigidae > Micropterix > Micropterix aruncella. The sequence goes on from OX155957.1 coordinate 28,589,696, forward strand.
ACTTATTTTTCTCGTAAAATAAGCTGCAAAAACCGATACAAAACACTTTCTAAATTGACAGGGCCGACCGATATACACTCGCCTAGCAATAATAAGCAACTGTGGATAATTCAAGCCAGGCACGTATCCAGACTTCAGTTTCAGGGGGGAGGGGGTGGGGGGGGCATTCACTGAAATAAAGTACGCAGCACCCACGAAACTTGAATTGTACAATGAAACTAGAATATGCCGGATTTAGGGGGGTGAAATAGGGGGGGAACTAGGTACATAGGGGACGGGCCACACAATGCGGTGCGGCTGCGGCGCGGCGACTGAGCGGTGCCGCTGCGGCGTCCTACATACAAATATCCATGGTAGGCCACACGGTGCGTTCCGGCGTCGCACCGTACCAAAACCGGGGATATACGCCGGAGCGGCACCGCTCAGTTGTTAAGTGCAGTTGAAGGAGGGTACATGCTTGCCTGTTTCATTTGTTTTCATGTATTTTTGTTAATTTTGAATCAAAGTGTCTAAAATAAGTACTAACGAAAAAGATATTGGCATTGACTACTTCATTTCACTTGTTCTACGTACAATTAACCAGAATACTATTCGCCCACTGCGCCCACCATACACCATATGTGTGTACGCCCATACGGCGAAATCTTTGCGGTGCGGCACCGCATCGTGTGGACCGGCTCCGAGTTGCGATTTCTACCTGATTCTCTATTTTTTTCTCTATTTTTTTTTTACACAGGGGAGGCGTCTCACCCCCCCGGCAGTGGCGTGCCCAGGGTTCGTAAATAGGGCAAGCCCGACATACCTTTTTGTGTTTTTTTACGCTTTTAATAGTAAAAAAGTGGTACCTCTTTACTCTTTAATCTTCAGTTTGAAATTTACTGCTTGGGTCGTACATTCAATAAAGCACACTGAAGGCATGCTACTGCAAGACAGAATTTAACATATACTTATCAGCAGTCGCATACCTCTAGTGGCTTTAAAGGACTCTCTTGCGTCGTTGCGTCTCAAACGAGGTGCTGAGTTATTTTGTAGATTGTTTTCATAAATTTGATCAAATTCATATTGAAATTCAACACGTAACCAAGTCTGAAATTCCTTTATTTTGTTTTCCTTCATTAATTCCTATAACCCACATCGACTTGTGATTTTTGAAGAATGTTGTACAAGCTCTCAGCTTTTTCAAAAATTCGGCGGAAAACAAGGTGAAAAAATTTAAATGGAATGATCGCATCGAGTTTTCAAAATTCTCCGCTGCTAAAACCTTATCCCCGTCCCAGTCCTGCGGGTTGTTACATATGTCAGAAAACAAAATAATAAGAATACATTACTGACCACAAAGGACAATTTCCTCCATTTTTTGTCAGGCACTAAAAACCACAAATCAATTGAAATTACACAATAAAAAATTAGCCCGACGTCACTCGCACATTTAAATCCAAACTAATTATAATGAAGTCGCGCTTTCTGTTGACACGTTCGCATTCACAGTTCGCATTCAACGTCATGGCTAAGCAAGCCCGGCTTAGCTCCCGATACAAAAGTTGTATATAGACATATATTGTTTAGCGTAATTTGCCACAGGTGCGAATGAGAGGAACACTGATTTTGAAAGCCGCATTGAAAGCCCAATATGTGCGAGCGAAACAGCAATCGCGCCCTGTCGATAATTATCGCACCTGTCGATAACAGTTTTTTTCTCGCGTGGAGCGAGCTGTGCGCGTTAGATGGCAGTAGTAGCGCTAGCAAAATAATTTATTTAATTGTTTTTTTTACGAATTGTGTTATTAATTTATTTAATCGTTAATTTGGAAGTATAGGCAAGCCAGGCTTTTCGGCTTATATGAAGAGACCGCCACTGCCCCCCGGGGGGGGGGGGGTGAGACGCCTCCCCTGTGTCCCTTCCCTTCCCCTGGACACATCCTTAGTTCAAGCTACTGTATAAAAATTAAATGAAAGATAACACTATTTCGATGGTCCCTACGTATACCGCCGAAAGTAAAAAAAATGCTTTTTTGTTTTTTTATTTAGAATGCATTTTAATTTTGCGTTAAATAGAATGCATCAAGAAAAAAATTCTATGTTATCAAATGGCGTTTTTTCTTAACGTATACTATCGAAAGTGCAAACGCCGTCCCTAGTAAAATGACGAAACGGCAGTTTCGACTGCGTGAAGAGTATGCGCCATCACGTGACTCGGTTGAATCTGCCAGTTACGTTTCGCTTCGTCGGAGTCTACAAGTACGATAATAATCTCGAATGTATAATGTTTAAATAGTGCCTATGTTTATGTGATTTTGTTAATTTATGTGGTAGTAGTTTTATTATTGAACAAAGACAAGCAGTAAAATGAGCAGATCGCAAACCATGCTAAAAATGGCTTTAACTACATGTGGTGATAAGTGGAATAAAGTTGATGAAGGGACAGACAGTAATAATGGCAACGCCAACTTGAACTTGGAGGCTCAAGAAAATGAATCATGGAATAATACATATGAAAATATCATTGACAAACCAGGTATGTACACTTTACTTAAATGTTTGAGGTTATTTTTTTGTTTCCGGCGTATAACGTCGAATGTGGAAGTTTCGGCTGTGTTCTTTGTACTCTTGTTGGATCGAAAGACACAATGGGATCGAAACAGACAGTTTCGTCTCTTTACGTCGCAACATATATCACACTTTAAGACGAAAGTGGTAATTTCGTTTGTTTACGGCGGACTTTAATTTATTATTTCGTAGATTCGACATTTGCGATAACTATAACATTCAGTTAAAAAAATTAATTGAAAAATTTATTTAATTTCTTCTTGTGATATGAAACTCATGCCGATTTTCAACATATGTAGATACTATAATGTAAGAATACAACTATAATAAGGACACATTGACGGTTATTTCATTTTTGTGTTTATGGAAGCGCGAGATAGGCTCGTGCGCGATGCTAATGAGTAACTGTAGCCTTTGCGCCATAGAAGTAGGTAGTTATATTTTTTCTATAAAACCTATTTGAGTTTTTTTTTGTTTTGTTTTCAGAGACTCCGCTTCCGACCAATGATATCAACGCAGAGGAGTGGGAACTTTTGAATGAACTACTCGAAGACTCTCCTGTCACTCATGTCACTCCTATGCCATCACCAATACAAGACTTCCTGGAATCGCACAAGCCTGGTGACAAACCCATTCCCACTCCACTCCACCACTCACCAGTACCAGACGCGTCTAGAAACGACATTCCAAACGAAGATGCATGTCAAAATTATCATCCTGAAAACTTACCTCCAGACAAGCGTGGAAGCGACTTACCGGTGGGGGCCCACCAAGAAAATGTACACGTGTTACAGATATCTGAATCAAGTCCACAAATTTCACACACACCAAACACACCGTTTGATTCTATTTCAAGTGTGAATTCTCTAACATCTTTACATAGTACTCCTGTCAATATAAAAAGAAAATCTACATTTAAAAGTGACGAAGGAGTAAAAAGAAAAAGGCATGAGGTTAAATGGATAGATGTCAAAAGAAAACAGCTTAAGAATAGCGGACAGGAGTATCAAACTCGCAAAGGTATAACAGTGCCAGAAAAAAAAATGGGTCCGATTTGCCAAAACACGTGCAAATTTAAATGTCACGAAATGTTCACTCAAGAAGTATGTCAGAACATATTTGTCAACTTCTGGAAAGTAGGTGATCATAGCAAGCAATGGGAATATATTGACAAATTCACAGAGCGAAAGTGTAAAAAAAGAATTACAACAGAAGGGCCTTCTCGGAGGACTTATACCACAACATATTACTTACCTCTGCCTGGTGTAAACGCAATTAACACATATGAGAAAGCACAAGTGTGCTTAAAGACATTTTGTAATACCTTATCTATTTCTGATCGATTTATTCGTACAGCAATCAACAAAACCAACCAGGAAGGAAGTGTAGTTTCTGACGATAGAGGTAAACACTTTAATCATCCTACGAAAATTTCTGCAATGAAAAAAAGCGTATGTGACCATGTTCTGTCTTTCCAACCCGTCGAATCTCATTATACTCGCAAATACAGCAGCAAACTCTACTTAGACGGAAGTTTGTCATTCGCAAAAATGTTTGCATTGTACAAAACATGGCATCAGCTTGATAGGTACGAGACTAAAGCTGAAACCCTACGGCAGTACCGGGACATAGTCAATGAAAATATGAATATATCATTCTTCGTACCTAAAAAAGACATTTGCGATAAATGCCACTCCTTCGATAATGAAAATAACCCAACAGAAGATCAAGTGCAAGCCCATGGTATACACATCGCCAATAAAAATTCTGCTCGAGAAATGAAAACTAAAGACAAACTATCTACTCAAAGTACTTCGCCTAAAATAGTGTGTGCTACATTTGATTTTCAAAAAATTCTGAACATACCACATGGCGACGTTGGCTTATTTTATTATAAACGCAAATTGTCTATGTACAACTTTACTGTGTTTGATGTGGCTGTGAAAGAAGGAATTTGCTACATGTGGGCAGAATACACTGCAAAACGAGGAGCAAACGAAGTAAGCAGTTGCCTCATGATGTTTATCATAGAAAGAGTCAATTCGGGTGCCTCTGAATTTAAGTTTTGGTCAGACAATTGTCCTGGCCAAAACAGAAACAGGATAGTATACACGGCGTACATGTACCTTTCAAAAAAACTAAAAATCGACATAACTCACCGCTTCCTCGAGCAAGGCCATACACAGTCGGAAGGCGACAGTGTTCATGCACTGATTGAAAGAGAGTCAAAAGGCAAAATGATATATACACCAGACCAGTGGTATGCCCTTGTGAGGTGGGCTAAGACATTAGGGAAACCTTATAAGGTTCAAGAAGTTTCTCAAGACGAAGTGTTCGACTTCAAACCGCTGATGGAAAATAGAAACTGGAAGAAAAGTACTACCAACGAGACAGTGAAATGGAACAAAATAAAAGAAGTACACGTGAAACAAACAGAACCCAATTCAATATACTTCAAGTACGCATTCGACGAGGACTATCAATGTTTGAATACGGTGGTCGAGACAAGAAGAGGAAAAAGAAATGCACTAGCTACTAACACGGAGTTGAAGTCTCTGTACTCTGATCTAATACCTATACAAAGTGAAAAGCATAAAGATCTGCAATCATTGTGTACCTCTAACGTAATACCTAAACAATATCACAAGTTCTATGTGGATCTAAAATATGGTGAGCGCCAGACTAGTCCGGAAAAAGATGAATAAATTTAAATAAACAAAGGACAAATAAAACCTATGCGATCGTATATAAGTGCATACAAAATTCGAAACATTTTACTTTAATATTACTAGATCTACAATTATCATTAATGTATTCCAATTAATGTGTTATTTTGTATAATAAATTCTTTAAAAATGTGCATAATTTTTATTTTTCTGAAAATAAAATGGTTTATTGAATAATTTAATTAATAATAATACAATACTTATTTATTTAAAATAATAAACTTAAACTACCTACCTATCAATTTATAATTTATTAAATAAAAAAACTCTATGCTCTATGCATGCACGTTTCGACACAAAAAATAAAAGGTATTTCCTAAGTATAAAGTCGAAATGCCAGTTTCGTCGCTTCAACACATATTATCGACTAAGTAAACTGTCGAAACTACCAGATTCGATCTTTGGCATGAAGGATGCAACAAGGTAAACAGTCGAATGTGCAATTTCTGAAAAACTACAAAGTATTTCTTCTCGTTCGTATGACCACATAAATGCTTATATTCAAAGAAATCAATAGCATAAATAGTTTAACTCTTATCACTGATTGTTTAAATAATATTCAAACTTACGCTTTGTTTTTGCTCTCCTGTAAACCTTGCAAAATGCACTTTCGACAGTATACGTAGGGCCCATCGATTTATTTTGTGTGGTGATGGTGGCTGCCTGCATTATCAAATATTTACAGATACAATAAAATAAGGTCACGGAATAAAACTCCCTTTTTATTGCCATTTTAGTACAATAATTATCGAAACTCCAGAATATAGAGCGGACTCTGACCAGATTAGGCTACGGCTAAAATGTGAATAGTTAAAAAACATTAATTTAGGTACTATAGTAAATGATGAAAAAAACTGCATGATGATAACCCATGGAATCAACTCCTCTAAGAAGTGACCACATTATTTTAACGATCAATCAAACGGGTATCTATTTGTTTTAATAAATTGTTTGTTCATACCTCTCCGTCACTGTTAACATCAAATGCTTGATGGGCATTCGCTAAAGCGTGCGCTTGTTGTATTTTCTCCCAAGATCCTTCCAACTAAAATAAAAAGAAAAACAAGAACAATAATTTTAAAAATTAAAAAAACAAGACTTCCCTCACAAAAAGTGAACTGTGTACTAAGAATTATTAGGAAAAAAAATGTTCATGCTGAAAAGCACATTTTGTAAGAGGATAAAGTTTGCGCTGCACCCTGCGGCAAGTATCTTGATACGATCGCGCGCCGCTGCGCCGCCGTCGCACTTTAGTCAGTTACCCTTGGTGCGCGAGTAATAAAAAGGTGTTTTATGAAATATTTGTGGCTTGTGTATTTATTCGTATATTAAAAATATATATTTCCAAAATGTACTCCATCAGACTCTTTAATTGATACTAAACACAATATATGTATACTAATTTATTGACATTTAAACATTTAGATAGTTCTTTATTTGACATTTGAGCACTTTAGTTACCCTATGTCACTCTCGGATGACATAACGATTCCAACAATACTACAAACTTTTAAATCGGTTCAAGCATTTAGAAATTATGGTGGACTAAAGAAACAGATAACGTACATAGATGAATCCTAAACACATAACATTCCGCCTTAGAATTGACATTAAAATAGGATCACTGGCAACAGTTTCTGGCATAACATGTTATCAGTTTTTTGCTACTGGATTCTCAGCTATGACGTTGTAATTGTATATGTCCATTTACTGTGGATAATTGTAAATTACCAAATAAATAAAATAACACACCTTTTTTTGAATACCTAAATGAATTGAGTTTGTATCATTTATTTCGCTAAATTTATCCAAATATTTTTCTTTGTACTCGGTCTACCGAGTTTATTCCTGAGGGCCGTGAAGAGGAAGAACGGAAAAATGACTAAACTATCAAATAATGACTGTCAACGCGCTTTGCGTAACATGACAATTTATATTGAAGATGCTGCTTTCTCCTTATATGAGAGTAAGGTGTCGCTGTACTTACCGGGATGTATGACACTCGGGATGACATAGCGATTCTAACATTAACGCACACTTCTAAATTGGATTAGAAGTTATAACACATAACACTCTTTTTTTTAGGCAGTCGTGTAATGATCTTTTACATGAGACTATTTTGCAATCCACCTTTGCAAAAGCGATTTAAATAAAGAAGTTAAAACATCAAATATTGTCAGTCAGTTCAGAGAGGAGTTTGTTCCATTAGCATGATTGACTTATGTTAGCAAACAATGAGGCCGTTTTTCCGCATGAAGTTTATGAATGTTATACACTTATTTTTAAATAATTTCTATTATGAGTTTTGTAATAAAAACCACATTTTTTGTAGTTTTGTTTTCGCACTGGTGTGTCGGTATGTTCACCGAACCTGTTTTTATGGTTTCTCGGTGTATTTTTTATGTTCCCTCGTGGTTTTTTGCTGTTTTCGTGCATTCCTCCCATATTTTGACAATTAAATAAACCATGTTCGCGAACATTCGTAAATGTCGGGTTTGATAGATAGGGATGCGCCGAGCTCTCACATAATTCGTTGAGACCGCAGTTTTGTTTTTTTTTAAAGCCGTTAATGTTCCATCTAAACGTCACTATAGGCGGCCAGCGGATCTAACTCGATCTTTTATGATTTAACATGGCGAGATCACGGTCGTTGAAAATTCTGCTGTGATGCAGTAGTTTTTACCGGGAGGCGTTACTTGTCAAGTGTTTGTGTTTTTTCTGGTGAGCAATATTCTTTCATTTGGGGAATGATGTTAACAAATTTTTGTTTCCTTGCACACAGCCTGGGGCACCCCTGTTTTTACATAATTGCTGCTAATGTGGTGTGAATTATCACATAATGTGAGGGGTTAGCCTCACACTTCAATTTCACTGGATCGTTTGCCTCCATTTGAAGGAAATATCCCACCATTCTTTGGTAGAGCACAAGTGTTGTCGGCGAGCGCGACACGGAGGGAAAACAGTAGTCTTTGCAGAGTGCCTTCTTCTCGACATTAAATACGGACGTTTTTGATATATGCGTGTTTCTTTTTGGGTGTTCTGGGGGAAAAGGATTTTCCGTGGGCCAAATCCAACGAAAGCCAACGTAGCCCACGCTCCGAGATTGGTTTTTTAGAGTATCTGGTCTTAATTTTTTTTGGTATTTAAAAAAAAAAAAATAGTTTACGTCTTTGCTATAAAAGAGGCGGTGTTGTTCATAAAATAAATTCTTTTCTTGTGGTTTTGGTGATTCTGCCGTGTTTCTTCAAAAAACGGTGGGTTATAACTTACAGGTTATAGTTTGTTCTTTCTTTTTACGAGGAGTTTACGTCGCCGTTGTGTCCATTCGTGACCTGGTACCGGAGCACAGGCAATTTATGAAATAAAATGAAAGGGTATGAAATGAAAAGCGGCAAAGGGAAAATAGCAATAGACAGGAGGCACCTTGGCTTGATGGCGAGGGTCGAAGCTGGTGTGGCTGGCGCTGCGGGAGAAGGCGGTGGGCTGGCCGCCGCTGGGCGAGAGCGAGCGCGTGAGGGCGTCCGTCTGCTGGATGTTGAAGGCGATTTCCTGTTGCAGCAGCTGCCGCTTCACGTTGTCGCTCTCCAGCCTCGACTTGTTCAGCTCCTTCAGGATCTCCTGTTTCTCCAGCTGCATCTCTTCCGCGATCTTCCTCGTCTTCTCCAGTTCTTGCGTTAGGGCGTTCTTCTCTTCCAGGGCGTGCATTCTCTCCTTGAGGTGGACTTGTAATCTAAAATTAACATAATTCAATTAATCATCGCTTCGTAACGTAACTAGACAACTAACGTAAGCCTCGGTGCAAAAGAGCCGCCGGTCGCCGCCGCCGGATAGCCCGTAGGACCCTCCGTCGACGGTTTTAAAAAGACGACCCGTATAAAAAGAGGCAAACGTATAAGAAGAAATAAAACGATTACCTATCGTTAGACTCAGATAGCAGTTTATCGACGGTGGCCGATAATCGCGTGTTATGTTCCTCGTTCATCCTCAACCGCTGGTTCAGCCGCACCAATTCGGCGTTCTTCTCCTCCACGTTGGACTCCAGCCTCTGGATTCGGTCTTCGGCCGAGCCGTGCCTCTCCTGTGCCCGAGCGAAAGTTTAACGTTGACGTTAAATCGGTGACATTTATAAAGAAATGCGTCATTTTATCGATATTACTATAAGGAGTGAGACAAATTGACGAGTGAGACGATCTATTTCGAATTTATTTTCTACAAAGCGCAACTTTAACACTCGTCAGGCGTGCACCTTCGTTGCTCACTTTCAGAAAATTGTCGAAGAAACATTTGGCTCAACGCAGCCACTGACCAAATAACCCTCCTACCTTATTATCTCCTTTATCCTTCCCTGGACAAAATTTGTAAAAAATCTTATATTGTAGTCACAACAGTTATTGTCACAACAGGTATTAGTTTATATTAAATTTAACTTTATTACTTCTATAAATACTGTATGATGACAATTAAAAATTAGGTTACCAAATGGGCGACTGTAAGATATTGCTATAATGGTAAGTCCGCCACATATTTTTTAAAAATAAAATCAGTGTAATATTCCTTGTAATGTTATTTTTAGTACAATAAAGTTATTCTATTCTATTCTACTTCAATATCAATGAAGTTATTCTATTCTATTCTACTTAAATATCAATGAAGTAGAATGCTAATATTATTTTTTCAATGGCCCAACTCTATTCGAATTTAGCACTTCTGGACACTGGCATGTACACACGTTCTACAATTTAGCTCTTGAGACAGCAATCAGCTACTCCAGTAGGGTAAAAGCCAGATAGTTGCCTCAGTCGGATACGTACCCAGGTTTTGAATACACTATGTTAGGGATGTTAGTGGTGTTAGCACTTACAATAATTGGAAGTGCCCCTCCCTCAGGTCTCAGTGCCATGTAAGCCATTGGAGTAGGCGCACGCAATTTGGCCGTGTGAGTAAAAATTTTCCGCGGCGAAACTTTGACAGGCGTTGAAATTACATTGATAAGTAATTTTATTGAATATTTTTAATACTGATTGTGGTTTCAATCAACTTTTTGTTTCTTTGGATGCATTAGAGTTAAACTACGCTGTTTATTACATTTTATTGTTTTTATTTATTTCGTAAATAAAAAAGGTAAGGTTCCGTATCGAAAAAAGATAGTCGCCCTATTTACTTAAAGTCTAATATAAAATTGTTCAGAAGAAGAATAAAGAAGAGAAAATAAAGACAACAAACAAAATATTGGAAACTAAAATAAGGACAGCAAAAAAAGATTTTAAGACAGTTAAAAACAAACCAGCTGGTACAAGGCCAGGGGAGGACATCCGGGGCTACAGCCCCGGGGCATCCACAAAAGAGGGGCCTCCACAATAGACTTCGGGAAAAAAAAAACATTCAAATTCCGACGAGTAAACAACTTTCCTTTGATATTTTTTTTCGCTGTTTTACCTTTGCCTACAGTACTTTGTGCAAACATGATTATATTGTTCTTAAATATAAAAAAAACGATTCATCCATATTTGTTCACTCCAATTAGAAACAATAGAATGTTAAAATTTGTTTCAACCGTTATCTTTTTTTTTTTAACTAAATGAAGGATTTCTTGTCAATGCATTCTTCAAACAATATACATTTGAAAATCTCAAGGTAGAGAAAATATAATTTCAGTTCATGGACACAATTGCAATCAATTATTTATAAGAGCCCTTTGCCTGTTATTACCAAAAAATTGTTTATGTTATTTGGAAAATAATTTGGGACCAGGGGGAATCCACTCCTTTGTTGCCCCAAGGCCTCCAGACCTCTAAATCCGAATCTGAGCTGGTAGCAAGAAAAGCATTGTGAAGAAGAAAGGGCAATATCAAGAAAAAGACCAAAAAAGGAAGAGCTTTAACCCGCACAGCACGTAACATCCATTTGGGGACATGTATGGCGGCCGCCTACAATCCGAAACATCCGATTTTGGATATCGCGCTCGCCGCTGCGAAAAATGCAATTTACGATTCGAAACGTCGTACTTAATGCTTTCTGACCGCGGAACGACATGGCCAAATAATCTTTAATTCGCCGGCCAACGACGATAAAATCGATCGCCTATTTAAAAAGTCAGCATAGACGTCAAAACGGGAGTCTCCATCGGCCACCGCCGCGGCGGCGTATAGTTCCGCGAAATGGTTGTTTTGTGCAGTGTTTTGTGGATAAAAGTGCAGTGTTTACTGGATGAAAGTGAGTAATTTCCATTTTTAAGTAGTTTAGGCATAAGTATTAGTCAATTGAGATAGTCCATTTGCTGTTTTTCACGAATTTTCAAAGAAAACACTTCGGCAACAACAAACGGCTCGCGAAAAAATGGTTGTTTTCATTTTGTAATGTTTATGAAATATCCCGATATATTGCGAAATATGACGTAATGTCGCTTTAATTTACTAACAAAATAAGTATTGTTTCATTTACATCCTAAGTTATCACATAATTAGGCGTATTTTGAAAATTACATCTTGTTTTGTAAAATGAATCGCGCAAAGAAACTTTTGATAATTACTATGAGAGAATAAAGTGCGATTTTCCATAGTTTTTCGATGAAATGTGACTCTTTGGAGTATAGTAATTAGTTATTAGACATATAATAAGTCTATGATAAGACAATATAATTGAAAAAATCTAACGAATTTTATATTATGACCATTCAAAGTTTATTATTAAGTTCGGACGCGGAAACTCTCAAAACTTTAGATTTTTCTATAATATCAGACAAAGCTCAAAGTTCTGGTGTGATTTCTAAGAAGTGTGATGTAGTAATAAAGTTATTTTGAAAGAATTTCATATAAAAAAATACCATAAGTAGTCACAAATTAAAAATTAAAAAATTTTTTTTTTACGAGAATACATAAAATTTTTCTTGGCTGAATAAATAAATATTTTTGTATGCAAATAAGTAAAAAAAAAATATCGTTTTGGTAAAGCATTTAATAAAGAACATAACTGTATTTACAATTTTTGCATATTTTACGTATTTTGTGACAAAAAAATCGAAATGATTTTATAGGCGAGTTTTTTCAGTTTGCCAATTTTGTAATATTTATTCATTATTATCTTAATTGTTTTACGAGATAAGGTTATAATGTTTTATATGTCAAATTTCAATGCGATCATTTTTATCTTTATCTTTTTTAAATACGTTTAGTGGTTTATAAGTTATGATCGTTTTTCTCAAGGCCGTTGACTCGCGTCGATTTTTTGCGCGAATATGTCGCGCGCAAAAGTGATAGGTGAGTTTTTACCTCGCAACGTGAGGGGTTAAGGAAGAGAAGAATACAAATTTACAGTTCTGACAGCGAAAATTAAAAAAATATTATAAGTTCAAAAAGCATTTTTAACGTTAGGTTACTATCTGCTACAGTAAGCGACTATCCCTTTTTAGAGAGGTCAAATAAAACAGTATTTACTCAAAACCAATATTAAATATGTTTACAAAAATAGGCTACTATAAAAGATCAAAGACCTATATTTTAATATATATGTTGAATTATGTTTAGTAAGTACATATTTTTTTAATAATTGAGCTTTTTTGGAAAGTGGGACAACTATCCCTATTAATACTATTAGCGCCATTTTCAATTAACGGCACAACACTAGCGTATACTGAAGATAGTGATATAACTGCTGTTCTCCGCATGCCCTCGAGGAAATATTTTTACGTTGGACAGAGTGGCTAAGAGATGGGGCTTAAGATAATCTAGATAAAACCCATACCTTCGAAGCTGTTACGAAATTTACATAACTTGGCTCCTTTGTTACCAGGGACAAAAACACCAAAGAAGATTTGAAAGTACGTTTGATGGCAACAAATAGATCTAATTTCAGATTCTATTCTTAATTGAAATCTCCTAATCTAAAGCAATTCATCAAAAATGACAGAAAATGCACTAAACATTTTTAACCCCTAGAGCCCCAATTGGCCACAACACGATTCAGCATGACGGCCCCATTTTAATTTTATTTCAATTTAATTTGTTTTATTTTATTATGTTTTATTATGTTAATGTTTTATTTTAATTATGGGTATAGTGGTTTGGCAGTAATCAATGTTTTGGTGAGACAGTGTCATAATTCAATTTTTTTACAAATTTTTACTAAAATTTTTTGGGACATCAACTTGTCAATCGGCTGAGGGGCCGAGGCCTGAAGGGTTAAAAGAAAAATACTCTATGGAATCTTCTGGGCCGTGTAGAAAGAGCAATGTCGCTCGGAGAAACTGAGCAAACAGGATTAGTTCATGGCAACGAGACAGAGCAATGCATTAGAGCGGAATGTAAAAAATAAAGGATCATAGCTTTTTTCGCATAAAAATGGACCAGATCCTCTGGCGAAAGACCTCGGGCGACACTGAGCAGTTTGCGCATCTTGCGGCATTAGCCAATTGACTGCTATTCGGCGTATAACCAGGGGGTCCGGAAATGGTCTGATACATTTCCTAAGCAGTGGGGGGTGGTTGTTAACCTAAAGTCAGCTACTCTTGAAATGACCCGCTGGCCACCCGATCCCGTTTAAATTTTCGGGCAAAGGGTGCTACAGTCCGCGATAAATTCGAACTGAAATACCATCAGATAGAGGCCGCACAAGTGACTTCAAATCCAAAACAACTGGAAGATGGAGGTCGGCGCGCTGGGTTCACTTTCCAGTGCCTCGCTGTAAGGTGTTGGACTGTTATGGGCTCATCGGTAGAGATAGACAGTGGACTGTCTTTATCCGCTAAGTCTCCACTCCATGGGAGATAGAACAACCTGATGTCGTTAAAACACCGTGGGGTGACGAGTTTGCCTGTTGTGTAGACACCGCTAATTCAGGAAATATTTATGATATGATAGCTTGATTCGGTAGTTAAATACCGGTATAAAACCCCAGGATTGGCAGAATTGCTGAAGACTTTCCACGAGGCCAAGAGCCACAATGAGTGGTTGCGCTAATAATGGTGATGATGATGAGTTTCATCAGCTCTTCTCACAAGAACACATACTCTCGGTAACAAGATAAATAACTCAACCCAGAAACTATAGAAACGTAAGCAACAAATTGAAGCAGCTTATTGTAAATGAACTGTACATTTTACCTGATTAAGAGCTTCCATCCTCGCTTTAAGCTGCTCCTCCATTTCGGGAAGAGCGGACATTTGAGCTAGTTTTTGCGTTGATAATTCTAATTTTTCCTCTATCGCCGCAATCTTTTCCTCTTGCAGCTGAAAAAGAAATATTTTCAATATTAGAAAATATGCAATGGATCAATTTATCTATGTTAAAACAATTACATAATTTTACCCGAAAATAGAGCAAAATATATGGAGTACTTTTATCTATTGGGATATGTTTGTTATAAATCAAATACAAATTTTATTTTCCGTGCATTTTTTTTGCTGAAAGTTTACTTTTTAAAGATTGTATACTTTACGACTAAGATATGTATCATAAAAGTAAAGAATATAATATCCTCTTTATATAGTTATATTGTTTATAAATTCATTTCTTCGTTTTGTTATTCTCCAATAAAAAAATATTTTTTGAAAAATAGACAATAGCCAGGTATATGTTATTTGTTGTTAATGGTGAATATTCAAAATGGCATAGCAAAGTGAAAAAAACTTTATAAATAAACGATACCTCTTTTTAAAAGGATATCGATTACAGTTTCCTTAAAACTGAAAAAAACTGCATTTTGAGTTAATTTCAGGGGCGCGGTGAGATGACGCTTGCTTGGGAAGGGGTCCGAGAGTTATTCAATTTCAACTTTGCTTTATGACGAACGTAACTTGATAGATAAAAGTACTCCATATATTTTGCAAAATTTTCCATACATTGCAAACAGTGGCGTAGCCAGGATTTCAGGTCGGGGGGGGGGGGGGGGGTTTGATGGGTATTCCATACCCCTCTAAGGGAAAGGGGGGTACCGGGAAAATTCCCCCCTGTAAAATTTTGCAAATTTAAAATGAAAATGATGCAATTTAAGGCTGCATTCAACCTAAATTCTACTTCAAATTTAGGACAGTTTTGCATTGGAAGTCACATAGTATTTATTTATTTATTTATTTATTTAAGAATTAATTACTATGAAACATTGATTAGCTTATAAAAATAACAGGAACCGAATGGCAAAACCTTAACCTTTTGCTTATTTGTTTCTGTCACCCAACTGGGACTAGCCCGTTCTAGGGTGGACAGGACTCCAATATTACAATCAAGTTTGCTTGATTGCTTGGTTGCTTACAAATATACAAGTTTTAGTAAAAAGCTAATGACACTAAATTGCCCTAAAATGTGGTCTTCAGAATAAAATAAAAAAATAATAATAATAAAAAAATATTAAAAGATAATATAATAAATAAAATGCAATTCCATTATTTAATCGGCAATAAATATCATATAAAATTCGATTAAATAAAATAAATAAAGTTATATGTGAGAAAAGGAAGAAACGGTCATTAATATTTATTAATATAAAATTACCTAGTCTAAAAAGTATACTTCATTGTCAAAGTCAAATAATTTTTGGTAGTTAGTTCAATGTTAAAATATACTTAACATATATGTTTAAAAATATGTTAATAATTTGTGCACCTAAGTTTTATTATACTATTATTTCTAACATTTGATGTATGGTTAGTCTGTCATGATTCGATAACCATTCCTTTAGTTTATTTTTGAATTCCCTAAATGTCAAGTATGAAGAAGTATTAGATCTTTGCATGAGTAAAACCTTTTAAACCACCGTCAAGATTTTGAATTTTTCAAACCTCATTACTCATATACTCATAAAAATGTCATATTATGTATTTAATAACCACTATAAGTATTAATATTGTTTTTAAATAAAACCTGTATAAAATTATGATAAATCTGCATAAAATTATTGTCAGTTATAAAAATCAGTAATTATGCCACCTGTATTTACGTGATGAGTTTTCATTACAAATATAGCATATTTTTAATATTGCTATTTGTTTAGATTAGATTGAATTCTGTATTAAATTCTATATTAAATTCTGAATAACTCGTCTAACTATATCTTCATAAAACATTTTCAGGAATTTAAACTTCTTGACCTCAGTGGGATTAATGTTTTTGGGCAGTAAAATGTCAAATGCTTCTAAAATATTTCTATTTTTACTAAATCTTTAGTAAAAATAGAACATTAAGTCCTTGGATCAAAAAGTTTATGCAGGGTAGAAATATTGGTCGTCGATAATATTCTTCAGGGGTGTTGTGGTGTGCATGATCTCTTTTGGATTGTTTAGCTGTTTGACAAGGGACTTCAACTTTGAACTGAAAACCTATTGCATGGTTTTTTAAGCTTTTTCAAACCAACTAGAAAATTGTTTAAAAATGTAAATTCCAGGTTCATCTTTTTTTCTTACAGTTCACGCATTTGTTTAAGAAAGGAAACAATGTTATACACTTAACAGCTGAAGATAACTCAATATCAGGCTTTTGAAGATACTTAGCTAGTGGGAGGGTGATACTTTATTAATTTTATTTATTTAGTAGCTCGCAGTGGTAGTGTACCGACATAACTTTATAATGTTCCAATCAGTTGTAAAAGAGAGAAAGTTGGTTTGTGAATCTTTTCGATAAATAGTCATTTTAAAAGCATATACTACATATTTAATAATTATACAGCTTTAATTTATTTTTTTATTATAATTTCAGGGCATGGGTCCGGACCCCAGGACTGAAATGAAACTGAAATGATGAAACTAATTGCCAAAATCTAAATGGTCTCACCTTTAACTGTGCTTCTTTATGTTGTAATTCCTGTTCTAATTTCTCATTTAAGTCATGTAGGGATGTTGACTCCCTTTGTGCATTGAGATACCTAGAAAGAGAAAACATTATTAGAAATTTAAGACATATACAAAATCTCATATTCCCCAGATGCTTAAAATAAAATTCTCTAGTAATTTCTTGCCAGCAATGTGGAAAAAATCTAGCTCCTCATATTAAAAGAGTATGTGATGAATATGGGTTGAACACGACAAAGACTAAGTGTGTCATATAGAAACAAAGGTGGCAATCTCCATATAACCGTTATTTGCAGAAAACGAAACAAACGTTTTATTATTAACAGAAACAGTACGCAGATAAAAGTGGTATCTTAATTTAATCATTCCTAAGTTAAAATTATGATAAAATGCAAAAAGTTAAACAAATAGTTGTAAATAAATAGTTATAAGCAATAAGTTGTTATAGATTTCCACCTTTGAAAGGAATGTAATGGTTAGCAACATATATAATTTTGCGACTACCAATTAATTCACACGGCAACATTTTTCGCAAGAATTCTGTCTGATCTAATTTATAAGATAATTAATCAGAATTCATAAACGTGTCTTTCGCGCTCAGCATTTTTCAAACGTTCTTTCAATATACGAATGTTGGCTTTATAAACCACAATTTTTCATAATATAAAATGACTCTCGATCACACCACGTCACTCATTGGTAAGCGTCTCTACATAATTAATTAAATAGATAATAAATTGTTAAATACTAATGTTTGTGGTTCTCTCTCTCTTGTCCGCTGAGGTATATATCGATGTAAGATTGGAAGCCTGGTTTCCGCACACCATCAGAAAGAGCGACCAGTCACTCTTCCAATAGGAACTTAAGGAGATTGCCGTTTTTGTTGTGACTCATAGTGGACATTGCTGGATTTGTTATGGAATTAAGTGTGTTCGCCATACTAACTGCTGTGTTCTGATTGGCTAATTCGGAGGTTGCCATGTTTGAAACAAACAACATTGGAGATTCCCGTTTTTGATGCGAACCTTGTTAGAAACACGGCAAAAAGTATTGGATTTAGCCACTATTGTCGGGTCCAATATTATTCGGAAGATTTGTGTTCTACAGATAAATAATTTTGCATCATTAGTTTAATTTAGAAATTTTGAGGAGGTTGCCATCTTTGTTTTTATATGACACAAGTACCTAAAAGTCAGCATTTCGAATGGAGACGACTAATATATCGAATCTCAAATTCTTCAGTTTCGAAGAGGGAGTAAACGGGTGGTAAGGTGTACGCTCACATGAGGCAAGACTGCTGTCATAAACCTACCACAGCCAGTCGTTAGCCAATAGGCCACCGCTCACCCTCCAGTAATGTAATAATAGTATTACGATGCCCAACTCTGGTCGGTGAATTCCATGGCAGCTCCGTTTGTATTATTAAATATATATTTATTTACCTTGGCTGCTAGTTTAAACTACAACTGGGATATAAATAAGAAGATAGAAATCTGCATTGAAAAATTCAGAAGTGTATTCTTGAAGAAGAAAAAGGCATTTTGCAGAAAAAAAATTAACCAACAACTGAAGATCATACATCTAAGATGGTTCATATTGTTAATATTATGATATGGGATGGAAAGTTGAACATTTACAGACAATCTGTTAAGAAAGCTTGAAGCCTTGAGCCTTGAACCATTTCGGAGAATGTGTATGTACGAGGTTTGTCTAAAAAGTATCCGACAGAGTATGCTAGCTGTGTTGTTTGATATCTGTGGAATTTTTCAGCACAAATACGTACTGGAAGGGCAAATAGTGACTAAAGAGTATTATCAAGAAGTTTTCCGCCGTCTCCATGATGCAGTTCGGCGAAAAAGACAACATCTTTGGACGGCGAAAAACTGGCAGTTGTATCATGACAGTGCTCTATCTCATTCATCGCACCTGATTCAGAATTTCTTAGCGAAACATAGAAATCAAGTAGTTCACCAACCTCCCTACTCTCCTACATGGCTTCTTGCATCCCGTTGTTTCCGAAATCGAAAACACCATTGAATGGATCCACTTTTCAGAGTAGAGAAGAGATAATGCAGAAGTGGAGTCTAACAACATTCCAAAAAAAACCTTCCAGAAGTGTTTTTAGCAGAGGAAAGAACAATGGGCTAAGTGTATGGAGATGCAAGGGGCCTAGTTTGAAGGGGATTAGGGTCCCAAATCCGCTATGTAATATATTTTCCCGGCCAAAGGTCAGATACTTTTTAGACAGCCCTCATATAAGCGAGTCAGGAATAAAGGTATCTTAAAGCGTTTGAGCAGGAACATATAAATAACGAAGGCAATAAAGATCTGCAAAATCGAATACTTCGTTCATGTCATGCATCATCCTGAAAGAAACAACATTGAACATCCAATAAATCAGGATAAAATAGCAAGAAGAGGCCTAGGATGAAGAAAATACGGGAATGACTTCGTAAAATAAGGGAATGGTTTCAGAAATCTACCATATCCTTGTTTTGAGTGGCGGCCTCTAAAGATCAGACCTGTAAGATGCTACTCATTCCCAATATGAGTCTATCAGAGAATACTACGTATAAGCTAGCTTCACAAAGTCAAAAATGAAGTAAAAGCTTTTGAGCAAAAACATAGAAATATAGAGAACTATAGAGATACAAAAACTCGAATGAATACTTTGCTCATGTAATGCGTCATTTTAAACGATACAACATTACGCATATAGTAATTTAAGGCAAAATGGCGGAGAGGTCCAGGATGAAGAAGAACTTCGTGGCTCCGTAATCTACGAAAACGGCTTCAAAACTCTATGACGTCTCTGTTTTGAGCGGCGGCCAATAAATTTGTTTCAGCCAATATGATAGCCAACATCGGTAGCGGACATGGCACTAGAAAAGGAAGAGAAAACCAGAGCACGAGTTTGGCCAGATCCCTGTTTGACCGAAGAATTCAAGCATTATTTCCGCTTACACGTTTACAAATTTGGGTAGTGTACAAACAAAACAACAGAAGATTACCTTTTTTCTAAAGTTGCTATCCGTTCTTCCTGGTCCTCCTTCTGCGCTACATTTTCCCGCAGATCCCGCTGCAGCTTATTACATTGCTCTTGACTTTTCACTAGTTCCTTTTGCGCTTTCGATAAACTCTCTTCTAAGTCCGATATCCTATTGTTAAGTTCTGCCACTCTTCTATGCCACGAACTAAGTTCGCTCGACTAGAAAAACAAACAATCGTCATCATCACAGTCATAAATAATAAGAGTTTTATTACTTAAAGTATCTAGCTATCGTGCGACTATTTCTACAGGCGTTCAAAAATATAATAATCGACGATATAACGTCTACCACACATCGATACAAAAACTGCAGCCTTACCAGAACACTACTTTCTATTAGCAAAAATAAAAACAAGAAAACATTGTACATGTGTGTGATGTATCGTTGATATGATTAGACATGGATTGTCGATGGGATTTCTTTTAACATTAAATTTATATGTTTCAACTATTTAATTTCTTTTTTACTTGGCTTCTTTTTTGTATTCATAGGATTTTCTTCATGATTCCTTGGAAGAGAGGGTGTAATATTTTCACAGTAATCTTTATATATAAAAATTCAGCCTGTGTATGTTTGTGCTCGCAAAACTCGAAAATTAGTTAGTCGATTGACTTACAATTTTGACACAATGTTGCATTCGAATATGTGCACGTTGCGCGCTTCTTCGGTGCACTTCAACATCGGTTCATTTCCCTTTCATTTCATATCAGACTGAGCAGCAAAGCTTGGCCGGGTTTAGGTAGTATTTGATAGAATATATTATTGGAGTTTAAAAGGATGCATACATGTGCTGATGTTCCCGGAAGTTAATTTTATGTGATTAGCTTCTAATGTAACCTGACCTGACTAACATAGGTCTGGAACTGATTCTTAACCTATAGGGAGATATACAAAGCGCTGCGGGCGCGCGCCCGGAAAATGCTGCGGGCGCGCGGCCGGGTCGCTGTGATAAAATGTATGGTGCTGGGGGAGCGTCTGTCCCAGCACCATACATTTTATCACAGCGACCCGGCCGCGCGCTCACTGCGCTTCCCGGGCGCGCGCCCGCAGTGCTTTGTATATCAACTCCCTTAGTCAGCCAAAGGGAATAAAACTCATAATGGCATGTTTTCAACCCTCGAAAATTTGTTTGTAAGGGGGTGTTGGTGCACGCATACTAACGTATAATGGTGGCGTATTCAATGAAAGCTACTTTTACCGCATATATTTGCATAATTGAGTAATACGGAGATCGGCCGCCTGCAAATTGTCACAACAGGAAAACCACCGATCAGTGGTATAGGCATTCGTGGTTAAGGTACAAAATGTTGTTGAATTATTTTAAAACTATGTAATAGGCCAAGGTTCATTAAACTTTAAGACAAAAGAGCCAAAGAATCATGTTTAAACATTATTTGCATTACTGAAGATATTTATTTAGAATGATGAGAGTCTAGCGTGACTCTAGAAATTAATATTATGACAGCACCTGAAAATCGTTTACAATTACTAAAAGCAATCTATCGACGATGAGTTAATTCCGATGGATTAATGTTTTCTGATTGCCATTTGTAAAAGTGTATGTTCTAACCTGTTGTTTCTCTATCGTCTCTTGAAGTTCGACATTCCTCGCACTATCTGCGTCGGACTCTGTATCTGTCTGATGGTTATTCAGTGCAACGACACCACTTCCACCGTTTAACTGCTTGAAAGGAACGTAAACGCGAAGAAAACATAAGACAAAGACAGTACACCGCAATAGCCAATGCTGTCTCACACTGTTTTTGCTCAGATTACAAACAAAAAGAAAAAATAGGGCATCAAAATAAACCCAAGCAATACAGAAAACCACACCGAAATAGAAAGAAAACAGCGTGAGTCAGCAGTGATAAAATATGAAAGATTTCTTATTTTAGTTGTGGTTATTATGATTGGATTGTAGATGTCTGTGTAGAATCGTGAAGATTGAAATTCAACAAAAGATCGTGCAGTCAGCCGGTTGTAAAACTAGGATGCAGTGAATGAAACTAAAAACGAAAATGCGTGCATGATTACAGTTCTACTCGTATAATACACATTTTGAATCAAATGAAAATATATGTGCACAAGTTTTCACAATCAAAAACACATTTCTAGGGTATACATGGTGTGTCCGGAAAGAAATGCATTTTTTTTAATTTGATATATTTATTGAAGATATCGTTACAGACGGTAAATATTCTTCAAAGTAGTTATCTTGGGCATCCACACACTTTTTTCAATGGGGACCTCGGCAAGGGCCCTCGTCACAGCGTCTTGGATGGCTTTAATCGACCCAAAACGGATTCCAACCAGGACGGTCTTGATCCTAGGGAAGAGAAAGAAGTCGGCCAAGGCGATGTCCGTACTGTAAGAAGGTTGGCACAGTGTTGCCAAGTTGTGCGCGATGATTCTTCCGATCGAGGGGTGACAACAGCTGGGGAACAAGCGCGGCACACACCTTCCTCATGCCCAACTTATCGGTCACCAGTTGTGTACAATTATCTTGCGAATGTTGAAAGTTTCTACAATAATCCTGACACTCAAGCGATGTTCCGAATGTAACAGATCACGCACATGGGCCAAATAGTGGTCGGTTGTGGTAGTTGAGGGCTGTCCATAGCGGGTTTGTCGATTGCCCCTTTAAGGCCTTTCTAAACACCTCCACACTTTCGAATATGATAGAGCACTGTCCCATGATTGTCTTGCAAAATCAGTTTATAGCTCTCCGCAAAAGATTTGTTCGTAACGTTGCTCGATTGACGATTCTATCACATTTCGTGACATAGGCACTAAACAGGGGCAGAAACAGCGTTCCTGACGCCCCAACTGCTCGGAGCTGAATGGGCAAGGCATCGTTTTGAAGCTGAGAGTCCTCCTCATCTAACCCAACCAGTCAGAGCCCTCTGCGGCTATTTTAAGTACCAACACAAAAAAAAAGGCATTACTTTCCGGACACACCATGTATATTAAATTAGGAAAGGTATGCAAAGTAGTCTAGAGAAATAATAACTTTGCAATAGGAATATTTTTGTTTTCCTAAAACAATTTTATAAGTCGAAATGTCGAGAAGTTCGATTTGAATGCAATGTTCGGCAGTCAACCAATTTCTTCGGTGACTTCCTTAAATTCACAATTTATTCAGGATTGCACTAAGATCCCCACATCGATAAGCTATAAGGCAAGCTTAATTGTGCATGTTTTGTATTGGGGCGACTTGCACCCACTCTTACTAATGATACACTTTTACTATGTTACTATGCACAGGTGCATTCTATCATTATGCATGGTGTAGGAATGTGATCCGACGCCGCGGCACGCCAATGTGCTTCGTTCTTCAAAGGTGTGCGATTTAATGTGAGGCTTATTTCGTGCAATTCCGCCTCGTCTATCTTTGTAAATAATGGAAGTAGCACAATCTGTCTATAAAAACTTAAATAGTTTTGAAACTAACAACAACATTCGTTGTTAACAAACAAGACATGGAAATTCTTTTTGCTCGGTTAGTCATGTATTGATAAAATCGGAACGAACTGTTATATGTCATTGGGCCATACTACAATAGATTAAGTGTTGATATCAGGGAGGCGAAATTCGTACTAAGATAAATTGAGTAGGTTTACTACGATAGTGTTACAAATCCATAGGTATTTTTTTTGAGGAATGTAGAATACTTAACCCCCTTAGTCACCTTAACTATTGCCTCTGCTGCCTAATGGGCTTTTGCTATTTTTACTTAAAACGATTACACAGAAAATACGCACTCTAAAATTCTGAAAAAAAATATGAAAATACTAATTAAAAGTGAGTTGTTGACTATTATATTCACAGTAAAAAAGGTTAACCTTGAAATTGATTGAGTAAAAGTGGAATTTAAGATTTGGCCAGAGTATAGAACATTTTGCAAAATTAATTAATTAGAGTTAAAGAATACTAAAACCTTGAGAGGTGTGCGCACTTGTTTTTGATATTATTTTTCTTTAAACTTTTAAATTTACTAGGTGAGAATTCAAAGTTTCACCTTATTTAACGCGAAAATATTAGTTTTTTACGACTATACACTGAAGCCATCGTCTCATCAGCCCTGCGTCCAGATATAACTCTTTACTCTCTATCTCGGAAGATGGTCCTTATCGTAGAATTAACTGTTCCATGGGAATCAAATATCCCAAAAGATCACGAGTTCAAATTAAATAAATACCATGACCTCGCAAATGCCGTCACCCGGAATGGCTTCACTGTTCACCTTCACGCGGTGGAAGTAGGCGCTCGTGGCCTGCTAGCTAAATCTTTGTTTCACCTTTTTAAAGATCTTGGTCTCTCCAGGAAAATAATCAACTCCTTTCTAGAAAAATTATCTAAAACCGCGATTTCTGCATCTCACATTCTATGGCTTCGAAGGGGGAGTGAATGGGTGGTAAGGTGAATGCTCACATGTGGCAAGACAGCTGTCCTAAACCTACCACAGCCGGTTCGTAAGTCCGGAATCCACTGCTCACCCCCCAGAAGTGTAAAAAAAAAATTAGTATTATGATGGGCCCGACTCCGGTCGGTGAATTCCATGGCAGCTCCGTTTGTATTTTATTTATTGATCACAATAAATAAATACAAACGGAGCTGCCATGGAATTCACCGACCGGAGTCGGGCCCATCATAATACTATTTTTTTTTACACTTCTGGGGGTTGAGCAGTGGATTCCGGACTTACGAACCGGCTGTGGTAGGTTTAGGACAGCTGTCTTGCCACATGTGAGCGTTCACCTTGCCACCCATTCACTCCCACTTCGAAGCCATAGAATTTGAGATGCGCAAATCGCAGTTTTAGATAATTTTTCTAAGAAAGAGTTGATTATTTTTCTGGAAAGGCCAAGATCTTTAAAGAGGTGAAATAGAGATTTAGCTGGCAGGCCACGAGCGCCAACTTCCACCGCGTGAAGGTGAACAGTGAAGCCGTTCCGGGTTACGGCATTTGCAAGATCATGGTATTTATTTAATTTGTACTCGTGGTCTTTTGGGATATTTGATTCCCATGGAACAGTTAATTCTACGATAAGAGCCACCTTCCGAGATAGAGAGTAAAGAGTTATATCTGGACGGAGGGCTGTGCATCCGAGACTTTCAGGGAATTTATACTGCTTAGAGACCGAATCAACCTCCAGAATCCAATCTGTAGCTTTCTCGATTATTGAGAAAGGTTTTGTAGTTAAATGTTTTTTGCCTTTAGAGCCATCCCGCACAAACTGTATTGGGGGTTTGGAGGATACTGTCAAACCCTTGTTGGCACGAGCCACTGAGAGACTAATTACCTCGCGAATAACAGCGAGAACTTTGTCATGGCGGTAAGTGTACCGTCCTTGATCTAAGGCCACCTTGCAGCCAGCTAGAATGTGCCTAGCTGTGCAAGGGGTATTGCTACAGAGGGGACAAGAACTATCCTCGGCAAAGCTCCAACGAGCGAGGTTACTGGGGTCTGGAAGTGTATGCTGAAAGGCATTCAAATAAAATTTCAGCATCTCTGGCGTCCAGTCATAGAGCATTACCTTCCAGTGCATTGGAGGCGGAATGCAAAAGTCACCAATTGTTGTCCAATCATTCTGGCATTGAAGGCCAATAGCATGAGCCATACTCTTGCTGTCGTAATCTCCCCGCAAAAGAGACTTCTTCAAGTCCACGTCGCTCGTGGTTGTACTGCCATACCCCAGACCAGTGCCATTCTGGCTGATTCCAGTAAGGAACCTTTTGTGGAAGTCTACGCGGGCTTGTAGTTCATTTGAATCACTACAGCCACTTATTACGTGCTTCGATATTGCCGGATCTTTGGAATTGCACAGAATCGAATTTTTGGTTATTCTGGAGTTGGCGTAGAGCAGAGAGGGCAGTTTAAGCGCTAGCCCAAAATTTTGTTTGGACCTGAAGAGAGTCGAGGGGTCAGCTGGTTTGGCTAAGGACAGCCAGGATTTTAAACTAGCTGTCACCAGTGCATCTAGACGGGACAGTTGGGTTTTGGTAAAATCGTAAATAAGAAAGGGCCATGACAAATGTGACGTTAGATAATTGTCATAGATCCAGGCCTTACGAGGGCCAGAAATTAGCAAGGCATCTATTTTCGCCAGGCAACTTTTGAAATGCTCTATAACATGATCGCCCGAGACGTCTTTTCCCTGATGGGTGATTTTTCTGCCGAGGAATTTGAAATGATTGTTTGGGTCTATAAGGGAGATATTAGAGCCCTTATAGACCAATTTGGGGTCAAAGGATGTAAATTTTGTGCCCATGCGGGCGAGTCCAAGGCAAAAACATTTGGAGGGCTTCACTTTTATACAGCCTGACCAGTCGCAGAAAAGCTCCACTTTCTGTAATAGCAGGGAAAGCTGCTTGGGGCTTCTGGTAATGAAAGTTAGGTCGTCGGCAAAAGCGAGGCACGACGAGGTGTATTGTTTTCAGAATTTTAGAATGCGTATTTTCTGTGTAAATATAGTTTTAAGTAAGTATGGCAGTTTTTTAAACAAACTCTGCCCCTGACATTATTAACAAACATGGATATGGCAGCATTGCACTGAAAATGTCTCGTGCAGGCGTCGGGAGGAACACAAGGCAAACATTGAATCGCCCACTTTTGAAGAACAAAGAACATTACCGGGCAGCGGCGCTGGACCACACTTCTACTCCATTGAGCCCCTGAGACTGTCCCCTTAATTATTATTTAGATCTTGTATTATGTTTTCGTATTAAATATTGTAAACTTTAAAGAATTGTAACTAAGCCTTGATTAATATGCACCATTGACCTGTGCACCTATATTACGTAAGATAAATAATCTAAATATTATGTAAGATAAATAATTACGAAAATAAACTGAATACTGAATATATATTTTTAGACTGTAATCAAAGGATTTGCAAAAGTTTTTATGCTATTTATTTACAATGATTAGTTATGGAGAAAATGAGTTTCATGAAAAAATGATGAAATGGATAAAGAAGACTGATAGATTATTCCAAGACATGCTCGATAAGCGGAAGTATGTCTGGTAAGCCTACCTTGGCAGCTTGGTTTGCTTGATGTTCAAGACCGTTGTCCGAAGGTGATCCCGTGGGCAACTGTCCATTTTCCTTTGGTTTCTGTTGAATTGTTTCAATACCATCTTGTGTATTCGATCTGTACTGTTGTAACTGAAAAAGGTTTTAAATTGTTATAAATTCAAAGCGTATGTATAATGTATAGGCAGTGCTGCCTCTTATCATTGCGATACTTCTCGTGTCGACTTCGTTATTTACTCATCCCTATTTAACCTAACTTGAAACCTCCTAAGAATCTCGGTATTCTGCTGGGTATGACTCAGATCTTAACATTACATACAGATATTCCGATTTCATCTCCAGCAATTTCTATGTTTTTTACACTGTCTTTTACTATAGAAAGTGACTGATGAAATGGAAAATCCTGTTATGAATTATGTTAATATTTACTAAGAGAAACCCGTTTCAGTGTCTTTTTCAATAAAAGGTTTGATTTTTCCATCGTTTTCGCTTTGGTGTTTCATTCTAGTTTTTGGACCATTGACTCAGACGTTGGACGTGGACGTGACTCTTCCTTTTGTTGAGATTTCAATCTTTTCCCCAATTAATAATCGATACAGATTTAGTGTCACTGCCACTTGCAGGGTATGTATAGTTTAGTGCCTGTTACATTGAAATAGTGCCTGTTCATAAATAATATTACAATTTAAAACATCAAATAAAATACTTTGTAACCAAATTACTTAATCCATAGCAAGAAATTAAACTCAATTATTAAATGATGTTTACTTTCTGATGTCGCCCAACTTAGCAAGCTTGTGCTTGGGCGGACATTCTTGTGCTTGGGCGGACATAGAGTAACATTAATTAGTGTGTGAATACATCAAAAAAAAATTAAGATGTTGAGCAACTTTATTTAATACACAGTTAAAAATGAAAAAAAGAAGATTACAACATAACAATTTAAATTCATTAAAAAAAATAAAATAAAAATAAGAGCAGTTAAGAATAGTGGAATATGTTTCAAGTTAGTTATAAAATAATTACAACGTAAAAAAATAATATTGTGCCGGGTGCCGGCACAATATTTATAGGGTGCCGTCCTATAATAAAGTAATTCATTAAAAAAAAAATAATAATAATAAATAAATAATTTTGAAAAGAATCATTTTTAAATAATAAAGTTAGGAACAAAAAAATAAAGTTATTGTTGTGAAAAAGAAAATTACAATAGTTAAAAAATCATAAATAAATAAGTTGAATTATAAAAATTAAAAACAGTTAAAATAATCAAAATCATGACAGTTATTAAATAATTATAGTCAAAGAATATTATTATATTATATATAATATTATATATTTCGTAATAAAGTTAGTAACCAAAATATAAAGTAGTTATTGTTTTTTTAAAGAAGATTACAACAATCAATAATTTGAAAGAACAAATAAATAAAAATCAATTATAAAAATGAAGAGCAGTTAAAATAATCATAATTGTCATGGTCATAAAATGGTCACAGGCATAATTAAATAATGTTATAAAATATTTACAATTCAAAATGACGAATAAATAAGTTTAATTAGTCATAACGCTTAGAGCAGTTATTAAATAAATCACAATACGTACTTCCTCTTTGGTAAGTGCTAATTCCTCCTCTAAAGCTGTGTTTCGCTCCAGTGCAACTCTTAATCTTTCTCGAACCTGAAAACGTAAAGCAGTAACATTACTGTAGTAAATTACACGATAAGCCAAGACATTCAGTTTAGCATTGCAGTTAATAAAATTAATATAAGAACAACAGTTGGGAGTTAAATTTTATTGCCCCGCTCAATTTCGTTTTTTTTCACGAGCTAAGTGCTCTCTCTATCTACAATGAAAACCAATAGATATGTTACAGAAATAGAAAATTACGATGCACTGAAGATGAAGAGAATAAGCGACAACATTTTTGACAATCGATGGAAAATATGAACTTCAAGCTGAAATGATGCTCAATTTATTCTATCTACAAGCATTTTTGACTTCCGAATTTCTGTGGCGGATTCATCCAGGCAAACGTCATAAGATAAAAACGAATTTACCGCGTGAAGTTTGTAGCACTCGACGTTTTAGCGATATTGCAACTGCCGTTGTCACGGTTGCCACAACGGCGCAGCGGTTGCAACAACGCCAAAACGTCAGGTGCTACAAACTCCGCGCGCTAAATTCGTTATTATCGTATTTATAATGTCAAACAACCGCGATAGTCTTCAACGTCATATAAACATCACTAAGTACAGAAATCAGTAATTTTCTTTGTCTTTCTCTGTGTAACAGTATTTTTTTTAATTCAATTAAGGAATCGTATTAATAACTTTGATTCTGTTTAAGTTAAATATTTTCCAATTTATCGAGAAAGGAATCCGGGTCACCAACATAAACCTTTATCTTGGAAACCAATAATGCTCCTTACTCAATAATTACCACAGTAATAATGGATATTGAATGTCAGGAACGCTTCTTGTTTTTTTTTGCGACAGAACAGAAAAAAAGCAAAAACAAATGCAAGGAATTGGTAGTCCGATTTTCAAAAAATCATCTATTTTGTTTTTAGCCTTTTTGATGGCATTCTTCACAGCAACCGAAAAGTTTTCTCAATTTTATTTGAGTAGTATTGGGACCTTACCTATGAAGTTGCTGTTCTATAAAGGAAATTAAAGCCAAACATTTTGTATGAAAAATATATATTTAATTAATACAAATATTGACCCCTATTATCTATGCAATTTTGTCATTTTAAAGAGAGTTGCTTTATTCTTATGCTGTAAAACTCTCGTGGACAGAAACCAATGAATGCTTTGAAGGCGTTTTTCACCGACTCTTCAAAGTTGTTTTTTTTTCTCGTAAAAAGTTATCTAAATTGTGAAAAAAAAAAACTTAATTGGAGCAAGGTCTAGCAAATACGATGAGTGACCGCAACTCTTGCAACTTTGCGACAGTTTGCAGTGAAATCTGCGGTTATACGTTGTCATGCAGAAGCAGTAGCGATGAGCGATTAAGGCGACGATGTAGGTAAATTTCGAAAATTACATTTTTTGGCAACTTTTGAACAGTCATACTGAAATAACTGATGATGTTAGCCAACAAAAAAAAATTATCGTAACTCACAGTACCTTTCTTAAGTAGATAGCTATTTCAGATTTTTTTTTAAGTATTGGAAAATTGAGGAAAATAATTAAATCTGGGAACTATACAGGATATTTTCATTTTAGAGCATTTTTTGAAACGTGCCTCACACTAAACTGCACGATCAAGAAACTCAAAAAAATACTACGGCATTTTAACAATAGTTGTAAAGAGGAATGCTTTCGCATAAATTTAAAAAAATAAGTTTTTCTTGTTAAAAAAAATTATATAAAAAGTGTAACTTTCATCCATATTCACTGTTAAATATTACTTATTACTGTGTGTTTTTTTCAAGTTTGTTTTTTTTTACATAAACTATGTACAATAAACTTGTAGTACTGACGATTATTTTTTTCAAATAAAATATCAGTATATTTTAAAAATAATATTTTGCAGAGCCCGTTTATATTATTTTTGTCATACAATGAGATGAGCGCGCTCTTCTCGCGACGACGCGCTGGCATTCAAAATGCCGCAAGCGACATTGGGTCAATATGGTTCTTATGTGGGGATCAATTACTGATTCAAATGGCATAACAGCCAACCTTTTATAATGAAATGTTATTGGCTCTTAGAAACGTGGTTCATTTCGGCTTCGAAGGCCGACATATGCGGTTGCGTTCGCGACGCTCTGTTTCATGACTTATTATTACCAAATTGACATTTCGATGGATCGGAGATGTGAAGTAAAAAAATATCGGTTTTAGATGGCTATTTCACCGTGTAAATGAAAGAGGTTTAAAAACATGATAAATCATATGTTGAAAAATAGAAACAATAATAAGTAAAATAATATTTAATATTTATTTTTTTTTTTTTAATTTACAATATTACTTTTTTTTAATAAAAAGTGTTCATTTATTTGATAACAATGTTTCTTTATGTATAAAAACAAAAAAAAAATATACATATCGGTAGGTTTTGAACCTACGACCGGTGTGATCTTATGCGAGTTTAAAACAAGTGCGCCACTTCAGCTTGCTTCCCGCGAGTCAAAATGTGTCATATATAAGGGGACAGTAAATAATGCCAATACATTTGCGTTAGAGCAATATGACAGAGCTATACACCATGTATAAATATAATATACTATTAGGCTACGATTCTGACCGTTCTAATATAGAAAACCGTCAGATAGGCAGAATTGTAATTTAAAAAACAAAACGTAGGTATCTACTTTTTAAAAGCTTTTATTCAACTTGTAATGTCTGTGAAAAAAAAACTAAAAATGCGAAGAAATATTACATCAGCAGTAGCTTATAATAAATGTCAAAACTTTTCAATTGATGAGAAAATTGATTGCCTGTATAATGACATTTTGAACGCCCCGATAGATGCATTTGGAAACCATGATAAATGTAGAAGTTTTTAAAATTGTTTGTCGGAAAATGAAACACTGGATGCAATGAGTTGTTTGATGGGTGACATTATTTGGGAAAGAATACGTTACATAACTTAAAACGTAGGTAGCAATACATGCAAGAAGCCTAATTCATGATGTAGATAGTAATGTTCTCGAAAGGTTTAACGGCATCATTGCAAAATTTATTGGTGGTAAGAGGACAAATTACATCCAAAAGCAGTCTTACCAAGCGCGATGTAATGCGGCAGTTATATCATTTAATACAAAACAGCCACTCTCAAGATTACATAAAAAATATATAGGCAAAAGTCCCTCTGGCAGGATATCAAAAGTGGAATAAAGAAGACAGAGGCATTTAAGTAAATCCATTCTTTATAAAAGAAATAAAAGCAGAAAGTTTTTTTGAAAAAAAAAACAATAATTCGCATTATGGAGAACATTGCAACCAACCCGATGTTCCATCAGAAATATTCGAAAAAAGCAAAGCTCTGTTATTTCAAGAATTGGAAAATAGAAAAATGATCGATTGCGAATTGAAAAACTTACGGTTATTCAAGGTGAAAGCAGCGAGTGGTTGGAATTACGTAGAAAAATGGTAACTGCGTCTAACTTTGGCAAAATTGTCAATAGTTAACAACACAAAATGCGCCAATTTAGTTAAATCCATGACTGAAAATGGGATTTGAGCAACGTAGCATCAATTTGCCATGGAAAAGAAAATGAAACAACTGCACTAGAATGAAAAATATGTCTAGAAAAAGTGGAAATTCAGCAATGTGGATTATTCATTGACCCTAAATTTCCATTTTTGGGAGCTTCTCCAGATGGAATATCTGATGATTATATTTTTGAAGTCAAATTTCCCATTACAGCGCATAGAATCTGGTTAACGGAAGCGACAAGAAAAAGAAAAGTTACATTTTGGAAACAGAAAGATGGAAAACTTGAAATCAGCATCAAACATCACTGGTACGTTCAAGTTCAAGGACAGGTCCATATATAATTTCTTTTTATTTATTTATTTTTTATTTTATTTCTGGAAAAATACAGCGCATACAATATACATACGTGTGCATAAATGTAGAAAAAAAAGAAAAACATTACGCCTATAATCGTTTATTACACATTTGGATTTCAGCATATTACACTTAAAAATTAATTATAAAATAAACAAAGTTCATATTAAATATAAAAAATATATAGAAAACCGATGGGAGAGGTAGGGAATTGGAAGTGATT
Source organism: Micropterix aruncella (assembly GCA_944548615.1). NCBI lineage: Eukaryota > Metazoa > Arthropoda > Insecta > Lepidoptera > Micropterigidae > Micropterix > Micropterix aruncella. The sequence goes on from OX155957.1 coordinate 28,622,579, forward strand.
AGGAAGAAGGAGTTAGACGATGGTATGTGTATATGTATATAGATATAAATAAAGATATAGATAGGTCGTATAGTGGATATATAAATACAGATATTTATTGATGTTTATAGGTATTTATAGATATATAATAAATATTTATAGATATTTATAAATATTTGTGGTAGCTACTGATATGTTGTATATATATCCTTCTAGCCGTGTTCGGCCACAGCGACTGCATTGTAGATTCTAGTGACTTCTTTAGTCTTCTCAGAGTCCACTGTTCGGAAGCAGTCAAGTGCGCAGGCTATATTATAGTGCACAGGTGGGCGCGCGACCACGGGTGCACTCTCTCTTCCTCCCTCTTCTGAACCCGATGGAACGCAGACCGTTACGACCAGAGAAAAGTTTGGATGCAGATAAAATAAAATAAATCAATTAATCGCTAACGCAGCAATGACTGTCATTGTTAAATTTTTACTCAATATTGCAGAGCTATTTTTTCGGATTTAGTTCGTTTTTCACACTGTCATTTATGAAATTGGTAGTTATGGCTTGTGGTGATGTTTGAGTTTTTTCTGGAGCTATTGTAGAGATGACCGGTGACTTATTGGTAGTTGTTGTAGTAGGCGGTGATATAGAAGATGCATTATTGGATTTATCCTGGTTTTCTGATGATCTCGTGTTGTTGCTCATGGGGCTGTGTTGAATACAGCATACAGTCTCTTGTTCCGACATTATACAAAATTGTGATAGTTTCCCTTTTGGCAAATCCCCCTCAGTTTTTGGACAATTTTTCGCCGGTAGACATACTCCTAAAACGCCATTTATTTCACATGACTCTTCACGGCAGTGTATATGCCAGGTCCCTTGGCACTTCAGCAAGGGCTCTTTCCAATACTGGTAACGGTGATTATGTTGAAAAGGCATTGGTTGTCAGCTATCGCCACTTGCAGAGGTCCACCACTATCGCCTCCACAAGAGTCTCGTAATCCTTCTAAGCTGCCAGCGCACAATTGATCGTCCTTATACCTTGCGGTAACCTCCTTCTGAGAGTCTTTGCATATAGTCTTCGAAAGGTGGCTGGTCAATCAAATCCACCACCACCTTCAGTAAGTCCTCCGATGTATCTTCAGCAAAGTCGATCTGCCTTCAGCCAGTAACTACAGCTCGCTTGTTTTCGATGGTCGACTTTTCCATAGACACGCTGGTCGAATATTTAAAGTGAACAGCTCAGACCGATCAGATCCTTCGGGACGCGTCCCGTGTTAACCGCGAGTTAATCCAGACTATAGAATTGCACTATAATCACTAAAATTTATTATTTAATTATTATTTAGAGGGGAGAAAATTTTAAAATATGTTGACACTTAGAATTTAAATTTCGAATTTTATTTTGTTGTATAGAAAGTATATAACTAATTACTATAGGTATTAACAAGCTCGTTAGGTGCAATTGATTTGAATAATTCTTTAACGAACGTCGGTTGGTTGAGGTTGAAAATGTCGATGGTGGAGAAACAAGAGTCGTACGTGCATATCAGCCCATAAGCGATGGAATGTTTCCCGTAGTTGGTATTGGCACGAGATACCTCAAACGTGCGTGAATTGCGAATTAATCGCTGAGGAACGAAAAAACGTAAGTTTTCAACAAGGTATGAACTATCTGTGGTATTGTGGATAACTTTAAAGAAAGTGTGCTGGAAAGAAACTGTAACTGGAACGATACATATAACTGGAAAGGAAGTGTGCCTATTTACATTTTGGTCTGGTAAAAACGATCTCCTCAAAACCGAATATATACAGACGAATGATTTGATTTGGACAAATGTCATGGAAAAAACTTGTTTGTTTTTATATGGACTGTGTATTACCTGAAATTATCGATCCAGGAGTATGAAGGAATATGGATTTAAGGGAGCCTGAATACACTTTGAAAGAAGCAAATAAAAGAAACGACACGATAAAACGAAAGAAATCGGTTCCTCTCCCTTGTCCAACGCTTAAGCGGTAGTTAGTTTTCAGTGATTCCATCACAAAGTGAGCAAAGAACTCACAGAGAATGCACTTGCCAATAACACTCCAAAGCAAAGCACAAGCAATATAGAGCCACCGAAAAGTACACGATATTCCAAATCTGTGCTGAGTACAGATCTAATTAATAATGATGAACAGGCTTTTGAAAATGTATTATCATTTGATGAATTTTAATTACAAAAGTCGGCGCACCACTACAAAGCGACACTGTCAAGGCTACAAAAAGGAAGTCTCAAATGTACTGCGCAATTTTAAATGTATTTATTCGTCTCTTTACATTTAATATGTATGTATCTACTCAGAAATAACAGACTACTTTGCCAACCAGAAATGTCTTCATGATTTTTTGTCTTAATGATTTTATATTTTAATTAATAATTATTTATTTTTAATGATGTGTATTTCTTTAAAGTTTACAATGATGTGCTTACAGTATCTAAAAATAAATTATATTACTTTTTAATTAAATAATTTTTTAATGATAATGTACAAGGCGATGGGTGTCGTTATGTCCTCCTCAAAGAACTATTATACCGCGAATAAATAGTTCGATACACAATGTTGTTTTTTAATTCGATTCTAAATGTTTTTTCTGCCAAAAAATACTATCAAAAACTGTCACTACAACTATCAAAAAAATACTAAAGCTGTATCTCACGGAACATGAATTGCGATTTATATCATTTAAAAGCCCTTGGAAAACTGTATCCAAAACAGTTAACGGCATTTCTCCAATTGTCATCTATCACCATTTAAAATAATTTTAAAATGTCGAAAATTAATTAGTGACAGGTGACTCTTCTTACATATCGCAAATGAAATTCTGTAAGATATGGCTTCTGTCAATTTTTGACAGTGATAGTTTGGTTTAACAGTTGACAGCCAAAATCTAATGGGCGCATTCCAGGGTGATACTATCCCTATGTTCCAAATTTCAACTCAATCGGTTCAACGGCTCGGCAGTTATCGTGAGAGATTACATACAGGCAAACAGACATACATTTCTCTGAAAATGGTCTTAATCATCTTGGTGGACCTCAAAATGGACATCTCTATCGTTATCTAAACATTTTTTTCCGCACGATCACAACACCTTCCCTACCAGTGGCAGCCGGGAAAGTAATATAATGTTCAAGTTTAGATGATGATAAAGCGTAGCCTTCTTCACCAGCGTAGGTACATGACACTTGCATAATCCCAAAATATAAATCCCATTGCAATAGTGTATACCTAGTGTGTTTAGTCCAGACATCGATAGCGAGTGAATATCGCTGCGAGATGAGTCAACATAATAAACACCTGCCCCGTCGCGAGGGGAGGGGGTAAGTAGGCGGGGCTTAAAAACTCAGATACGGTTTATTTTTTAAGTAGTACGTCGCCTTAACCAGGCTCGGTTATTTAATCACGAGCTTCTCCATCATTATTCGCAATTCTTAATAGTAGACATTTACGGTAACTGTATAGTCAGACTGCAAGAAGATGTAACAGAAAACGCCGGCCCAGGATCTCATATTTGAAAATAATGCAAATTTTCAATTTTACCATGGTTGCACAAACGAAAACATTTGAGCAAAAACAAACGACGGAAATTAAAATAAACAGTTGATTCTTAAAAAGGAATAACATGGCCTTGAATTAAAATTGATTTGAGTTTGATATTCCAACTCAAACCCTAGTTATCCAAGTTCAAAGTGGCCAGTGTCAAAAAACCAGCAATTACATAGGTAAGGATCCAATATTAAATAGTCTATAATATATTTTTTATTTGAATAAGCTAGCGTTTTTAGTCTTCAAGATATTAAGATTAATGTTGGTGACCCGAATTCATTGCTCCTGAGTGTGTGCAAAATACGAAAAACGTTAAAATTCTAAACTATAAAGTTGTCATTTGGTGAATTTTGGCTAAATGGAGACGGTATATTATGTAAATAGAATAATTACAATCGGAGTAGATACATTCAATTATAGAGCGATCAATCAACAACGACGCCTCGAAATTGCTTATCTTCAGATTCGCGAGTTCAGGCTGTAAATTTCGATCCAATTGAGGACTTTACGAGGATCACAGGCGTTGTAATACGTTTTCGTTTGATTGCTCGACGCGACGACACCGTTACATAAAGAGAAAAGAGAGTCTCGGGGTGGTGGTAGGTCAACGGAAGGGGGGGGGGGGGTAACATAATTGGACCCGTGATGTAGGAAGTCACACTTTTACAACGGCTATTACGCACGAGTAAATTCAGCTATATTATTTTATTGAAGATGTTATATCTTTAAAAAATGCTCAGTACGAGCAACTAAGCAACTTTTAATATATTTTTTTTTGGAAAACAAAAAAAAAAATATTTTTTTTTATTTTTTTTTATTTGAAAATTTGAAGAACTTGGCTGGAACTATCGGTAGGTAAAATAAACAATATCAGCGATATTTTACCTACCCCTAGATAGCACATAGTGATCAGCGCTTTTTATACTTTTTTCAACAAATAAAATTTTTCCATAAAAAAAAATATATTTTTTCACATTTTTTTATCAAAAGTTGCTTTTATGCTCATACTGATTCACCCCTTTCAACGTTGCCGCTTAATTAAAACTCACCCTGTATATAAAAACACTATGTATATTAAAAAAAAGGAAACTATCTGAAAGTATTGATTATATAGATAGGGAAGTGTTTTTCAACCTTTTTTAGATCGCGACCCCCTTTTTGGTAATAAAAGTAAGACTCACGTGACCCCCCCCCCCCCCCTTAGACTGTAACTTAGTTCTTATGATCCCCTTTAGTCTCTTTAACAGCTGTAACTGTAAGTATCTAATAAATTAGCTGTAACTGTAAGTATCTAACAGCTGTAACTGTAAGTATCTAAAAACAATTGCGAAAACGACATTAATTTCAACTGTTGTGCACTTTCAAGCTGTATCTAACTGTTTCCATCTTAGATCAACATAAAGTTTTGTGAAAGCAATAGCAACAAATAATAAATATATTTTCTCTTGCAAAGCCTGTACATGTTGGCATATTAAAGAAATAAATATTTTGTATAATTATTTTTTTCAATTTTTAGATAGCCTGCGACCCCCCTCCCCCCCGTCTTATCGCGACCCGCCGGTTGAAAATCACTGATTTAGGGTATTAGATTGCTCAATGTCATAGTACATTTTGGCAACACTTCTAAGCCGGCGACATGCGGGTGGCGCTGATAGAATTGCCCGGCGAAACTATTTTTGGCCATATATAATACGAGTAGCATTAATAATGAATGTTTTTTATAAATGATTGATTGATTATAAAAACTCAATAATTTCACCAAAAACAACAATAATAGCATGCAATTATTAATGCTATAATCGTATTTTTATAGGCTGACTACATTACAGAAATAATAAGAAGAGATAAAATTCCATCTATTAGTCAGTCTATCTCTAAATGCGTAATTATTATTAATGAAACTTGACAACTTCTAAACGAAAAATCTAAAAAGCAAATAAAAATTGACATCTTTCTGATTATTTGTTTTCTTTCTAATAAGAGCTGTGATTTAAAATTCGTTTCTTATTATAATATTATTTTATTTCGAGATAAGAGTGTTTGCGTATATGCGTGTTTAGAGCGCCATCTATATTGTGCCGCACAAGACTACTTAATATATGGAACTATGAGTACTATCTACACGTTGCGTTTCATAGTAAAATCCTAGCTACAAAATCGTAGTATGGCATTGACCAATCTAATGTCCTATATAATCAATGCTCGAAGGATACATAGTTCATAGCTTACTTTGTACTAATAATACATGTCATTTTTTAAACATACTAATAGAAAAGGCACACACGTATCGGTTATCATGATTAAACACACTTTATGAGAAACCATCAATGCTTATTGCACTTTGTAAAAAAATGCTTTCAGACGACTTCTGAATAGAAAATCGTTTAATCAAATGTATATGTGTCGTCTAATTTCAAAGTCCACCAGATCCACTTTTAAAAAAAGAATAATACATATTTATTTATTTGAGTTCTATGTTCCCAAAACAACTACGCCAAATTCCAAGGTGATGCTAAAAACCAGTAATCAATTTCAAACTCCGTTACAGCCATGACAAATGGTTTTCAAATGCCGCCATATCAGTACTGATCAATCAGAGCAAAGAAATCATCGAAAGACTGTCATGGCGACTAACGGCGAGTCTATTGGCTCTCCTGTGTTTTTGGTGACGTCACCGCCTGTAGTTAGTAGCATAAGCAGTCAGATACTAGACTTCATTAACAAAACCCGCCTGATCCAAATTTGAATATCAAAACCAGCTTATGTCATATTTCCTAACACAATAATACGCTTATTTTACTGCTGAAAAACTCTAACAGATCCAGATACATCTATTAGAGTTTGAAATTAAACGACAAATATTTTGAGCCCAAAAACGTCGCCTAAGTTTACTACCTACAGCTGCCTACAGTAAACTGAATCAAGCATTCTTACAATTTCACATAATCCACAAACACACCTTTCCCTCCCCCGTCTCCTATTTCCTATCCATAAGACAAGTAAATATTAAGCATTAAGTCATATTTAAATTATGTCAGTTTTTTCCGCTTTTTATGATGATGAAGTGGAAGACGTCGATCGCTTCAAAGGTGATTTCATGGGAGAATAGAATAACATCTCACAGAATAATAGAAGAATATCTTACATACCTTCTCGTCGAGGGCTTTGTGGTGCTCGAACAGGCTTTTGAGAGCCTTGAGCACCTCCACTTCTGAGGATACTCCTGACTGCGCGGCCGCCTGCCTCTTCACCACCGTCATGCGCAGCGATCGCTCGTGCCGTGACACCAAACATTCCAAGTGCTCTAGTAGTAACTGTAATAAAAAATAAAGCAGGTCAAGTGTGAGTTTAACTCGCGCGCCGAGGGTTCTGTGCCTTATTAAGACGGGGATTCCTGTTTTCAAACATTTTAAAAACACATTGGGATATTACATACGAGGCAGACGCGAACGCCTGCGTCTGTTTTTAGGATATCACAATGAAGTAACTCCCTGCATTTATTTCATTACATTTCTAAAGCCACTTATAGGAAGAATTAAATTAGACGAATTGAGAGATGTGCTTCGTCCGGTGCCGCCCAACTAGGCCTAAGCTTGTTCTAGGGCAGGCGCTTGTTATTTTTCAGTTCAGGGGTCTTGTATCTTATTAAGATAGGAATTCCTGCTATGACACATTTTAATAATGCATTAGGACATTACATACGAGGCAGACGCGTATGACTGCATCTGTTTTTAGATATCATATTGACGTCATTCCCTGCGATTACGACTTTTTGCGTAGGCATGACGACAAATGATTTCACGTCGCAGGTGTGCTGCGTATTCGCGTCAGAGCCGGTCCACACGATGCGATGCGGCGCCGCACCGCAAAGATTTCGCCGTATGAAAAATTGAAATACGAGTAAATAAAAAACAACATTTACTTTTTTTTTTATTTCTCTGTCGTGGTAGATTTACTGACGTTTTATAGAAATCTCTCGAAATTGACGTAAATTAAGTTGAAAACAACGAGTATGATATTCAACGGGTTCTAATAGATACATAAGTACTTGGGAAAACGCTCAAAGCAAAGCATTAAATACATAAATACAGAATTCTCGCAACCAAATAGTTTTGTTTATGTTTCAACTTGCTTGTGGACTCGACGAGAACTTTTCACATTAATTAGACAAAACTTCATCTCTTTGAACGGATAGAAACGAAGGCAAAAGGTAAATAGTGGCGTCATTAGCTATCCTAGCCAGTAGTAGCAAAGGCATGGCGAGCACCAGCATATTAATTTTTTATTATTTTATTTATTTAGGCGATTCACAAATAAATTACAATTTACAACTAAAACATCCAATTAAATGTTATAATAAATTATTTATTCCACAGCAAGAAATTAAATTCAATTATTAAATTATGTTTACTTTGTGCTTGGGCGGATATTCTATAAACAAAGAGTTGCATTAATTTATATAATACGAGGTTTAAAAACAACATCACAAATACATAAATTAATTTTGAAATAAAAGAAATAGGTAAAATAATCAAAACCATGATGGTTATTAAATAATCAGAATGAAATAATAATAATATAATATATAAATTAAATAGTACATAAATTTTATCAGTTATACATATTAAAAGAGATTAAAATAATCATAATCGTCAGTCATCAGATAGTCATAAACATAATCAAATAATTCAAATTGACAAATCAATAACTTTAATCAATTATAAAGTTAAGAGCAGCTACAATAATTCTAATCGTCATAGTTATAAAATAGCCATTAATATTTAAAATAGTTTTCTGTTTATTTGAGTATTACCATAATCTAGCAGCCACTTCCTTGACTCTTTTTTGAAGACATGCTGACTGGGTGTCTTTTTTATATAAACAGGAAGGATTTTATAAATTTTTGGCCCAATGAAGGAAAAATATCTTTGTCCAAAAGTTGTTCTCATGAGAGGCACATATACATAAACTCCAGCTGCTCTCCTGGTTGTCAATGTTTTTTAAGTATTTGATGGTAGGGTTTCGTACGTAGATGAATTAAAATATGTTTTGCATATAATAATTAAACTAACGCTTGAAACATTAAGTTCCTTAAATAATAAAGATTTTTAAAAGATTGTTTTTATAACACACTTTTGCTCAATATAAAGTGGTTTAAGAATTCATCCAAGAAAAGTGTGTCTACTGTCTGAGACCACAATATCTTAAGAACCTGTTGTCCGATTTGAAAAATTCATTCACCTATGTATTTTATTCATCAATGGGAAAAGCTTGCTGCTTGGATATAGGGTTGTATACAATACAGGGTCCGCCATGTAACGTTTTTTTTTTCAACTAGTGCTTATTTCGTGTATGGCAACACTTACCTCATGTCTGATTTGACAGATAATTAGTTTTATCCTTCCGCTGAACGAATATGGTTGTGTATACGCTTGAACAACGCTGGGAAATCTTGCGACATTACTTTGAAAATCATGGTAATGTTGCAGAATGTGTGCGAAAATTGCGTACGGATTTTGGAAGAAGAGAAGCACTGTCAGCTCCGTATGTTCGTTACCTTGTGAAAAAAGTGAAAGAAACTGGCATCCTCATCGATAAACCAACGCGTGAAAAGCCAAAAACAGTGCGTACACCCGAGAATATTGCTGCTGTGGCCGAAAGTGTGTGTGAATCGCCATCAACATCAGTTCACCGTCGTTCTCAACAATTGGACATTTCGCAGACATCATTGAGACGAATTTTGCGTAAAGACCTTGGTATGACGCCGTACAAAGTCCAATTGGTTCAGGAGTTGAAGCCAACTGACCATCCAATGCGTTTTCGCTTCGCTAAGTGGGCCTGCGATCGACTTGCAGAAGATGCGGATTTTGCCAAAAAAATCATCTTTTCAGATGAAGCTCATTTCCATCTTGGCGGGTATGTAAACAAGCAGAATTGTCGCATTTGGGGCACAGAAAACCCGCACGCATTCATTGAAAAGCCGGTGCACCCAAAACGAGTCACTGTTTGGTGCGGATTTTGGTCCAGAGGCATAATTGGGCCATTTTTCTTCGAAAATGAGCAAGGAGTGGCCGTTACCGTCAATGGCGATCGTTATCGGGCCATGTTGAACGAATTTTTGTTCACAGAAATTGAAGAGGAGGATATTGGCAACATTTGGTTTCAACAGGACGGCGCTACGTGCCACACAGCCAACGCTACACTTGATGTTTTGCGCCCTGTTTTTGAAAATCGCATTATCAGCCGCAGAGCTGATGTCGTTTGGCCACCTCGGAGCTGCGATTTGACACCGTTGGACTACTTTTTGTGGGGTGCCGTCAAAGATAAGTGTTACGCCGACAAACCAGAGACAATTGACGCTTTAAAGGTCAATATTCGTGAAGCCATTGGTGAAATACAGCTGCACACAATCGATAATGTACTTAAAAATTGGACCCATCGTGTAGGCTACTGCATGGCCAGCCGAGGCAGCCATTTGAATGAAATTATTTTCCATCATTAACCGGAGGGATTGTACTTTTAAATAAAAAAAGAAATTTGAAAAAATATTCAGTAGTTTTTTTTTATAGCATTTTCAAAAAAAAAAGTTATTTGGCGGACCCTTTAGTTGTTTTTTCTAAATAAATAAAAAAATGGTAATGGGAGTTGCCAATGTATTGCCACTATTTTTGAGCAGAATTTAGAATTCGAGTTGGCACCGGATCTTATAATACTTAAGGAGATACATGTAATACTGTTAGGGCCTAGTTTTATTCTAAACAAACTTTAATTTAAATAGTCTAAATAATCAAATCAATTAAATTTGTCATCGCGCAGTAGACGCGATACATCGAACATCTTACCGTATATAGGCGACAAGTCGCGCACGTCCCTAATGAATTTTAAATCGAGTAAGGTAGAATATTTTTATATAGAGAAGAGAAATCTTCCTTTTTTTTTTTGGCTGGCAAGCACCGAAGAGGACGGTCGACAAGAGAGCGGCCGCTCCGCCGCTGGCGGAGCGGGCCGGCTACCGCCCAGTTAATTATTCATTTTGTGCCATCAGTCGTTAGTCGACACAGTCTAAATTTGTGAACTCTAAAATCTATAACTAAACTCAGTTCAACATCCGGGCAGGACCTCAGCGGATTCCATACCTTATACAGGCAAGTCTTCTATCTGTAACCATTAGCTTCCCCTCATAAAGTCAGATTTTAAAAATAATAAATTTAAATTAAAAGATTGTTTTAAAGCCAAATCCCCCGTAAATTACCGTTGCCATATCTTCGTTGGCGAATAAATTAGAGTCATATAAAATCAAAATTTATTAAATTGAGTACGTCGAAATAGAGGTAGGTAGTGCGTAGGATGTGCTATAATTCCTGGTGTCTAAGCATCGCATTCCGCCTTCTCGCCTCAATCGATTTCTCTAGTACCATTTAAATATTGATTCGGAAATAACAATTTAAAATTTAAAATCGTATCCGGGGAGCAGGTGATAAAAATCCAGAAGCAACCTCCCAGTACTCCCGAGGGTAGCAGTGTGTTCCTCCTGTATCCCAGAACCCGAAGAACCACAGTACCTGTCCAAAGTCCCACTTCGCCGAATTTAGTCCTGAAAAATTGAAAGCCGTAATGTCCAATTTTCAAGAATCTAATCTTAGAATAATTGCTAATTTATATTACTCGGATTCGCCATATGCTATGGCTTAGCTTTCTTTCTTATGATTAAATAAAATATATTTTTCTGTTAAAATAAACCTTTTCATTTAAGTTAATAATCATTATTGAGCGGATTGAAGAAATTAAGACGGTAGCTAAAAATACCGCCGGGTCAGAGCGGGCTATAGTCCCGTAGGTACCCGACTAACACAGGACAGAGTAATGTTTCAGGGCAAGGGATAAATAAAAGAATAATTTTATAAAAGAAAGTTTAAAATCATATAATTAATTTTATCATTTAGCGGAGAAAGGAACCGCAGTACTTTATTAATTATTTGCAGCAATCTGCTGGTTTATAGCGTACTTAAATTCAAATTAGCATTTCTCGTTTTTTTTAATATAATTATCTAGTAATCATTTCCAATATCCTCATTAGACGATTTAGCCATTGATGGTGGTAAGGCGGCGGACGGCCAGCGAGGGCGAGCGCTCCAAGCGGGCGCGATCGCCACGCCGGCGCAGTACCTCGTCGGTACGCCGATAGAGGGCGCGGTGAATAAATTATAATATTCGATCTCGTCGCCGCCGCGCGGTAAAATTGATATCGCTTCTTCTTCTTTTAGTCCTCTCACAAGTTATATCGAAATTCAGCTTATAATAAAACGCAACTAGGATATTTGACCGTCCATTCACTTTGAATGCTCTCGACATTTGGACGACGTCAACACGGGATTTTAACCACCCCTGAGCACGACTGAGCTACCGTGGTATCCTTGGCGTCGCTCCACTCCCACGCACAAAGGTAACTTCCCAGGCGGAGGGAGGCCCTTTGCATTTGTTTATGTGGTCTAACATCTATTTCTCGCATGTGTAGCTGGCGCCTCTACAAATAAATAAACTTTTATCGTTACACAAAGCAGCCTTCAAGACAACTTTACTTTATTTTCATTAGACACATAACAATACTTAAGGAGATACATATCATACTTAAGGAGAAACACAGCTTTTTCCAAAAGTATTACGCACTCTCGTATTTTTACAAAATTTCGGCAACTATCCGTTGGGAGCGCTTCATTTTTTGTAACAGTTTGTCGCTATCTTTTGAGGATATTTTAGATAATTTGAAAGAATTTATTGGGCTATAATACATTCTGGCCGACACAAATCCGTAAATCGTTTATTATTTCGCAAGACTCCAGTCTGCCGGCTTTGCTCGTTCGTTGTGGCCAAACGCGATCATCAGTGCTTTGTTTTCAATCTCTTAGAAATTTAGCTTATTTGTGAAGTGAAATTTAGTGAAGTCATCAGACATCTACGATGTCTGATGACTTCACTTCCAGCCAACGGTCGGAAAGAAGTGCCTTGATACCGCATCTCATTGAATCTAGAAGACAAGGTCATTCTGCCAGGCTAAAAGGAACAAAATTATTCATAGACAACCGTGTATGGACAAAAGAAATGCTGGAAAAGGCCAAAGATAATCAGCGTAATAGTACTGTTAGTAATCCATTACAAAATAGTACACCACGCGAGAGAAGCGGTGTAAATTCTCCAGTTCCTATGATGCCTATCTATCAATTAAGCGAGCAGACGGTCACCAACGCAACTCATCGTCCAACTAAAAAGCCAGCAAAAACTGCAACAGCCCAGGTGAGTGATGATGATCATCAATCTGAAGTATGTAGTTTGCGCATGAGAAAAAATACCCTTAGCACCAGGACAAATTTGCTTCGATCCGCCACACTCAGTGCGAGTCTACGAAAAAGGGCTGCGAAAAGCGTAAATGTCGCAAGCAAAAAAAAACTTCATGGAAAAACTGATGACAACACCACTGCAAATGAACCGGAAACATCTGCAAACGCCACGTCAAATAGCCAAAGTAACACTACTCTCAGCCCGCCCTCTACTAGTCAAGCCGCAAATAACTCTGGACCTCATTCCATTTTGTACGAAGTATCTGCTCTAAAAAACTAAGTAATGAACAAAAAAACAGCGCCCTGATAATTGCTCACGGAAATATACGAAGCATAATTAACAAATTGGACCATCTGCAATTATTCTTATCAACACTTCAAGAACAACCGGATTTCCTGTGTATTACAGAGACCTGGCTGAACAAACATAATGCATCATTGGCGCAGTTACCCGGCTACTACATCGCTGCAAGCCAAATCAGACAACAACGGGAACATGGCGGCACAATGATCTTCGCTAAAAACAAATACGTCACAGAAACGATTGATTTGTCACTTCTCGTAGACGAAATCCATTTTGAAGCAGTAGCAGTAAAAGTAAAGTCGTTAAATCTTGTAATTATCTGCGTGTATCGTTCGGGTGGATCCTTTGAAAATTTCATCGATAAATTCCATACGCTTCTAAATCAAACTTACAAAAATAGACAGGTATGTATTTGTGGCGACTACAACGTTAATTTTCTAACCAAATCAAAGGATAAAAATAAATTTACCAACATTTGTAAAGAATTTAATTTCTGCCATTTATTCAAAAACGAACCCACCAGAATAGATCCGGTCACTGGCAATGAATCCCTACTTGATAACATAATTGTAAATATACCTAAATCGAATATACGCCTAAAGACCATAGATCCCGGGTTATCGGATCATGCATTTCATGTTATTGAGATTGATGATATTTTTAAGCGTACTCAAAATGATGTATTTAAAACAAGGAGGAACTTTGCTAAAAGTAATCACACCGTGTTTAGAAAATGGGTTGATTCGTTAAACTGGGACTATCTTCAGACAATAGATGACACTAATATGGCCTATACGTGGTTTCACAATCGGATAAATGACTGCTTTTCGAAATCATTTCCAATAATAAGGAAAAAAGTTTATCTCCAACCTACCAACAAGCAATGGATTACTCCAGTTCTTGTATATCGCTGTAGGTTGAAGAGAAACACATTGAAAAACAAAATGTTCAAATATGACCCTTTATATCGAAAACTCTTCAATAAAATGTATTCAAGGTTAAGAAATGATATTCGCGCAGCTAAAAGAAAATTCTACTCTCAAAAAATATTTTCCTCACGAAATAAAGTAAAAACAGCATGGTCCATTATAAACGATGAAACCGGAAAATTGAGAAAAGGATTTAGCGCATCATTATCCATTGAAATAAATAAAAAACTCGAAACAAATGCTCTGGTTTTGAGCAACGTATTCAATAACTTCTTTATCAATAAACCTTTTAGTCTGGCATCTGCAATTCAGACCCCAATTACAACAGCATATGAAAAGTTGAAATTAATGAAAAAAAATTATAATTCGATATTCCTGAAACCCACATCTGAGATGGAAATAGCCAAATTTATAAACTCATTGAAAAATAAAAAATCCACTGGGATAGACAATTTTCCAGTTGATATACTAAAGAAATCCAGTGATATTTTATCTAAACCCCTCAGTATATTATTTAATATGTCGTTAAGTAATGGGGTCTTCCCTGAATGCTATAAAATGGCAAAAATAGTACCGGTCTTTAAAAAAGGTGATATACATAATATCGAAAACTATCGACCCATATCTTTATTGACCGTATTCTCTAAGGTTCTAGAAAAAATAATAGAAGTCAGGATACGTGACTTTTTGAAGAAAAATAATATTTTGAGCAACACACAATTTGGTTTTATGAAAAAGAAATCGACCCAACAGGCAATGTTGAAGTGTTGCAATCAAATACATACATGTCTAAATATGAAAAGGTTTTCGGCTGCCATTTTTTGTGACCTCAGTCGAGCCTTTGATTGCGTCCAAACCGATCTTCTACTTGCAAAATTAGACTATTATGGCATCCGAGGTACGGCAAATAACCTATTCAAGACTTATCTGCAAAACAGAATGCAAAAAGTGGAAATAGCCAATATTGGCAGAGATCTAATCGAGTCCGTAGCAACTTCCGAAATACTTACTGTCAATATTGGAGTACCCCAAGGCTCAATTCTTGGACCGTTGCTTTTCATTATTTACATAAATGACCTGAGTCCAAATCTATCTAAATGTGAAGTCACCCAATTTGCAGACGATACTAGCGCTGTAGTTGAAGCTGACAACATATTTACTCTCACTGCCAATCTCAATACATCTCTTGATGAACTTGATGATTGGTTTAATGCGAACAAGATGTCTCTAAATATGTCTAAAACTGTTATTTTAAATTTTAATAACAAGACATCATCTATAAAAGTTAACTACCCGGTTGAACTTGCGGAATCAGTTAAATTCCTCGGACTACATCTGGATGCAAAGATGTCATGGAATCTACATATAGAGCATGTTAAGTCAAAACTTTCGTCAGCCTGCTATGCTCTATTACGCATCAGAAATTGTTTGGAGAGAACTGAAGTAATATCGGCCTATTACGCGCTAGTTGAGTCACACCTGCGCTATGGTATTCTTTTATGGGGTAATGCAGCACACATCAACAGTGTATTCACTCTCCAGAAAAGAGCCATACGTGCGATAGTAGGTATTGGTCCACGGCAGTCATGTCGTGAACACTTCCAAAAACTAGGGATATTGACCGTATATGCGATTTTTGCTCAAGAAGCTCTTTGCGAATTCTATTGCAATAAGAGCTCGGCCATATCCCACGAGGAAGTACATCGGCATGACACCAGGAATAAAACCCTGTATCTCCAACCGTTCGTAGCACGTACTGCCAAGTTCCAGGCGACTAGTCGATACTTAGGCCTCAAACTTTTCAATAAATTGCCCGAAAGATTAAAAGCAATTAAAAACATCGATATTTTCAAGAGATCCATCCGAGTCTATCTGCTTAAAATCAACATGTATGCCCATAACGACTTCTTAAAATATTTTGAAAATACATAGCATCGTATCTACCCATTTAATCTAATACATATTATTTACCGTAAATTGTTTTGTTGTAAACTGTTATCATATAGTCTATGTTTTTGTAAATTGGTAAGTTTAAAACTATATATTGTATATCATCTCTTGTCTAAATTGAGTAACTAGTTTAAGATTAATTACTGTCATTCCTACACAATTGTATGGTTGTATTGGAAATAAATACCTTTTACTTTACTTTACTTTACAAATGCCGAAAAGAAATAAACGTGTGCAGCAACGCTTACGAATACAGTTGCTAAACAAACAAGGCAAGTCACGATTGCTAACCGAAACACTGCTTATTTTCTTGGTTGAACTACAGGGTTTGAGGGACGATATATGTTTTTTAATGATGCTACAAAAAAGGAAACAGACGAGTTTCTCATGACAGAAGGGAGCTGAGTCCGTAGCCGGGCTGAGTGACTTGCGAAAGGATTAAGAGAGACATGTAAATATATTAAAAAGAATAAATATCACGACTGCCGTTACAGAAAGTGAACAATTGTATTAATAATTATTTCTATTACGGTTTTATTTTTGAAATATTTGTGGTTTATGTATTTATTCATATATATATACGTGTATATTTCCGGAATGTACTCAATCAGACCTTTCATTTGACACTAAACACGACATATTTATTATAATTTATTGACATTTGGACATTTAGACAACTACTTATCTGATATTTGAACAGTTAAGGTAGGTACCCTATGGATGACGCTCGGGATGACGTAACCATTCTAAAAATACCGCACACTTCTAATTCGATTCGAGAGTTTAGACGTTATGGTTGAATAAAGAAACGGAAAACATACATAGATGAATCCTGAACACACTACACTCCGTTTTTGTCCGGCAGTTGTGTAAAAAGGTGAGCGTTGAGGAGGAATTAAAAGCGTGGTGACCTGCTACGACCCTAAAGTGGAAGACCATGACTATCAAGAAAACGAAAGTTTTCCGTAAATGTTAATAGTAATCTAAAAATTTCCGAATCTAAAGAAGAATATTTTTGATCTCATCCGAATCTAAAGAAGGACATTTTATTAGGTGTGCTACTTTCTAGATGCACCCAAAAAGCCCTCGCCATCCAAATTAATGAAAACGCTTGGCCTTACCTAATGTGGATTTTTTGATTTCGGCCTTAATATTCAGCTGGATAAGTAATCGCTCAAAAAATCCCTAAACATCGCAAAAAATATCTATAACAAAATAACTTACTCTAAAATTCCAGAAGGGGCTATAAAAATTAAGAATATCCATCAAAAAAATATACATGGGAATATGCCGGGGACAGCTGGAAGTGTTTTCTCGTGTCGGTGTCAACGAAGAGGACTCAATAGCTAATGAGCTGGAAAGTGATTAACCCAAATGAATAAACAATCAATATGGGGCGATATCATCTGTAGGGCGACCATGCGACAGCGATCAAATTGAAACGTACAGGTTCATATATAAGATTATGTACAGAACGTAAAGCAAGATGTATAAATCAGAATGTAGTTGTTGATACGCATATGACTGGAGAAAAAACTCGTTTATTTCTTAACCAAAGACGATGGGTTGTACTGCAAAATGATGATCACAAGACATACAAATATTCAGGCACACCAAGTACACTAACATAGAGAAGATGAATTATACTCGTATACTAGATCTTGAGCGCAGCTCCGGATCTACGATTTTTCCGAGGCGGTGCAAAAACTTGACATTGGCGCCCCTCCCTTCTAGTATTAAGATTTTTGATTTAAAAAAAAAACACAAAACAAAATTTGTTTTGCGAGTTTTTTTAAAATATTGAATATATTTAGTATATATACTAGGTGGAATTTTTGTAACCGGGGAATAAGAACCCTTAAATAAATTTGTCCTCTTTATTACGTATTTACTAATAACTTTCCTTATTTGTGATATTAATATACAGGCAGAGTTTTTAATTAGTGGCATAAATAAAGTGGGTTAATGTAATGTACGAGAAAACAAGAAAGTTTTATTTTAAAAAATGATAAAAAAAAACAAAAACAAAAACAAAAGTTTTTAAAAAAATATTTAAAAAATGTTGTTTTGAAAAATAGTATAAAAACTAAGGCGCGTTGCGCTATCTAGCGGTAGGTAAAATATCGAGAATATTGTTTATTCGCGATATTTAACCTATTGATAGATTGCGCAGCGCGCTCACGCATGTGAAACTTTATTAATCATTGTTTTTAAATTCAGCATAAAAAAAAACAAAACATTTAAAAGTTGCTTCGTTGCACGTACTGATTTACCCTCTTCATGGATGTCACTGATTAAAAGCTTACATTGTAGAATACATACAGTGAGAGACAAAAGTCTACATACACCCCCCATTTCTGCTAGTTCGAGAATTCAAAACCTTAATAGAAAAAAGTAATGATAGAGTTTTGTTTAGAACTCTTTTTTATAATAATGAACAAAAGAAAATACATTCTTCAATATAAACTAACAAAGTTATTTAAAAAAAAACATAAAAAACATTGACCACGTCATTGATTATTATATTTAGTCGATAGTAACTTTAAATATGAATTTTTCTTTTATTATATTTTGTACTTGTTGGTCCACCGTTCGCATCAATGACTGCTTGAAGTCATCGCGACTTAACTTTTTTTTTAAATTCATTAATTTGGCGCCCCCTTATGTTACCGCCCGGGCACCCCGGTTTGCCCCCCCCCCCCTTCTACCCCTATATCCGGAGCTGCTTGAGCACATGGAAATATGTGAGTGCTTTACGACCTCTGTTGATTCACAAGTGCTATCCAGAAAATTCATAATGAGGATATGCAAACAATAATAAAGTCAACTGTATTGTAGAACACCTAAATATATTAACAAGAATAAATAAATTATTATGTAGTTTAAAAAAACCCACTAAAAACACGCTTTTGAGCTATGACACGATATTCACATACACACGGCTATGATACGATATTCCATCATGGAATGCCAGTGCCTTTCTTCCGGCTTCATCATCAGACCTTGAAACCTAATCGTGGTCAAAGTTCATTCCAAGACTTTTCTAACAAGTCCAAACACAGCTATGATACGATGTTCCATCATAAAGTTCCAGTTCATATCTTCCGACTCCATCATCAGATGAGTTCGACAGTACCGTATTATTGTATTGTCATCAGAACTACATACAGCTGCCAATTTTCATGACGCTACGATCCTTGGAAGATGGTTAAATTAGTTATCTTAGATTCCATTACATAGTTACATACAGGTCGACCTAATAAAAGCGTGTTAAAAATATGACTGCCGTTACAGAAGGCGGACAACTGTGTTTATAATTATTTTTAATATGGTTTTTTTTATGAGGTATTTGTTGTTTTTTATATTTAGCCATATATGTAGTATAGACAAATGTATATTTCCGGAATGTAATCAGACCGGAATTTCCGGAATGTACTCATTTGACACTAAACACTATATATGTACTTTAATTTATTGACATTTAGACAATTGGACATCACTTACTGGATATTTGGACAGTTTACATAACGATTCTAACAATACCACACATTTCTAAATCGGTTCAAGCGTTTAGAAGTAATGGTGGAATAAAGAAACGGAAAACATACATAGATGAACCCTGAACACATTACACTTCTTTTTTGTAGGGCAGTCGTGTAAAAATCTATAAAATAAAGAAAAATCCGAAAAGCAGTATAAAACACGAGACCATAGAAAAGATCGCACAGGATAACAGATTAACCATTACGTTGGTCAAGGGAAGTAGTGGTCAGGGGTAATGAGAAGGCGGACAGACTCGCACGGCAGGGATCGGCTAGCCCCCAATTAGACCGGAGAAGATAACATCATTGGCAGAGGGATACACGAGAACCGCAATGCGAGACGGAACCAGAGATTGGGTTAAAGAAAGGTGGGGGGGGGGGAATATAAGGCAAGCAAGGTATGCTATTAGGGAATCCACTCTCAGACTAAGTACCTGTAGATAGGTATTTTCATAAAATTCAGCTACATTAGCTTTCATAAAAACAGCTACTAAATAGATGTCTCAATGCTTTAGGATTTTAAAACAATTTTTTTTATTTATAGAAGTAATGAGACGTATATTTCATTTATAAATTCAAGAGAAAATTTAAAAACTTTTAAAAAGTGCAAAAAATGCGAAACTGTCACACAAAAATAGCACGAGATTTCATAATTAATTCCCGTATTATTGTTATCCATTTCCTTTATGTTTTGTAATTTTTATATTTCAATGTACATTTCTACATCTAAATAACGCAAATAACGTTTGAAATATATTGAATATAACATTTTTAATGGAATAACTTTCTGGCAAAGGAAGGGCAGGGGGCATTGCGAGGTGGCGTTGGGAGGGGGGGGGGGGAGGGGGGGTTTGCTTGCCGCAAAAGTCTTGGGGTGAAACAACCGATTTTTTCCTATGTGTCCCACAAATATCTCTATGTCGGACATGTCCGGCGTATTACATTTCGTTTCGTTGTTCGGCGTATTACATATTGCAGGTTGCATTTTTTTCTGAATATTCAGGTTCAGGTTTTTCCAGACCATTCCCTGATATTTCCCAGGTACCTTAGCAACGATTGGTAAGACTGACAATAGTGCCCACTGTGTTCCTGTCAGTTTCGTAGTCAATGGGCAGAAAGTAGGACGCGTCTTCTGTGTGTGCATTTTTTCGTTAGTTTTTGTCGGGTAAGTATTCTGTTTTCTAGATTTGTGGACATCTGTGTTAGTTACACATTTCAGGCTAAAAGGAATTAAATAACGTGTAAATATAGGTGAAATGCATGTATATACATGACTTTGCAGCAACAACTTACGGGAAACGGTGGAACTGCTAACAAGGCACTGTTATCATAAAATACTTTCATTACCATCATTAAATACTTTCACACTCACAATTTGAAAATGTAATCTGTGTGTAATCAGATAAGCTCAGACTCCAGTGTTGTTCGAAAAGTTCGGATATGTTTGGTTGTGATAACCAGTGGTGTAAAAATAGCGACATGGCAACATAGAATGAATGAATTTGGAACTTCTAAATTTAAGTTCCAAAGGAGAGGGCCACGATAATTTCGATTCGGAAAGGTAGCGCTGGCAAGCATGTGTATGAAAAAGAAAAAAACGCCGACATAGTAGAATGGGACACTACACATTTAAATATGTCTATTACACATTTAAATATGTACGCTACGCCTCGATTACGTCGGAAAGACACATATAGTCAAATTCTTGATTAGACATAACACAATTCTACGCAATGATATGGCGGTAATAGAAACTGCACGGGAGCTCAACAAATTCCCACGTCGAAACGCCATTTTTAATGGTTTCACCGCATGTAAGTCGTTTGCCAGCGGTCAAGAAAGAATAATGAATTATGCGTATTTCTAATACGTTAAAATGCAGCTTTTAGGTTGTCGAGCTACAAGACACAACTTTAGAGTGTCAACTACTACGGATGAATCCGCCACCCTATGATAATGAGATTAGATCGCTGTTTCAACCGTCGCGTTGGGTGAACGCAGAGACTTAGAGACAACACAGTCCACTGTCGAACTAAGCTAATAAGCCCGTGAGAGTCCATCGTCTTACCGCGAGGCTTTGGGAAATTGAACACAGCGGACCGACCTCGCGCCCTCACTACCAGATTTGACCGGATAACTCCGTTCTTTGGTCTGGTCACGGATTCGAGATCGCTTGCGCGGCCTCTACCAAACGTAAGCAGCAATTCAGTTTGAATATATCGCAGACCAACGCGCCCTTTGTCTGCCATGGTCACTCGGGATCGAGTGGTTAACGGATCGTTTCAAGAATAGATGACGTCAGGTCGACAACTACCCCCGTTGGTTATTCACCGGTTTGTGTGAGCGTGGCCGACACAGATTGGTAAGAAAACGGTCCAGTTCCGCCCGAGGTAATACCCGAACACGCAATTTTCTGTTACCAACCGCCTCTGATTGCAGATTACAGCAGTGGTAGAAGCTCACAGCAGTCCTGACAAGTCCCTCTTCGAGGCATTAGGAACCACAAGACACAACTTCGACTGGCAGTCAACTCATAACAACGAAAATGTTACGACTTCTATGTATGTGGACACGCCTGGTGTATCCTTAAGTCTTATTCCTCCTTAATTCTAAATAAATATTTCCCAATATATTTTATTCCTTCCCTGTTATAATAAATAAGTACCTACAAACAGTCATCGCTCGGACCATCTGCGCGGTCGGCGATTCAGTTATCAAATTTACGCGCTGCGGATCGTATCGCACGTCGTAAAATACTCGTCTATCCGGGATAGAAAAATTACATAAGAATAACTTCCAGAAGTGCCGTGCATTTTAGGGAGTTTGTTTCATCGGGATCAGCACCAGCGTCTGGGTAGCTACCCATCAGCGAAGTAGCCAGAGAAGATCAGGAAGGAAGCGGTTTTTTGAGGTACTCCTTTTCTTAATCCTGGATCTATTTCCACTGTGGCTGTTCAGCGCCCACCACACCTTAATTAAATACAGTCCATTGCCTGACGTTCAGGATATCGACCAGTATGATTGTAGTTTTGTTGTGCGTTAACAGATGGCGAGCTCGTCTATTTAAACCGTAATGTCGATCGATCGAACGCGAACAATAAAGTGGTTTTAGCATCGTTGTTAAAAACATTCCAAGGCAATCCTAGACTATAAGACACCGGTCACCATCGGAGATATTGAGAGCCGGGTGTCCAACCTTCAGGAGGCCATCAAGACCGCGCTGGAAGCCAGCTCCTCGACGATAGAGGCGAAAGCGATACGTCCCCGCCTCCCGCAACGACTGCGAGACAAGCTGCGGGAGAAGCGGCGCTTGCATCGCTTCTGGGCCGAAAATCGGTGTCCGGAAGCTAAGCGCCGCTTAAACAAAGCGAACGCTAGCTTGCAGGAGGAACTGCAGACGTACGCGGCCGAGTCGTGGGAGGAATTCCTCGACTCGATAGGCGACGACATGCCATCTATATACAGGCTAAATCGTCGCCTGCTGAGTACGGCTGAACCAGCGCGGCCACTACTGGATTCGACCGGGAACCTCCACTATGTCGCCGACGACAGAGCGACTCTCTTCGCGGACCACCTGGAGAAGACCTTCGTCCCGCACGACATAGAAGACCAGGAGCACTCCAAGGTGGTCCATGAGCACCTAGCTGCGGAGGAGGAATCGCCACCGGAGCTCGGCAGAGACATCCTGCCGATAACTCCGGCTGAGCTCCAGCGTCGAATCCAGCAACTCAAGCTGAAGAAGGCATCCGGCCCCGACGGCATGTAGCGGCGCACTAAAGAGGCTTCCGCGTCGCCAGCTGCCGGCCCTCGCAGGGCTGCTAAACTCCTGCATCAGACTCGGCCATTTTCCAGAGAAGTGGAAGACGGCTAAGGTGATAATGCTGCCGAAACCTCGCAAAGACCTGCGGCAACCGGGCAACTACCGCCCGATCTCGCTGTTGCCTACCCTCGCGAAGGTCTTCGAGCGATGCGTGCTGGCGCGACTAACGCCGCACCTCGCCCCGCGCAACGAGCAGTATGGATTCCGTACGGGCCACTCGACTACCCTGCAACTCACGCGGGTAGTACATCGCCTGACGGAATCCTACAATAAGCACCAGCACACGGCAGCCGTCTTCCTGGACGTCGAAAAGGCGACGAGTCTGGCACGAGTCTGGCACGAGGGCCTCCGCTACAAGCTGGCGACACAGACCACGGCACCGCGCCTGCTCCGAAACGTCGTGGCTTCCTTCCTCTCCGGAAGAGGGTTCTTCGTCGCGGTGGAGGGCGAGCAGTCCACAATTCGTCCCATCGCGGCGGGAGTCCCGCAGGGATACCCGCCGCGATGCGGGACGCTGCCTATCGCTCAGCGCCGGCGCGGAGCTGGCGCTATTCGCGGATGACGCGATGTACATGGCAACTTCAATTAACTTCAAGGTCGTGGCCAAGAAACTGCAGCAGCAACTAGACCTTATGCCAGAATGGCTAAGGAAATGGCGGATTGTCGTTAACCTAAGTCCGAAGCGATCATCACCGGCTCACTCAAAGTTACCCGGAACCGGTGAAACTCGACGGCACCCCGGCACCGTGGAAGAACACGGTCAAGTACCTCGGGGTGCACATCGACCGTCGCCTTAACTTTGCGCACCACGCGAAAGCAATAATTGCCGCTTCGAAATCCGCCTTCTACGCGCTGCTGCCCGTTCTCCGTTCGGCAGCGATCCCGGCGAAGACACGACTGCTGATGCTGAAGGTGTACGTGAGGACGAAACTCACGTACGCGGCACCGGCCTGGTACCACCTCATCTCGGCATCGCAGCGGAGTAACATCCAGCGAGTGCTGAACGTGGGGCTAAGAAAAGTGTCGGGAGCCCCTTGGTACGTCCGAAACGCGACTCTGGAACGCGATTTTAGCGAAACAGAGTCCGTGGAGGAACACGTAAAGCGCCTCGCGCGCGCTATGTACCGCAGGTCCGACACCTCGCCTCACGAGCACATCCGCCAGCTCGGTCCGCTGCACACCAGGCCACCAGATGTCCGTAAGCCGTACCCGCGCAGTCTGCTTGATTAGCGGACCACCAGCGCGGGTATCGCAGCACAGCAGCCTAGCCACAGAAGATGCCATTACCCACTCCCGTCACAATCCATCACGATAAGGTGCCTAAGCACCTAACAATGAGTCCTGCCACAGGGCTCAAAGCCCTGTGACGCCATATCCAGAAAGCCGGACCAATGGGCCCGGCTAACGTGAAACCCCACGAAAAGGCAAAATGCCTAGTGGAAGATGTCACGGGCCTCTAGCAAGGCCCGTCGACAGATATTTGATTGTTAAAAACATTCCAAGATAGTCCAAGATCTTTGTTGGCTGATTGGTTCAATAAAGGTGAATGCCCTTAGAAGGACTGGTAATGATTAAGGGATCATTTCACAGTTTGCATGGTGGCACAGTATTACAGTACTGGTACTACATACTTGCATAAATCGCAGCGTGCTGATTGCCTGCTTTATTGCCTGGTAATATTGAGTTATCGCAATGGCGATACCCACTAATTTCACGATTTTAAAGGTGATACGGCATTACGGTAATGAAGGGCGTCGTGGTATTCAAAAGTATTGGCAGGCTGCATCTCACTGCACCACAAGGGGCGATACAATAATACTACATAAAGGCAGACAGTTTAATCCAGAGATGCAGCGTGTATAATACTGCTAGACTTGTAAAGTCGGAACGACGTTCAACATACCGGAATTCGTCATATACCATTATGCCTCATACATTATCGAGCATGGTAATATAATAATATCATTATCGAGCACCGTTCCTCATACATTATGGAACCGTGTCTTTGTTTTCTATATTATTTTAGTCAGAAAGATCGTTACTTAAGGAGCTCACGCCATTATTTTTCTTTCTGAATGTAAGTACATAAAATATAGGATCAGTCGTAGTGAATTTCATGCCTCATTTGGTACCTTGGATAAAGAAAAAAATATTAATAATTTGCTCAAAGTTGTTCCGAATAGAATGAATCATGGGTGTCCTTATTTGGCCATTACTTTATTCAGGAAGATCGTTATTTAAGGAGTTATTTTTTTTAATCAAAAGTTGCTTACTACATTGTACTACTCAGTAGGTACATTGTACTATACAAAAAAAATGCGTGTGCAGTAAAGAGACCCCGTATGGGCGGAAATAAATCGAGCATGAAAAAACAAAAGAAAGTTTCTTACCCTTGTGTTATTTCTTTCAGCCTTAAGTTCCGATATCTCCTCTTCTTTCTCTAATAACGATTCGCGAGTTTGGTTCAACTCTTTGGATAATGTTGAAAATTCCTGTGGACAACGAGAAGAAATATTATTAGGATAATTTCTCCGAAAGTTTCCATCCGTTCATTCAGTACAATTCGCCACGACACCACCAACTCCTGTAGCCTCACAGATGAGGTCCAACACTAACGTCGTTTTATAGCATAAATTACTACAATATTTGTATCACAAGATCTCTCAACATCATAGAAACGCCAGTCTGGCTACCGGGTCGAGAATCTGACTGACCAAGAATCTGCAGAAAAACATCGTGAACATTTTTACAACGAAAATCGATAATGGGCCACTTATTAAATACAATTTCATTTTCTCTAAACATAAACTAAACAGTGCAAAAGTAATGGTAAAGAATTATCCTGATATATTGAAAATGTTTTTTTTAATTTCTAATGCTGGGACCACACTAATGGGAAACGTCAATGCCCTTCACCGGGATAAATATTGCATTAATTAATAACGCGTTAAATTGAGTGCCCACACTTGAACGGTCAACGTCAATGCCAATTCTTGGCAATTAAAATGGCGTTAATGTTCCTTATTTTTTTTCTGAATATAATACGATTTTGGAGATGTTTTCGGTTTAAAAAGTGTACATAATTGAAACAAAAGTAGTTAACCTTGCTACTGACTACTGTTATTACATACCACATACATATTAAGTACATACCGCTGTATTTAATGTGCGGTTGCTTTCATATACCCTTCGTAGGAAATTGTCCATCGTTTCGTATGCAAACCAGTTAGTTGTGTTTACGTAATTTTTCTATCTCCGGAATTCAAAGACTGTTTAAATATGTTTATATGGGTTCTATAAAAAATAGGGTTTCCTTTTTCTTTTTAATTACTTCGGTTGTTGTTTTAAATGGTAATAATTAAATTATTCGTCGACAAGAATCATTTTGTGATGCACTATTCTTGTAACGTTTGTGTCTCGGATCCCACAAACATAGCCCTGTTTGCAAATTTTCGAGAAACACAATAACTATCTCGTTATTTCACTCTATATATTATTGAAGACAAACACGGATCCCGTCGCGCTCACGTTGCACAATGACAGACGTAGCGTGGCCGCTTTAACGCGGTTATTCTTGCGTTTAATCTCTTTGATGTACCGCCACTCGATCTATCGCCTAACGTGAAACGGCACTGTGAATGCCGTTGTAAAGTTATCGCGATAAGTCGTAGTCAAACTAACGTTAAACGTCCACCATCGCGATAATTAACGGTGTTTTCCGTTAGTTTGGCCACGGCATGAGAGAAGCAAAATTAGCTCGTTCGCGGGAAATTCGCAAATTCGATTTTTGGCGCGTACAAGGTCGAACATATCGATCGACGATTTATGTCGTGCACGCCGCTGAGTAGCTGTCTAACGCAAATACGCGTTGACTTCCAGAAGATAGTTTTCTAATTCTGAAGCAGTGGCTCCTGCCGCGCGTATCTCGACTTCATCTCACTATTTACGGAATGGTTATGCCGGAGAAGCACGAACACGGCTGCGTCGTCGTTGAGCGCGTATGGCCGGATGGAAATGCGTTCGCCCATTTGGGGTGGAGGAAATGACTCTTGGCGGGAAAAAGAGTTTCCCCGCACGGCCGGATGTCAAATCTATTCGTGAATATAACAAAGAAAAACACGATAAGGCATTCCTTCGGTTCCGAGTAGGCTTTTATGGCAGACCGTTCACGCGATCCGGGAAGGGAGGGGTTGTTCAAATGGACTAAGAGGCAGTGAAGATTTCGCAAAGTTATAGGCTTTGATTTATACGCTTTACTTTGTTTTTGAGGGGAAAATTTCGTGAGCTGAATTAGCTTGTGTTGCGGAAACGACGGAGAAATAAAAATATCACAGGGGTCCTTCGAGGACGGATCTGGCAGACGACCTCAGTTTTATAATTACTCGTTTAACCGGACGAGCGCCAACAATGCCCATAGGCATTTTGCGTCGTTTGGCAGATTCGCGCGTTGCCCTTTTGGCCGCCCCCCCCCCACATAAATTATGTAAACATATAATATACATCAATAACAAGATTAAATATTACGTGACAAGAGATTCATGAAAATACGATATTGTTAGTATTTATTTATAAAATCGACCAAAAAGTTGCGGCGCAGTTTTTTGCCCGCGAAGGATGGCTTTCGACCGGTTAATCAAAAACTATTTTAATATGAAGTTTTATCCGTATGATTATGGTTATATTCTTTCTAAAATCGCCCGTTACGAACCCCTGTAAATCGTCAATCGGCTGAGGCTCATGTCAGTTTGCTGGATATGAAATTATTTGCCTACCTTCAATATTGAATAATAAAAACGAAGTTCGTATGAATACGACGCGATGGCAGAAGGGCGGTATCGCATTTGTTTGATATATTCTTCGTTTAAAATATTCAGTTAAAATATATTATATAATTTGATTCCTTTCTTTCTGGCACAACCGTGGCACTCCAATAAGACAGGAATAAAGCTCGCCTTATCTCAGGAGTTACTATCAAAATAAAAAAAATCTTAGTTTAACTAATGAAGAAAAACAATATTATGGATATGCAAGTGTACATTTTAGTTTTTGCTTTTAAATTGGGGACACAGTTTATACACGTATGTAGGTAGAGTACAATCAATTATTACTCTCAATGTAGAAAAATTAAGTATTAAATTATGTTGATAACGTCTAAAATCTTTACGTCTAATCGACGTATAATACCCATTAGTGAAATCGGTTTAGTTCTAAAAATAATTTTTAATCAATAGGTACCTATATTATGAATTTAGTACCATTAGCTTGAAAAAAAAACGATCAGAAAATAATTATGTCTGGCATACATGTTACTCGTATTAAGTGACTACCATTGAGAGCCACCGTTTCTATGGCTTGATATTGCGCTAATAAAAAATATGATTTTGAATCATCAAATCGTTGCCGAGTACATTACATAACAAGACAGTTTTCGTTTTTAACTTTCCCGGCAAAGAGAAAGTATTGTGTACGCACTCCTGTGTGTCTTTCTGTGACTGTGTGTATACCTCCACGATAGCGCCCAAATGCTTCATCCGATTGAGCTGAAACTTGGCAAGCTATCATT
The DNA here is from genome assembly GCA_944548615.1 of Micropterix aruncella. Taxonomy (NCBI): domain Eukaryota; kingdom Metazoa; phylum Arthropoda; class Insecta; order Lepidoptera; family Micropterigidae; genus Micropterix; species Micropterix aruncella. The sequence continues at coordinate 28,651,586 of OX155957.1, forward strand.
TGATCATGGCAAGAGTTGAAAAAAATTTGGTTTAAATCGGACCACCAGGGGGGCGCGTTAGTCATTCTTCAATTTCGAAATATTGGAATTAATAACTTGGAATTTGGTACACAGATGCCTTGTTAGGCAGAAATGACATTGTGAAATTTTAGTTGGAATATATCATATACCTACAAGCGTCACAAACAATTTTTAAATTCCAAAAATATAAAAAAAAATACTACATCATAATAATATGGGCAAAGTACCATTCTAATACCACGAAAAATATTACAAATATAGTACTAAAATACTACGTGAATACTACTAAAGGACTACAAAAATCTTAGAAATACATTCGCGATTTTAATCGAACGCATTCGCTATCGGGGGGTCGTCTACTTTCCGGGAAAGTCTTGGGGTGTCCCAACCGATTTTTTTTTCATTATTGCGAAGTGCTTCTGACAGCGAGTGCGCTGCCAGAAACGGAGCCGCTTCTTCTTTTCCAGTAGTAAGTCTTGTAGGCAGAGGCTCGCGTTTACCCCGTAAGAGCCATTTTCTACTAAGCGGCTAGCCGCGCGCGACCGCAGCCGCTAGCGGCTACTGTATTCTCAAAACCAGCTCATTTTCAAAATGGACCCCAAAGAAATAACATGTCTTTACTTATTAACAAAAAGAAAACGAAAACATTGGTGTTGGATACATCATTTGTTAAGAGAACGCACCACTACAGGTGCATTATAAACGTTCTATAATTAGTTACGTGAAGCGGACACTTTTTCAATTACACTCGAATGCCGGTAAATTCCTTTGTAGATTTGGTATCAAAGCTAAGGTCAATGATGACGAGTAATACAGCTCGAATGAGAGAGCATATCTGCTGAAGAAGAATTACTGGTCACATTGCGTCATCATGTTGTCTTGTCACGATGCCACGATGCGTATCGTCAATAAATTCCGCCGGCGCGGGCGGCCCCTCAGTCGCGCGCGGCTACTGGCGGTAATGGCTATTGCGCGGTCATTTTACGTAGATTTTGAGTCGCACGCTGCTACTCGAGTCGCGTGTTCTATTGCAGTCACGGCGACTTCGAGTCGCGACCGCGTCAGTGGGTATGGTATATGGCTTAAATGCATAAAGAGGAATCAAGCGCGGCCAGCCGCGCGCGGCTAGCCGCTTATTGAAAAAGGGCCCTAACGGAACGGGAAGCGGTAGTATCATGCATCCCTAAAGACTACGTCTACAGAATATGGCTGTTTTCAGTCGAGGTCTCGCAGTTTAAATAGTAAACGTGGCCGTTTCCGACGAGTGCAATTTTAGCGACAAATTCAGAAACCCCACGGCGTGTTATTAGCGACATTGCATTAATATTTCATGCAAACGGCCGACGACGCACGCATAAACTTGGGCTAATTGCCAACACGGGGTTCATTCATATCGCGGCCGGGCAGCGTCCTTTGAAATCCACCGGTAATTGGAGCCAAAAACGGGCGATGCATATTTATATGTGGGCGCTAATGACGCATACGTTGAAACCGGATGGGCCTCCGCGAGAGGGACAATAGCGGCCCTATTGACAAATCGGGAGGCCTTACCAAATGGAGCAAACAGGGACGAACACACGATATTATTCATAAATAATTATCAGGAAGCAGATTATTATATCATTTGCCTGCGTGATAAAAACGATGAATTTGTCCAGCAGTAGGGGAGCCGGGGATAAACTCGGCCAGTCGGCATTCCGAGGCACCAATATATCTTTAAAACTTGAAGAGGTAATCGCCGCATGACTGCATTAGCGGCTAGCGCCGAAGCACTAAAGTACCTCTTCCCTCTGCCGTTAAGTATGCATCACGCACCTGAAGACCACGAACGGGTGCGTTTTTGACAAGATGCTGATATCATTTATTTATTTCTCAAGAAAACATACAGCGTTGCTTTAAACAATTTTACATATTTGATGGTAACAATGAATCTAAGGCCGTTTACTTGATTACAACGTTTTACAATGAATGACAAGCAAATTTAATTGAATTTATCTATAAGTGAAAGATCAGGAAGAGTAAAGGTAAATGGTCTGTATTTAATACATAAATATAAATACATATAAACAAAAACACATACGCGTTCATACATATACAGACATATACATATACAGACATATACATCAATAAAATACATAAATAAATAAATAAATAAATACATACATTTATAAATTGCCAATAAGTGATTAAAAAAATAAATGTGCTCATTTATTATGGTTCTAAATAATTCTGTTATATAAGCAGATTGACTAAATGTAATAATATCTATATGTACCTATAATATAACGTGAATCTAACAGTACCTATAATAAGCGGTAATTATTGTACTTTTAGTTATTCACAGTGCATATAAACGTTGTGATTATAATCTATGTAGCTGTAGTGCGGTTGTATGAATTACAGATGTGTTTAGGACAAGGTCGCTTACGCGACCGTTACCTGACGTTAGCGGTAATTTAGATAGAATTTGTCGCGGATCCTTGGCGCCGTTTGCCCGTCAAGATCACTAGGGATCGGGTGGCCAATGAATCTTTTATAAGGATAGGTGTCTACACACTTCTTGGTCATTCGTCAGATTGCGCAAGCTAGGTTGACACAGTCCGGTGCGCAAACTGTGATCTGCTTCATTCCGATCCCACCTGTCTACGACTACAGGTCACATCCGCAAACAGAATTCACAGCGGCCCTCCCAGGTTAAATCTCTCTTCGAGAGGCTTGAACCATGACTTGACACAACCTAAAACTATACCACTACAGAGAGTAGAGCAAGTTTTTGGATATTAGGGTCGTTAAATCAAAACGATGTTCACATGACAACTTTCTCATGACGTGTGTAATCCTAGCTAAATTTAAACACAATAAACACGCATATTTCTCACATATTAGGCCAAAACTGCCGCTACTTTACGAGATACATGCCCCATTAGTATATGATTAGCATACGTTTACGTATGATAATATGCAGAGACTAATAAAAAAGAAAAGGCGGTTTGTTTTACATTATTTGTGTGCTGTAAATTCATCTGATTAGATGTACCTATATCTCGTTTATAATTTCTTTTATATCTTGTCGGCTGTGGATTTATTGGTTAATTATATCTGTTAGGCGCTGGCTGCGTGTATCAGCTGAGTATTGTTTTTTGGGGTTCCGTACCGGTTTTCTGTCGTTCGCCAGGACGAAGCTTCTAGATGCGATCGGTGGCCACGTCAGTAGGTTTCCCATCTGGTACCTCGAGCTAGTCGGTGGTGCGGATTGCTTTTCAAGTGTTTTGTGGCTCATTGACGACACGGTAAAGGGGTAACTCGAAAATATCCAAAGTGGATTGGTGAATACAGACGTGGTGTTTCTGGGCTATGTCCCCCATCTACCAACAGAATAAATACAAACAGAGCCGCCATGGAAATCACCAACCGGAATCAGGCATATTATTATTATAACACAATTATTATTATTATACTTCTGGGTGTGAGCAGTGGACTCCGGACTAACGACCGACTGTGGTAGGTTTAGGACAGCTGTCTTGCCACATGTGAGCTTTCACCTTACTTCACTTCTTTTCAAAGCCATAGGAATTGAGATGAGAAAATTGAAATTTTACGTATTTTTTCTAGGAAGGGGTGGATTTTTTTCCCTGGAGATACCGATATCTTTAAAGAGATGTAACAGAGATCTGGCTGGCAGGCCACGAGCGCCAACTTCCACCGCGTGAATGTGGACAGTGAAACCGTTCCGGGTGACGGCATTTGCGAGATCATGGTATTTATTTAATTTGTACTCATGGTCTTTTGAGATATTTGATTCCCATGAAAAAGTTAAAACAATCGAAATGAAATGTCTGTCTGTATATCAACATCGATTATCTCGGCCAGTTTTAAAACTATTGATATGAAATTTGGCATAGTCTAAGAACAAGATTGCACGCATCTATCCAATCTTTGTTTTATCTGGTTATTATAAATATTATAAAAAATATATATAAACTCTTTATTGCCACTTGAAAATTAAAAGATTCGCGTAAAACTTTTTCGCGATCTAAAAAAGGTTGAAAAACACTAGCCTAGGTTTAGCAATGGCGTGGTTCATGTTTTGTCGGCTTCTAACATCAAAATACAGTGTGTGAACGATGAAGAAAATTAGGCGAACATCTTTCTTTTCTCGATCTATTATCGTCGCGATCCTTTCATTTCGGCGAATTTAATGTGAAATCCGCTGAAATCTTAAATTACAAAAAAAGGATTTATCTCACTTATTTCCAAATTAGGTAGGAATGTAACGTGGAGTGAAGTGGAGTGGAGATATTACGCACGATCGTTAATCAACATCTCAGCCGGGGGCGCGTCAATTCTGGGCGGCTGTTTTTGCGGTGGCTGACCCCGTCCCCTGTCTACGGCTAAGTGTACTTATTAGGGCTCGCGTCAACTAGAGTGAAGATCGCGACCGACACATTAGTCGCTTCGGTAATATACGTCTGCGAAATACGACAGCGGCGACACGACAGCGAGGACACCGAGGCTTTCAGAAGTCCGCCTTTGCCTACAATGGACTCATTAACGTCTTGGGCGAAGGCTGAAGCTTTCAACCTACGATTTTATCACCGGAGAATGACAGGATTGGAAAATGAGGAGAGGTTTCATGTCGATAGATAATAAAGATCGAATTTTATGGATATCCAACGTAAAAGATTTGTGCAGGGAAGGCATTGTGGATAGTGGAAATTATACGAGATGTTTCATTTTAATTTTATTTATTTCCATAACAACTTTTAAGGCTAAACAAACAGTCTAAGACAGGGGTCTTCAACCTTTTTGAGGTCAAGGGCCGACAATACTTTGATTTTGTTTCGGCGGGCCGTAACACAAAACAATATATACCAATATAAACTTAAGTAATCAAAGAACAATAATCGTTGAGGTTATTTATTATACAATTTTACCAACAAAAAAATATTTTAATAAAATTCAATCAATGATATTTTTGATATTGTTTAGTCTTAACTATCAATATCTGCCCCTATAAGGGGTACTGACTCAACAGTACTGAATATCGTTTTTCGTCTATTATGTAAATGCCGCATCGAAAATATGTTTGCATATTCAGTATCGATCATTGGTGGCATGTGATTTTAGTACAGGCCTTCAAAGCAATTCCGATGGATTTGAATATGCATAGGGAATGGTTTTACGGAGTATGGAACAGATGCCTAATTTGAGATAGATATTTGTGTCAGATGTGATGACTTTACGTATATATTTACACCCTAGATATCTATATGTCCCTAGATACATGAAATTGAATGGGGTTGATAATACGCAAAAGAAATTGCCGAAATTGCTTGGAATAAATCCGGAGTAATACGCAGATATACATTTACAATCCTATTGACTACGGTATATATTTATTTCGATAGTAGTGTTTATTCATAAAAAATGATACAAATTACATGTCTCAGTTCCCCACTAAGGCTAGTACCTTTTCTGTTTGACTTCACATTTCACATTTGACTTATCTATTATACCTACATTATCGATTATAACTTGATTTACGCTAAGTATATGTACTGACTTCCTAACCCAACCTAAACTAATCTATATATCCTATAATAATTAACTTGATTTACACTAATAAACGATTACACTAAATAAATGATTTACACTAGATTTATGTACTTACTTCCTAACCTAATCACTCACTGTCCCATTAAGCACTATCTCATGTTTCGTCTTAATGAAACGACATACAAAACGTCGCTGTTCTGGGTATTAGATATAATAAGCGCGATAATTTATTTGCATTCAATTTTCAATTTCTCTTATCGTGTTTTTTGTATGTCCGACGTCCGACGTTTAATGAAATATTAGTATTTATTGACTACCCATCATATTATTATTTTGAATATACTCATAATTTACTAAAGATATTAAGAAATGACTTACAACAAAATTAGGGGCATTATAATCAGGATTCTAAGAAACATTTATTTTTTATTCTAGAATTAATATAAACAGAGATATGAAGTGTTTAATTTTCAGATTACATACATAACATTTTAAATTGAAAAACCACTGATGTCAATATAGAAAAGAGACGTAAGCAAGAGTTGTAGGCAATGTCCTTAGAATTTTGTCACATATATTTATTTTTGAAGGAAAAGTATGAACTATTTTCGAACAAAATGGCGGATATTTGTCACCTTTTCAAATTTTCGGCTTTAGGATGAACTATAGGATACGTAATCCGGTTATAATTGGTCGTGTGTTTTCTAGAGATACAGTGGGTACAGACAGACACCCACACACGCGCACGCACGCACGTACGCACGTACGCACACTCACAAGCTAACACAAAGCCATACAGCAGACAATAAGAAATTTATCAGAAATATATTTTTTTTAGATTCCCAGGATCTCAAACAGTGGAGATACGTTGCAAACTCGAATTCTATTTTTTTCTGACGCTGAGTTAGCGTTGTTAATGACTTCTTATACATTTTAACCACTGAATTTGTTGATTGGCATTGTTAATTATCAGCGTACTTCTGCCGGATTATGTAATTATTTAGTTATACGTAAATAATTATAGTAATATTAATGATGATAAAGTTATACTTAACAAAGAATCTATGCATCTCCTTTACGCAACCATTCTTGTCAGTACGCTAGAAGGAGAACGATATGAAATTAAATTGATAATAACTACGTAAATAAGAAAAAGATGCTAATTAATTTTAGATGAATGTCGCCCTGTGATAATGTTCATTTAATTCCATCTTGTTTTTTTACGATATGATAATTTATAAATCAATCGAGTTTTACGTAACGAAAGAAACCACTCACACTGCTTATTATAAAGGAATGGCAAAACATCGACGAAATCAATATTTTTGCGACACAGAAAAGCATTCTTTTAAAATTTATTTATTAATTAAATTGAATGCTTGAAAAACAATGTCACAGAAGTAAAGAAATTAAACATTAAAGAACACAGCTTAAGATCCACACAGCTCAAGTAATAAACGGCTTTATGGACATCTAACGAGGCGTCTTAGGTTTGTCTCTAACCCTTATCACTCTAATATTTGTTTTAACTCCAACTTGTTCTTCACATATTTTGAATAGCAAGTTTTTTAGTATCTGACTTTAAATGCTACAATGCCGTGTAAATAATAATATTAACACATTGAACGCCAACTACGCAATTAGTTAGGAGATGGTTTGGGTGCTGACTACGTAATATCGCGTAAGACTCCCGTTTAAACTTGAAGAAAGTAGCTGTGTTGGCGTCTAGAATGAATGGTTGGCACCTGGGCATTCAATGGGTTAAAGTCATTCACACCAATCTTTATTAATTTCAGAAGTAATATAATTTTGATTACAATATTTATATTATTAATTATAATTCATTAAGATCTGACTGTTTTCACTGATCGCTTGCAACTGACTGAGGAGTATTATTTCTATCTCTAAACAAGTACCGTTAGCCATGATGCAACCATGACGCAACCCTGTCGCAACCCTGGCGCAACCTGACGACCTGAATAGTATCCGAAGTAAAAGGCACACGCTTGAAATCAGAGGTGCCTGACAAGAACACATGGAGTAGAATGCCGCACATCAGTGGTGCTTGAGAGACACAATTGGAACGATAAGGGCTATATGCACAAATACGGTGTAAAACATACAATAAAGACGTGTTTGTTGTTTTCGAGACAATGTGGCAGTATGTGATTCGCGCCTATTCTGTTAATGCTAGAATGTTGCTTGCTTGTCCTCAACAAGGAAAGATGAACCTATTTCTATTTAGGTGAAAATTCATCTCGCCACACGAAGTCCGTCCGACTGACCCAGATTCGGTTCACACCGTTTCACCGCTTCGTAAGGGAGAGGACCGCGCAAGTGACCTCGAACTCGGAACCAATCGAGAGACCGGAGAAATCTGGTCACAATTGGAAGCAAGGGCGCGAGGGTCGGCCCGCCAGGTAACACTGGCTATCTCGCGGTAAGGCGTTGGCTTCTTGCGGGTTGTGACGTAGCTGGACGTTGGATTTGTTCTGTCCAAAGTCTTCTACGTTCAATGCAGGGCGATAGAACGAGAAAATCGTTAAAACGTCCTGTGGTGACGGGCTCGCCCGTTGTAGTTGACACCGCAAGTTGTTAGTCAGATTGCACAATCGATTGGCTAATGCCGCACGGTGCGCAGACCGTCCACGAGCGCCAGAAGGTTGACTCCTAGGGGAAAATAGCCCTAAGGCCAGAGTCCTACCCGGGCTCGCACTTCATGCGTGGAGGCCGCCGGATAGGTGTTGACCCATGAGTGTGACCAACCCTGAACAAAATGGGTCTTCGTGGCCAACTCAGCAAGGGCCTATTAGCTCCCCAAGTTACTCCCAGTTGGGTGACATTTACCATTACAGGTCTGGCAGGGGTATTGTTTGACATCAGTTTCTAATCCGTTTCGAAAGGTTAATTAGGAGATTGCTCCTGCTCCCGATAATTTCGAGTCAAATGAAGTTATTCTAGATAAGAGTGAGTATTTTTCTGTCAGAATGATAAATTATTCTTTCATTTGAGAACGCAATGGTACTTACGTGCTATCCCTCGCGGTTCGTTTACCTCCATCAGAAAAAGTAGCCAGTTCATCATTCGTCACAGGAAGAACTAACATCTGTCATAATCAAATAATATGTCAATGTTGCTGGAGGGCCTCGTACTTAGAATCTTCTTTAATATATTATAAGTTTCCTATTACATTCGTATTCTTATAATAATTCTGCATAAAATTATATACGAATAGGTAACCTAAGAACCATTGTAGGACGTAAACAAACATTTATATCGCAATTGCTCTGTGCGTCGAGAAACCTATGAAATTGGGTCAAAATGGCTTTAGAGGTGTAAAATGAAAAACCTTTCTTTAATCTCAAAGTTAAAAAGTTGAAAAACACTCCAACAAATTGGAAACCTTACAATGTTTACTAGTTTTTTAGTACTTAGTTTTATCGAGAATTTCTTTGCCGAGTTTTAGTGAAACACTAATGAGTTTATAAAAAATATCGACTTCTTTAGGGGTTTCAGCAATCGTCTTTATATATAAAAATTCAACCTGCGTATGTTTGGGCTCGCAAAACTCCAGAAGTAATCGGTCGATTAACTTGAAATTTTGACACAACGTTGCATTTGAATAAAGGATGATTCATGCTACACCGGGCCGGGGCCGGGCCGGGCCCCGGCCGAGTCGTTTCCAACGTGCTCCGGCCGGGCCAGTCATTCATGCTACACCGGGCGTGACCGGGCTGTTTCCGAGTTTATTTATCCCACGGCCGTGTCCGCGATAACTAGTGTTGTGTCCATCTATTTTGGCGATAATAATATTCTTTAATTTCTATTTTCGCTTGATTGATAAGTGTGTTATTAATGCAATTTTCACAACATGAGTTGGCAGCTATTGCAATTGCCATTGAAGACGAAGTATTGGAAACACGAACTGAATCTAATAAAAGAAGATGGAGTGTACATCCAGCCTGGAGAAAACGACAATCGGAGGGAGAATTCGCCACGCTCTACAAGGAATTAATAGACGATGATAGCAAATTTTTCGGTTATTTTAAGATGTCTAAAAAATACTTTAGTATATTTCTTGGAAAAATAAAACGTGATTTAACCAAACAAAATTCAAGATTTGTGAAGCCTATCTCTCCCATTGAACGATTAGCAGACCGGAGCCGGGAAAACAATATCCAGCGCCATTTCGACGCCGTGCTCCGGTCGTGGCACGGCCGGTCACGGCCGGAGCACGGCCAAGCATGAATTGCTTCATACAAAAGTATACTATAGATATCTGACCGTGTCCCGGCCGGGGCCCGGCCCGGCCCCGGCCCGGTGTAGCATGAATCATCCTTAAGCGCGACAAAAGTCTCCCCGCGCCCGGTGCAATTTTCCGAGCGCTTCGACATCGGTGCGCTTTCCATTCATTTAAAATCAGACTGAGCCACAGCGAAGCGTGACCGGTTTAACTAGTTGACTTAAAAAATAACAATGGGATATGTTATTTTAATAATCGGAATATGAAACAATTATGATTATTCTGGCTTGTTATTAACAATATTTCTCAGGGTATTTCGTAAGATAAATATTTCTGATATACCTATTTGTTTAATAACTGTAGTTAAAACATTTGTAATCATCCCTTTAATTATACAAAGTGATGTTATAGAGTGGATCCCCTCTTAACCCGTCAGACGCCAACAGTACCTATAGGCACTTTGCATCATTTGACAGATCCGCGCGTAACCGTTTTGCCCGGCCCCCATATCTACATATATAAAAATGAATGTTTGTCTGTATGTCCGCTATGGACTACTAAAACGTTCGACCGATTTTGATGAAATTTTGAGGGAAACTTTAGATTAGTTTAGAGATAGTTTTGTATAACATTTTTGATAGCATTACTTTACATAAACTAATGACTTTTATTAATTTTGTTTTAGTAGTATTAAATGTATCTATATATATATAAATGAATGTTTGTCTGTGTGACCGCTATGGACTACTAAACCGCTTGACCGATTTTGATGAAATTTTGAGGGAAATTTCAGATTAGTTTAGAGATGGATCCTGTGAAGTTTGGTACCGATCGGACTAAAGGAAAAATGTTAAGTGTCCTCAATAAAACCAAAATTCTTCTTTTTTTTAAAGCGGCGAATTTGAATTTCGAATGCGACCGCGAAGACAGGAGTGAGTTCTTCTTTTTTTTAAAGTCGAATGAATTTTAAAGCTGCGAATTTGAATTTCGAATGCGACCGATTTGGCGTAGCAACGCGCGCAGGGTACAGCTAGTATGTTATATAAATATATAATATACACGACTAACAAGATTATTTACTAGGTAACAAGAGGAAATTAATAAAAAAACGATATTGTCAGTATTTATTTGCAAAATCAACCAAAAAATTGGTGCGCACTTTTTTGCGCGCGAAGGCTGGCTTCCGAGCGGTTAAAGGCAATGTGAAAACGACGTGACGATCGCAAATAGCTGTCGTCAGTCAGCAGAGCCAATGGAAGTTGAAAAAGCCGCTGATAATCAATAATTAAAAGAACAGTTGTAAAGATTTTTACTTTCCCGGCCCACCGACCGATCACAAGGGAAAGTATTATGAACGCGCTAAAAAAAAAATGAGATAAAAACGAATTTTTTTATTTTGTCGCGAATAAGACTACTTCCAGATTGAAGTATGTCCGTGTGTGTGTATTCCTCCACGATAGCGCCCAAATGCCTTATCCTATTGAGCTGAAATTTGGTATGTAAGCATCATATGGTCATGGCAAGAGTTGAAAAGATTGTGGTTGAAATCGGTCAACCAGGGAGCGCACTAGTCATATATCATCCTAGAAATATTGGACTTAGAGGCTTGAAATTTGGTACGCAGATGCCTTGTTGGGCATAAATGTTGAAATTGCGGTTGGAATATCTTATATACATGCTGTACCAATAATATTTAATAGTAGTTAGATATCAATTTCTAAATATTGAAATTTGGTACGCAGATGCCTTGTTGGATCGAAATCCTTGTTGGAATGCAATTTTGGTTGGTAGGTATATCTCATATACAGGCTACAATGAAAAATATTTAAATTCCGCCTTATATTTTAATTAAATATTAACGCCGAGCCGCCCGAGGCTAGCCGAGAAATAAACCGAGCCGCCTGAAGCGTCGCAATGTAACCCAAGCGGGAAGAGAAGGCGATCGTCGATTTTATTTATGAAATTAATATTCAGATAAATTCAGTCATTTGCTACTTGCCGGGAAAGTCTTGTGGTTACACAACCGATTTTTATTACCTGTCATGTCACGCTGAATACAGAGTGTACATTTCGAGCCTAATACTGCATGCGTCGGTTGGTTATTTATTTCAGGGGTGCCGCGATGTATGTAGGGTAATATGATTGATCGCAAAGCACACACGAGGCAACTGGAAGCCGTCGCAGCCATCACGCACTTCAGGGCTTCCCTCATCAATCATTAACTAACGATCAAATTGGATTCCCTTAGGGCGGCGCTCGCTCCTATGCCGCGGAGAAACCGTCAAGGAGATGATCCAGGAGCTATTAACAATGCAATACATACGTATATTAAACGGAAACGGCAGCGGAATAAATAAATAAACTCGTTTTCGGTGCTTATGAACCGCGGTGAAGGGATAACGAGTGATAAATTGTGTCGGAACGATTGAGAAATTCTCATAGTCTAAGGCGGAGAGATATCTACTTGAAGTTATTTTTATCACGCCCCCCTACTGCCAAAATAAAATAAATGCCCACGCCCAATTACACAAATTATAATAGGACAGGAAAGTGTAAAAAAGTAACAAAAATCACAAGTTTTATCCATGTGTTCAGCTTTCATCTATGTATGTTTTCCGATTCTTTATGGCACCATAACTTCTAAATGCACGAGTGTCATAGGGTACGAATCTTTGAAAACCAATCGATGATGTTTCACGGTGGGTTTTCACAATGATGAACTGAAAGGAAGCTGTAAAAACCTGGTAAATTCTATGCCTTCAAGAGTGAAGGAGGACACATTCTATATTAAAACTAACAATCTATAACTACCAGTACTGATTTCGTATATGTCCAATAAAGTACTTTTCGAAGAAAAATACTTTTTGTTCCAATTAATTCACACGGTACTGTATACCGTCATTTGCCGGTTTTGTGGAATGTGAAAAGTAAATTATATTAGGACCGCATCAAAAATAATATGGTCTATGAATAATAATTATTGTTACATACGGGGTGTTATTACTGTACGGGCATTTTTTTGTGGGTGAATCAGTACAACGAAGTAAGCAACTTTTAATATATTTTTTTTTGGAACAAACTGAAAAAAAAAAAAAAAGTTTTTTTTAAAAAGTTGTAGTTTTAATTATTATGAAAAGCTAAGATCATGATGCACTATCTAGCGGTTGGTAAAATGTCGCTAATATTGTTTATTTACGACTTATTACATACCGCTAGATGGCGCAGCGCGCTCAAACGCTTCTCAAACCTTTATTTAACAGTCAACTTCTTCAAATTTTCAAATAAAAAAAAAACAAAAAATATTGTTTCCAAAAAACATTTTTTTTTGTTTTTTTTCTATTTTTTTGTAATCAAAAGTTGCTTACTACGTTGTACTGATTCACCCACAGAAAAAAATTCCCTTGCAGTAATAACACCCCGTACGTACGTATAATCAATTTGCAATATGCATTTTCAAACAATCATTAGTCACTTTAAAAGATGTTCATGACTATAACGTTCATGGCCATATTGAAGCACAAACTACTACAAGCAATTTCAGTTATCTGCAGCCGTCAAGTCTTTCTTTGTGTACAGATATCGTACACACTGTCACCATGGTCCATACTAGATAAGCGGAGGTACTCCCGAATTCTGTATAGGACCTTGAAGCGAGCAAAGCCCCTACCTCTCCCACCCTAAACCAACCTAACTCTTCTACCGTGTGTACTTTAAATCGCAAATTAGGGGCAATACTAGTCTCAAATTTCTGGCAATCGATACTAGAGGAATTAGCGATTCGTTTACTGCTATTACAAGAGACTTTTTGACAGTAATTTCATTGGTCAATCTCCCTTTCCCTGCATTTATTCTCTCTTGGACTCAATCGTTGGATCCTTTGAGTCCGATAGCAACGACTGTCAACATCCCTAAATCGTCAGTACGGTAGTATCGTCCTACGTTAGTATCAACAAACCTGGAACAGTGCTAATAAAGATTTTACAGCCGGTGGTCGCTGTAAACTATCAAAAGCCGATACTAAAGCAGCGTCGTTTCCAATATATTTTTTCTCTGGTTTCGCCGCATAAAACGTCATATTTGTCCGTATTGCGGTAGCGGGTTTACGCGACGTTACCAGCTATGGAGAGATATGTGGAATACATTATTAATGCCTGGCGAAACGACAACGATCTAAGTGGAGCAGTCGTTGGCGACATTGAAAGAGAATACAACGAGTAAATGTGGGTCGATTCCAGACGCAAAGCAATCTATATCAAACAGAGAATGCTGACACGATTGGTGTTTACCTATGGAGTTGCTGTTTCTTATGGAATCATTCAAAATCTTGACTAATCAAAGGGCGTTTTAGACGTGTTTTAACTTTCGAAAATAGTGGCAACGCAGCGAAAGTGGGCGACGAGAACACTCCAGATGCAGCTCTTGCGACTCTGAGACTATCTTAGTGCAACTAACGGCAAGGACGTATACAGGGGGGGGGGGGGGACACAGAGGCGCGTCTCCACCATTTTTTTGAGTAAAAATTAAAGTAGAGATAAACTGAGAATCAGGGAGAATCCGCCACTTATGTACCTAGTGTCAAGCACGTATCCGGAAGGGGGGGGGGGGGGGGTTGGAATTTAACTCTCGGAAATCCGGCGTATTGTCGTTTCAAATTCAAGTTTGGTGGGTGCCTCGCGGTCGCCTTATCAATAACGACTGATGAGACTCGATCATTAGCTAGAGCGCGAATGTCAATATCACCATCAGATTGTAACCATGTGCTTCTTTTTGCTTTTCGTTTAGGGCCTTAAGTATTTCGCTGCACCTACGCTTTGATCGAGTCGAGTCTTTGACCATTTTACATTAAAAAGTATTGTGGTTGAATTTTTTATAATTATTATAGGTCGATGGGCCACGTCGGACAATGAAACAACGGCACCTTGGATGCGACGTAAGATTTATTTCTGAACAGCTGGCGCGGTTACGTAAGCAAAGCAACGTGCGCTCCGCCGGAGGATCGATTTCTCACTGGTGCCCTCATGCCCTGTGCGCGCCGCCGCCGGGCGGTCGCTTCGCGCAGCGGACGATCCAAACAGTGTTGTCAACTTTGACTTTAATTATGATGGTGTACATGATAGAATAAAACATTACTTAAACATAAAGCGTCGAGTTTGATGCCACATCACTCCCCTCCTGAGACCGTCAAGGGCGATAATAGCTAGGTATACGAACATCACGTCGGGGTCACCACTTATAGGTCGATGGGCCACGTCGGACAATGAAACTCAGATATATTTATGCTAGATTAGAGACGATCTGCTGGTTTAAAACTAATATAATAGGCAACAAGAAATGGCTCCAATTATGGAAGTAGTACACTAAAAAAACTCACCAAAAAGTGTCTAAGAATCCTGAGAATAATTCCCCTTACCTTGTAAAAAGTCATTTCTAATATTTTTAGCGGTTGAAGCGTTTAATAATGAAAATTTTAAAATAATGTGTGTAAAATCAAGGTTTGGACGGCCTTCATATATATTACATAAATATATTATAGGTATAATATACATGACTAACACGACTAATCACTAGGTATCGAATGAAAACTCATAAAACAATGATATTGCTAGTATTTATATACAAAATAGACAATAAAAGGTGTGGCGCCAGTTTTGCGTACAAAGGCTTACTTCTGGAAGGTTAAATATTAACGCCATCTGTTGGCGCTTGGAACAAGCTTTTGGCCGAGAAACGAACCGCGTCGCCTAAGGTGATGCAATGGAATCCAAACGGGTTCGATCGCCGGCCGAGAGAGCGCGCTCGTTGATTTTATTTATAAAAATATTCAGACGAAATCAGTCCTTGGCTACACCGGCAAGTCTTGGGGTGAAACTTTTTTTAAAACTTTGTACAGGTAATACATTTTGATTCAGTACATCGAATTTCCTATATACTTTCCGTTTGCCTGCTGAGTATCTCCATGCGGGTGTAAGTAGGTATGTGCGGTGACTTCCTGCAAAGTATGTGATCCTATGGGTCTAAATTCTTCTTGTGGTTGTCTTTTCTTCGAGAAGTATGCATATTTTTGTTCTAAAATTGTCCTGTTTACTTGCTTACTTTTTTAGCAAGACGAATCTCTCTCTTACGGATAAATGACATTTGGCAACGTTGGTACGAGCCCCCCCTCGAGGACGGGGTTGCCACTTTGACCGGTGACGCCTTGTCGCCAGTGTCGTCTCACTGTCCTACCGTGTAGCGATGCGTCTTTTATTGCCCACGCCACTTTATGACACTACCGAGAGAAGGGAAAGGGTTAAAGGGGACTGTATCCTTAGAGACCGCGAGGGCGTCCAACAAAAATATTAACCTATTTCGGGAAAGTATCTATACAATCGTACACGCTATTGAAAGTTGATGCTTTTAACTTGTATAGTATATTTGTCGCAACGTATAGTGAAAATGAATAAAGGTTGCAGAAGTAAAGCTTAGGTGGTAAGCATGGATCTGAAGATGGCAAGAAAGCTTGTCATCTTCAGATCTTCTGCAAAGTCTGAAACTAAAGAGTTGTTCAGAGATATGCGCCACGTATTAGGCTGCATGGCCGCATCCAAGAAGCTGACTTGCAAGGTTAGATATTTACAAGATTTAAGGGCAGGTTATATAAATTATCAACATTTTATTTAAAAAAAACCGACTTCATTTTTTTAAATAAGTGCAGCAGCCATGTCATGGTGACACTTAGAACTGGCTAACATAATTAAATGCTTGTAGACAATTTCGTGTCTGCTGTTGACCGATGAGGAGAGAAGCTAACCCTGGGCATCGCAGTCCTGTCTTAGTGAAACTTGGAACGAGCTGTCCTAATTGAATGCATATATAAAATTTTGCGTCTGTTGAGCGTTGTGGAGTCCCCTCGTCCAAAGCAAACCCTGGGTGAAACTTAGAAAGGGCTATCATAATTGAATGTGTATACAAAATTTCGTGCCTGTGCTGTTGACCGTTGAGTGGTCCCCTTGTCGGGAGCCAACCCTGGGTGTAAAATCAAGTCATGATTACCATAAAAATGCATTGTCATCGAAGCTGAACCAACATCTAAATTTTCAACTTCATATGATAATATTTGAGGAGTTCCCTCAATTCCTCATGGATCCTATCATCAAAACAGGATTAAAAAATATTTTTCCAAATCGGTTCATAAATGACGGAGTTCTGAGGCAAAACACATTTTTAAAAAATACAACCGAATTCATAACCTCCTCCTTTTTTTGAAGTCGGTTAATAAAAGAAAAATAGCTGAGGTATCTAACCTTGCAAGTCAGCTACCACTAAAAATCGATATGTAGACTTATTTAGCTGAAATTTCGCAGCACTGTCTGCTATTGTAGCGCAAAAAATCGATATCTCCACTTATCTAGGTTAAGGTTAGTATTTAGGTCCATTTATTAGTCTCCACAAATCAAAAATAGTAGACGAGTTGAAACTTTAAAAAAACATTAAAACGCGTTGATCTCAGAACTACTAAGAGTTATCGAGTTATGTATATTATAAGGCGACGATATAAACACTCGTATTCGTCATGATTACCAAATTTCCTCAAAAGAGAATCCAACGTTGATTTTCCGGATTTCCAAATGGAGATGGGGTGAAAGTTTTCCCACCATCCCTTTTCCTTTCCTTTCGCAGAAGTGAACCGTAAGCTCGACTGAAATGTTTCGCTAAGGTGCATTCCAATAGCGATCTGCACTTATACACGTGTACTTATCACGCCCTCGCCTTCCTGCAGCCCCCTCCTCAATATTTTATGTGTCAGGAGGGGAAGTGCTAAGAAGGGTGGGGGGGGGGGGGGGGTAAGCTTTCGTTTCCTCTCAAGGGGCGCGTGGGGTTATTTATACAACGCCGCCGCTGCCATGGTCGTACTGAGGAAGCGATTTCTTTCGGTTATCTATGCCCAACAATACTCATCGGGAGGCTCGCAGGTATTAAAACGCCATGGGACACATTAAAAAACAGGGTTCCGGGTTTCGTTTCTTTGGGATTTTATTTTAATACAAAAGGTAACAAAATAATCTACCCCGATTGAGGCTCCAATATAAAAAAACACATATTTTATATAAAGTAACCAAAATATAATTATATTTTATTTATAAAATAAGCCAGTTGGTAGAAATCCCTACTCTTGGTATAGTCCAACTGATTTTACATGATTAGGTATATATAA
Source organism: Micropterix aruncella (assembly GCA_944548615.1). Classification (NCBI taxonomy): domain Eukaryota; kingdom Metazoa; phylum Arthropoda; class Insecta; order Lepidoptera; family Micropterigidae; genus Micropterix; species Micropterix aruncella. Next base: position 28,669,600 of record OX155957.1, read on the forward strand.
TTTATTTTAGATTAACTATTATTTTAAATTGTAAAAACAATTAATAATAAAAATTATAATAAAAACATAAATATAATTTTAGTTGCTAAAACTCTTAGGTAGGTATACCTAAAAAATATAGATAGTCAAAATATAAATATAGAATAACCACATTAAAAATGGCGCAATAGAAATAGACAAGACAAATTGTAATATAATAATTTCTCCGATTATCAGCATGATTGGATTTAGTCAATATTTCAAAAAAACGTAAGAAAATTAATCATGAAAAATTAGAAAATTCAAGTGTCAAAGTCCTAAATAAAATAAATTGGGTTCTCAATATGAATATCTCGGACCTTTTTCATAATTTGAACGTCTTCAAGGCCCCTGACGCAAAAATTTAATTTTATTGTAATACTAGTATTTTTTTTTTAAAACAAGCTCGTCCCGAGCCAACCCTGGGTGCAGCAGCCATATCATAGTGGAACTTAGAACGGGCTATCATAATTGAATGCCATACAGAATTGCGTGTTTGTGCTGTTGGTCGCTGAGGAGTCCCCTCGTTGGAAGCCAACCCTGGATGCAACAGCCCTATTGCGGTGAAACTTAGAACGGGCTATCATAATTGAATACGTATACAAACTATCGTTCTGTCCTGTCGACCGTTGAGGAGTCCCCTCGTTGGAAGCCAACTCTAGGTACAGCAACCCTATCGCGATGGAACTTAGAACGAGCTATCATAATTGAATGCGTATACAAAATTTAGAGTCTGTGCTGTTGACCGTTGAGAAGTCCCCTCGTCTGTGGACAACCCTGGGTGCAGCAGCCATGTCACGGTAAAATTTAGAACGGGCTATCATAATTGAATGTGCATACAAAATTGTGTGTCTGTGCTGTTGACGGTGGAAGAGTATCCTCGTCGGTAGCCCGATCCTGTGTATTGAATCAGGTGCTCACCTTAAAAATGCATTGTCATCGGAACTGAACCAAGATGTAAAAATTCAACTTCATAGGATAAGAGAAAGTGGTTCTAATAACACACATTGCAAGGTAAATAAAAGCTTGGACTGATACAGGAAACTATTTATAACCTTACTTAGTCGCACTTTGCAGGGACGCAAGTCTTGTTTGCTAGGTGTGTTATTCAAATGATCATCCGAATTTATTAGTGCGGATGAAAATGGGCTATAAAGAGCAAATCTGCGACTGCCATATCGTTAATAATACATTAAGCTTTCAACTTTAAGGACCTCAATACAGCTAAGTACACTCTCGAACTACAAGAATATAAAAAACTGAAATTTCTTATACACACAATAACGCAGAATTTAGGGATTTCTAACGGCCGTTTTGCCAAAATTTTGCTCGCGAATTTGGATTTGAGCTGCAACTGTTTACTTCGCGCAATTGCTGGGGACAAAAGTCGAGAAGATAAAAGTGGTTGTTCGGTAGGCAGGCCGTCGATATTCTCGTTTCGTTTGAGTAATTTGTTGTATGCAGACATTGTATTGTAGTGTCAAGACATTGCATTTCTGGTCTGCGACGATTGCTCAATCTAATTTATGCATTTTCACAACTCAAATGTTTCTAGCAACGTCGATTCTCGCTTTGAATTTTGGCGCATAATTATTTGTTTTATAGTGAATTTTGCTGAAATAAACTGATTATTTATTTATTCTCTATGTGGATGTGTAAACGAGTTTTTAAAAGTTAAAATGGGAGAAATTAAAGAAGACCGGCAAAATCCTATCAGTCCGGAACTAACCGTAAGCTTTCTTGAAAATCGTTCCGTTTTACATTTTTTAACCGTAACGCCTCAGCTTCTGCGGCGCACATCGGAATATTTCTTGACGACAGAGTGTCGATCTTAAACGCGTTGGACGATTGCTCGAACCGTTAGTGCAGTCGGAATTCGTCGTTGTTTTCGGAGTATTCTTTATAAAGTGGGGAGATATATGCAGAAGCACCAAAACAACACATCGCCTAATCGAAGTTAAAGGTAAAATTACAAATCCTTCAACGTAAATTTTATAGGACCAGTTAAATGAAGATCTATAGCTTCATTTTATTTAATAATCTTCAATATCCAATGAGATATACAAGGAGAAATATCGGTAAAACCGAGTCAAAATAGATTTTTGAAATAACATATATCTGTCAATGTACAGACGCACTTAAACGGTGTTATTCATTGTTTTCGTCCAGTTTTAATGAGAATTGCCAGTTGAAAATGGTTTTTTTTATTTATAATTAGAAACACAAGGTAAAATATTTCATCCATTTTTTTCCTTTTGTAAGTTAATTGAAAGACGTTTATTAATTTTATATTAACATGGAAAATCTTATTATTTTTCGAAAATTTAAAAACATTAGCGTTTATGTTAATTATCAAGGGTTGCCAAGCAAACATTATTATGGTAGCATATAACATAAGCTACTTAGTCTATTTTGTAAACCAAAAATAAAATGTTCCGCCTAGAACTTCCTTTCTTCAAATATTGTTTAAAAAAGTTGATAGACCTCAAATTTACTATCTTTTTACAGAGCTAGAAGAAAATGATAAGATGCTACTTGTAGAGAGGTATAGTGTTTCAGCAAACGCTTCGGTAAATTTATCAGCATAGTTATCACCGGTTTCCTAACATAAAATACAATCGGTTTTCCTGCAACATATTAAGTTTCCAAGACAAATGTTTTTTTGTGGAAACTCAACATGTTGCCGAAAAATCGTGGTGACCAATCTGTGGCGAGTGGCGCGGGCTATGAGTGTGAGTAAAGGTCCATCGGACGATATACACACGCTAATGAGTCCGTGGCTACTTTCAATTCGCATGTAGTACTTTTATTTTCTGTCCTAAAGAAACAGGTCACGGCAGTCGTGTTTTTTATACTTTTTTAATATATTTGCTTGTATAAAGTAAGTTTCGCTCAGAGGAACAACCTCGAAGATTTGAAAAACGCCAACATTACCAGTACCTACTGCTACATGGATTATTATTCCGAAAACACTTTAATGAACAAGCTTAACAGATTATATATGACTGTATTATATATGCACCTACAGCGTTGTGCAAATAGAAATGAAAGTCAATGGGACGGTAAAACGTATGAGTGAACTTACAAAAGTAACCTATTGCATAGTGCAAAGAAATGCTTTCAGAGGCGATGTCAAAAAAGAGACAAGAGATAAGGAGAAAAGAAAAAAAATAATAACTTTGTAGCCGACTGAGTTACGAGATTAAGTTTTTTTTTAATTGATGAAATATATGAATACCTAATACTTGATTTGTTAATAGATCAAGACGATTTAGGCAACCATAGCATTTATTGAACTTTGCCGACAGTAATGCCAAGTTATATTTCGTAGACTATACGGAAGTTTTTTGTTGCTACTAATCCCACGAGTCCTCTCCCAAATTTACGGCGGCGTTTTCCGAAATACGGCTTGCCGAAATATAACCTAATTCAGCAAAGTTAAATTACGAGGGGAGTTTAAAAAAATTATAATAAGTTACAGACTTTTTGGAACCATATAAAAATAAATACTGACAGGCACAGCTAACACGACTGTTATTATGTTCTAAAAACAAAAACTGATTTTCTTTTCTTTTTTTTTTTTTTAAATAAGAGTCATTTGTTTGCATATTGTCTACTTATTATTTAATTTATTATTTATTCCGTAGCGGGCGATTGGGGAGGGGGTCGCCCTCGCAGCCAATACGCTGCTGTCGGTGCCGCTAGATCTCGTACTACATTCACGATTCGCTTCCATTCTTGACTTTTTGCCACGTCTCGAGCATCCCTAGCCGATAATCGTTGATTTTTAAGGTCGTCTTTGATGTTAAGGTGTCGATGTCTATTTCAAGAGATACAATAGGGGTCGATGCTCGAGATACATTAGGAGTTGATACTCCTTGATATTCTACGGTTGCACGTTGATGTGCTGAGTTTCGTGGAAGAACTTCAAATTTCTACAGTCACTGTAGAAATCGTTAAAAAAGTTGTAAAAATTGTTTTGGCGGATCGTACCGTTACGGTCGTTTAATCGCTGAAGTGAAGATTTCGATAGGTAGTGCATATTGATTCGATAGGAAAAGTTATCTGTGGTCTGGCTACCTATATCTATTTCCGATATTAAAGGAACATCTGAGAGGTTGAAAATTTGAAGATGATGACGAGGGGGAGGGGGGGGGGGATGTTAGCCGCAGTGCAGGAATTTTTAGGTGATCGTGATGGAGATCAAGCGTATATATCTAAAAGATCACTATGTCGAAAAATAAAAGAACATTCAATAACAGTTTTCATTATAACCATTATCAGTTTTTAATGAACGTTGCAGTATGATACAAGAAACGATACATTTATTTCCAATAAAAATGGAGTAGTTTTGCAATATTTCAAATCGCATCATTTAATAATTCAAGTAACCTAGAACAATAAAATAAATTGCAACTATTAAAGTGAAAAACTATTTTTGGCCAACTTTCGAGAAGGTACTTACAAATACCCCTGTGTGCGGTGCCTAGAAAAAAGAAAGTGGAAATGAAAAATCATGATAATTGCGCTCTCCCACGAGAGGGAAAGCGAAGAGTGTCGGAGAAAACATCAGTCAAGGTAATCACCGAGGAGATAATGGTGCGCGGCGACAGAGCGGGGGGAGCATGCGAGGGAGGGGGTGGATGATAAAAAGTGGGGGGCAAAGAGCCAGCGAATAAGAAATACGCGGAAAAGTTGACGATGCTATTATCTGACTGAAAGACGTGAGCTTTTTAGTTATTTAAATACTCTACTATATATGTATAGAATTGTGTGATCAAGTGTGTAAAATAAATATTTACTAACATTAAATATAGGCAAAACGAAGACTTTAGCATAGACGGGCAAACACATCCGAAACTGGTCAAAGGACTAAAAATTCATGACTAAGACGTAACTATTAATGTCAGCGAATAGAAAGAATTCCATGCATAAAATATTTATGAATTTCAATAGACAACAATTTACGATGTCATTAAAAATTAACACCACTGCAACCAAACCATTGAATATATAATGCATTAGATTGCTCAATGCCATAGTACGTTTTGGCAACACTTCTGCGCCAGCGCCATGCAGGTAGCACTAATATCATTGTCCGGCGAAACTAATACCATTTTTTTTGGCCATCTATATAACTCCAAAAATGATGACAATAATAACATACATTTATTAGTGCAATCTACTCCATTTTCATAGTATAGGCTGATAACATCACAGATATAAGACGGAGAAATTAGAATGCCATTTATTAGTCTATGTGAACATTAAAGCGCCTAATTATTACGTATTGAAACCTGTATACCAAATTGAAATAACATATTTATGTAAATAATATTAAAATGATTATAGTTATGATTTAAAAATTCGTTTACTACATATATTTTTTTAAATTATAAGATATTTTATCACATTAGCGCGTTTAGAATGCCAGATATTTAGCTACTGAACATAAGAGAAGATTAATCGATGTTTGGAACTATGAGTGTCATCTGCACGTTGCGTTTCATAATAAAATCCTAGCTGCTAAAACGTAGTATGGCATTGAACAATCTAAAAACCTACATAATCAAAAACAAAGTAAGAAAATGTATTTATTTATTTATATATATATATTATATATATATATATATATATATATATATATATATATATATATATATATATATATATATATATATATATATATATATATATATATATATATATATATATATATATATATATATATATATATATATATATATATATATATATATATATATATATATATATATATATATATATATATATATATATATATATATATATATATATATATATATATATATATATATATATATATATATATATATATATATATATATATATACCTAAATATATATATATATATATATATATATATATATATATATATATATATATATATATATATATATATATATATATATATATATATATATATATATATATATATATATATATATATATATATATATATATATATATATATATATATATACCTATATATATATATATATATATATATATATATATATATATATATATATATATATATATATATATATATATATATATATATATATATATATATATATATATATATATATATATATATATATATATATATATATATAATATATATATATATATAATATATATATATATATATATATATATATATATATATATATATATATATATATATATATATATATATATATATATATATATATATATATATATATATATATATATATATATATATATATATATATATATATATATATATATATATATATATATATATATATATATATATATATATATTATATATATATATATATAATATATATATTTCCATTAAACCTACAGTGTACCGTCGAAAGTGGTACTCATCCAAAAATACATCTCGTTTAAACAATAAGCATTTCCCAGTCCAGTCCGGGAAAACCTTCCAGCTATGTAAGTGGCTTTTATTATTTTAATTTTTTCATCAAAGTGTCATCCTTTAAACGAATTCTTTAAAAAAAGATTTTACAAAAAACCAATCAAATATTAACAATATTATACAATTTTATCTTATGTTTTGAACTCTTGTAAATATCATATAGCCTAAGTATAAACTTCTCGACCAGAAATTACGATTTATATCTTTTTTCATGGGAACGAGCAAATGAAGTATTTTATTTTTATTTTCATTTAATAGCTGGCTGATAGCGAGCCCTGCAATCGTATATCGTCCTTTTAAAGAGTGGATATATTCGAATTTCAAATCGAATTTTCGAAATGTCATTCCGCATTTAAGAGACGATTGATTGTGATTTTTTTCATTGTTTTTGCTTAAATTTGTCTTTAATAAAGACATTTTATTTTGGTTTGCAAAAGGATACGCTTTCTTTTTGAGATGTGGATGAAGGGCGATCGTTCGCTAGCGATAAAGGGATCCCATTAAACCTACAGTGTACCGTCGAAAGTGGTACTCATCCAAAAATACATCTCGTTTAAACAATAAGCATTTCCCAGTCCAGTCCGGGAAAACCTTCCAGCTATGTAAGTGGCTTTTATTATTTTAATTTTTTCATCAAAGTGTCATCCTTTAAACGAATTCTTTAAAAAAAGATTTTACAAAAAACCAATCAAATATTAACTATATATATATATATATATATATATATATATATATATATATATATATATATATATATATATATATATATATATATATATATATATATATATATATATATATATATATATATATATATATATATATATATATATATATATATATATATATATATATATATATATATATATATATATATATATATATTATAGTAAAATAAATTTAATGATTTATTCATTTATTAACACAAATCATATTGAAGCTTTGGGAGGGGGTCTTGAAACTGACTGACCTATCGTCGACATCGTAAAATTAATAATCCAACCTGCTATTATACTCGTATATGTTGATGAAGCCGGCTAGACTATAATAGAAAGTGCTGGTTTACTCCCAGTGCTGGTTCGCGTACACGTGAATTAATGAAAATGACGCAGGGATACGTGCGTGAGTATGTAGGTATACTGATAGCTAACGCGAATGATATTCAATTTTTTGAGTACTGTCATTGATTTTTTTTTGTAGTAAGTAATTAAGAATACAAATACAACCGATCGTGTGAGTTTGACTCGCCCCGACGGTTCCGTACCTATTAAGAAAGGGGTTCTTATTATGACACATTCACACACATTGACGACAACCTGGTGCGACAGACAACCAGACGACAAAACTTCTCTAATACGGTTCCGTCATTTGTTTTGTATTGAATATATCGTATAATGCAGCGGTTTTCAACCGGAGGGTCGCGACCCCCCGGGATGTCGCAGGTTATCTAAAAATAAAAAATAAAAATATTACAAAATCTTTATTTATCTAATATGAGAACATTTACAACATAGGAAGAGAAACAGATTTATTAATTGTTATGCTATTGGTTTTACATTATCTTATTTTTTTCTTTGACACAACCGTGGCACTCTAGTGGGACTCCCGAAGTGAGCTCGCCTTAACACAGGGGTGCCTAGCAAGGCGGGCTCGGCTGCTCTTTGCTTACTAACATAACAGAAAAATAATCATTTGCGTTTAATGTATGCGCTATGTAACCTGGGCTCAGACAGATGTGTATATAACTTTAGAAGCATACAACGGCTTTTTCTCATTTTCTGTTGTGCTCATGCATTTGAATGTATATGTAAATAAATAAATAAATAAATAAAAATCTTTGTTACATTAAGTATTCGTGAATGAATGACAATATATATTTTTAACAAAACTTCATGTCGATCTAAAATGGAAACAGGGAGGTACAACTTCAAAAGTGAAAAACAGTTGAATTTAATGTAGTTTTCGCGAATGTTTTAAAAATAGTTTATTTATTCGATGATTACAGTTACAGCCGTGGAAAAACCTAGGGGAGGAGGAGGGGGGAAGGTCCGAGATAACTCACTTAAAGTCTAAGGGGGAGGGGGAGGGGGGGGTCGCGTAAGGGTTTTGTTTTATTTTTACCAAAAAGAGGGTCGCAATCTAAAAAAAGATAGAAGAACACTGGTATAATGGATTACTTAACAAAAAATAAAATCACATCAACGGCCTGAAAGGAATCTCCTGTAAATCATGTGGTTATGTTATGTTTCTCTTATTTGTATAGGACACAATAGCAGCCTCCCCGAAGATTGTGCACATTTTGGACTGTGTAGTCTGCGACCATGAACAATCGGGCATCCCTGGAAACGGTGAGTCTAAATTCACTGGCCAATCCTTCTATTACCGGACCAAGGGACACTGTGAAAGAAGCCGAGCCAATCTCGTCCGCTGGGGTCACACAGCGAATCCAAAATACGACTGTGGAACGCTGCAGGATGAACACCACTTCCTATCCTGCCCGCAGATGTCAACCCTTATCACACACCAGGACCTACAAGAGACAAACAACGAGACAATCCAGGCAGCCCCTTTTTTTGGATAGACGTGTCCTAACCTGGCCCAGCTACGTTAACTAACTATCGAAAAGTTGCCAAAAATATAAGTAATGTGTACTGTAAAAATATAAGTAATCAGAAACTAATAAATACATTTTAATAATTCGTAAACTTCTTCGTATCGCACGCAAAAATCACTAACTTTGCTAAATTCGATATTTCCGCGAACCAGCACAAGGTGCAACGAGCGAAGCGATGACTAATGTTTTTTCTTTATCACAGTCTAGCCGGCTTGCTCCACCTATATCTATTTCTCCCATAAGGGGCGGTAAGTAAAACTAAGAACCAGTTGAGAAAACGGGAATGCAAACGGGAAGCGACGACATCCGCAATCTAAAATGCAAATGATGCCGTTGCCGAGGAGCCCGACAATCAAGGGATTGCAATAGAATATTAACAGAGCGGAGTTTGTCTAGTTATGAAATGGATGTTCTGTCAAAAAACCGGTTCATTCTGCAACAAACTCTGCAAGTGCTTTGATTCATATATTCATCGCAACGAAGCGCTTGGCCGGCCCCTCTATAGATGTCACTTTTACGAGCCGGATTAACTCAATTAGTTAGTAATGTCGCTCGGACGATGAAAATGATTTGCTGCCTCCGATGACGTAGGAAATAAATACGAGAAAAAATTGCACATAAAAATCCCACACGTATATTGTAACATATCTTGTAAATTTGTAATTTAAAATATATTCCAGTTTGTGAAACACCCTTAGCGTTTCTTGGGCTTCTTCTCTTGCGAGTTAATCGAACGCCAAAAACCAGTAATTATATTAAAATAAATGATAATCCGAGCGAGATGGGAGAGATGAACACGTCGATTTGAGGGAGGACAGATAAGAAGAGTATGGCACCTGCAGCAGCTGAGGTCGAGAGGGACGGCGACAGTCGCCTGGAGCAGGCGTCGATTATGCAAAAAAAAAGGCGCCGCTGGGTTGTGACCCGAGATGTGTTTGAAATCAACGTATGGTGCGACAGGTAGCGTTCTACTTTCTTCTATGGTCGTAATTTGTGAGAAAACTTTTAAGTTTTATTTCTTTGAATATACATCACGGAAAAGTGAGCTAACGTCGATCTGCCAATCAGGTGACGTGCCAGGACCTTTCGTTGTGCTGCGAAGGTTGGTGCTCAGGAGCGTTGGCTGTTTACAGTCCTAGCCATCATTAAGACCGTGGCTCCACAGTGGCAGTTACATGATTTATTGAATCGATTTTGCTTAGTTTGGTAGAGGCGGAAGTGAACATTTAATCATTATAAATAAGATTAAAAAAAAAGGAATTTACCGCGTGAAGTTTGTAACACCCGACGTTCCGGCGACGGTGCAGCCGCCGTTTTTATCTCATTCATAATGTCGAACAACCGCGATAGTCTCCGATTTCATAAAAACATTTAATCGTTTTATACAATTTACGATTTCTCGAAGTAATATTTTCGAACATATTATAGTTTTTTGTTATTTTTACTTGTTTTTTATTTATTTTGGAATCATAACAATTTTCAGATAAGCTTTTTAAAAATAATTTTGCAAATTTTGCAATATACTGTTAGCATTCAAAACAAATATCGAATGTAAAGGATTTTTAGGGTTTCGTAACAAAACGTACAAACGGCAATACCTATTGGCAAAACTCCATTGTCTGTCTGACCATGTGTCTGTCTGTATGTTACAGTCGATTTTCTCTGCCAGTTGAAAATATGGATATTACATTTGACAGTCACAGAACTTTCTTTCCTGCACCTAGCCCAAGAGTCAAAAGCGAAAACAAATATTTTTTTATCTGATTATTACCAGAAGCCAAAAAATTTTTTTTATCGCCCAGTCGATAATTTAAAACAGCTTCAATATCAAGCGATTTATCATTATACGTTATTTTAAGTCATTATTATAGCCAATTTCAAAACAACGCATTGGGTTATGTAGTTTGTAGGTTGTTTTGGTAAAATTAAACAATACATATATACAGAAGTTCTTTTGTTAAATAAATACTGCGTCTGTATGGAGAGTTAACGACCAAGAAAAATCCTGAATTTGCGCTTAGCACGGAGTGATTCCGATAACGTATCGTATTCTAAAAAAAAGTTATTCTATCTCTGTACACGGTAACTGCTTTCTGACTCATGCAAGATATCCTTCGCTTGTGAAGCTCTCCAATCCCGCCAGGCCTTTTCAAGGAGTGTAATATTACTATAGAACAGACGTCCCATTAGCAGAACAAACAAAATGGGCGACACATGTTGCCATTGCTCCTAACTTTCTAGTAATCGGCGGAATCAAGCGACTCGCAGACGGGATAGCACTCACTAAAATAAATACATCGACCGTTCGCTTTCCTTAGTTTTTTCGAATGATAGGGAAGTTAAGAGTAGCATATCATAATTTCAATATTTTTTGACTCTTTGGCAAAACAATACAATTTATTATTGGTATTTATTTTTATATAAATATTAATATAAATAATAATTCAAATATAAAGGTTAATTAATGTAAATATAGGTAATCTATTATTTAATACAATATGGTGAGTTTTTAATTGAAGTGAATGAATCAGTACGAGCAAATAAGCGAGTATTATTTTTTTTTGTGGAAAAAACACATTTCTTTTTTAGTTTTTTTATCTGACTTGAAATTTTGATTTTTATTTTGTTTTGAAAAATAGTATAAAAAGAGGTAAGCGCGTTGCGCCATCTGAGGTAGGTAAAATATCGCGAATATTGTTTATTCGTGATATTTTATATAGGTTATATAAAATATTTTACAGATTTATATAGGATATATAGGTTAGCTCTACAATATTGCCCTCAGGCAATAAGCTCACCTTTTCGTACGAATAAAGCGTTTTATTATTATTTTACCTACTGCTAGATAGCACAGCGCGCTCAACGCTTGTCAGACTTTCATTTAACAGCCGGGTTTTTAAAATTTACAATAAAAAAATATATGTTTAACTATTTTTTTCATGTTTTTTTTGTTTTTTTTTTTCAAAAAAAATATCAAAAGTTGCTTATTTGCTTGTTTTGATTCACCCACTTCAAGAATGTCACTAATTAAATTATTCATTGCCAATTGCCTTTTGCGTTGACGCGATATCGCGTGGTCGTCACTAAGGAATTTCTATGCGGGATAAATAACTTTGGCCACCACACGAAATTCAAATTTTCAGTTTGGCAATGAACGTGTTAATCGAAATCACGAAAAGCCGCCGAAATCTGGGAAAACACTTGAATTAGTCGAGGAATTGCCGTTAAATGGCTCTGAGCATATAGTTCGGCAGTATGTGTCGCAGACCTGTTTTCGAACCGAAACAGTAATAATATTACATAACGATGTTTTCATCTGCATATCAAACGCGAACATCATTCTCTTCTCTACGTGCGAAATGCTTAACCAACGTAGGCGGATATTAAAGGTTATTACTGAGACAAAAGAGGGACGCTAACAACTCTGTTACTTAATTACGAGGGTACAGAAATGGCGCGCAAGATTTCACCGTTTCATTTATTTATTTTCTTTTATTCAGGAAAATAACAGTGTATAAAAGTAAGTAGCCAAACAAGATAGATATATAATTACACCAGAGACAATTTTCCACTAAATGTTAACATCAAGATTATCTAAATGATAAGAGACAGAAAAAAAACGAGAAAAGAAAGAGGATAGGAAGGGAGGGACCAGGAAGGGAAGGAGGAACATAGGGAAAAAAATACATTATATTGATGGGTGTCCACGTATTAACAAATTTACCAGTACGATATTTGAAGTTGAGACAGGTACGTTGATAAGTACAAGTGCAAGCAGTAGATAATAAGTAATAAATTTTAAATAATAATAATTATTAAATTTTAAATATTAAGTGTTAAATATCGCCCTCTTTAACAAATTTCTGAATCCAATGTTCGATTCAGCGAAGATATCTATTGATGCGTATCGATCATCGTAAACCCTACACACACGGTTTAAGAAAGAGTTTTTACGGTAGTTGTTATTGCAACGGCTAATGTGAAACAATGAGGACTGTCTTGTCGTTCTTGATGGCGTCCGGAAATGTATTAGTTGGACCAAGTCCATGCAGTTTAATTTGTTGTTTAAGATTTTATGTAGGAAGACTAGATCATGGTACATCCTTCGATCAGCCAAAGAAGTAAAGTTGTACGAGTGGTGAACGTTGATGCCGTAAGAATTGTCAAGTGTGAAGTGAAATCTATAGTTTAAGTATTTCAAGAATTTAGTCTGGATGCGCTCGATTCTGTTATTATGGATGGCATATGAGGGGTTCCACACTTGCGAGCAGTATTCAAGATGCGGGCGGACGTAGGCATAGTAAAGCGTTTTAATAGTGTGTATATTAAAAAGTGATTTAGAAGTCCTTAGAATGAAACCCAACATTCCAAATGCTTTATTCGTTATTGTGTCGATATGATCAATAAACTGCAGTTTGTCGTCCAATAGAATACCTAGGTCTTTGGTTACGGATTTACAATGGATGTCAATATTAAAGAGTTGGTATTGGTGTTTAATCATATCTCTTTTCCTGGTAAATCGAACCAAGTGGCATTTGTGAACGTTGAGCTGTAGGTGGTTCAGTTTGCAATAGGTAGAAAAGCGATTGAGGTCTTCTTGGAAGTTTAAACAATCGTGTATCGAGCTAATACGCATAAAGGCTTTCATATCGTCCGCGAACAGAAGGATTTTGGAATGCTTAAAACATTCGTCGATATCATTTATATATAATGTGTATAATAAAGGCCCAAGAATACTACCTTGCGGCACACCAGAGGTTACTAATTCTCTATTTGACTTAAAGCCTGCTGCCACTACAATTTGACTTCTTTTACTGATATATGATTTCAACCACCTCAGTAAGTCGCCATGTATACCTATCTTTAATAATTTCGATATTAGAGTAGGATGGTTTACTTTATCGAAGGCCTTACTAAAGTCTGTGTAGATGGCGTCTGTCTGGTAACGTTTATCCATATTTGTCAGCAAGGTCTCAGTGAACAGAATCAGGTTGGATGTGGTTGATCGTCCTGATTGGAAGCCGTGTTGGGAGTCGCTGATATATGTTTTCACTGCTGCATGTAACTGAGCATATACCAATTTCTCTAGAATTTTACTGAAGATGCACAGTTTGGAGATAGGCCGATAGTTTTCAATGTCATGTTTAGGACCGGATTTGTAAACCGGAGTGATGTGGGCCGTCTTCCATTCATGCGGAAATATGCCTTCGTCTAATGATCTTTTAAATAAGATGCTCAGAGGGTATGCTAAGCTTTTGCCACAACGATTGACAAAAATGGGTGAGATTCTGTCGGGACCTGCACCTTTCCTTAAATCCAGTTGTTTGATGATCTGGTGAATAATCTCAGCGTTGATAGTAATAGAAGAGATATCAGCGGGTCCGATTTCATCAGGTAAATCTGAGTCAACCGGTGTTTCAAATACAGATTTGAAATAGGTGGAGAATGAGTTTACAATGTCTTGCTTTGAGTCTGAGACCACGCCGTGATAGGTGGTCCTCTCGGGAAGAGTAGACGAGTTTTTCAACGCTTTAATGAAGGACCAGAATACTTTAGGATTACTTGATATGCTATTTTCAACGCGATATATGTAGTCATTAAAACAGGATTTGTGCATTTTTTTAAATCTGATACGTAACAATTTGTAGGACAATTGATCGAGAGGATTCTTGAAGCGTTTGAATTTGTGGAAATACTTCTCTTTTTCCCGTGCAACCCTGATAAGCGCCGAGGAGTACCATTGCGGATATTTGCTCGCATGTACGAGCTTAGTGGGTATGTGACGATCGATTAGTTCAAAAAGAATGTTATAAAAAATGTCAACAGCGCAATCAATGTCACCTGAGAACAAGATAGAATACCAATTAATTGCCAATAATTCATCCTGAATTAACTTGTAGTTTCCTTCATGAAATTTGTAAACCTTTCTTTTACATAGTTCAGGAGGAGTGGGATGTCTGAGGGATATACCAATTTCGATCGATCTGTGATGGCAGTCTTCTGGAACTAGCGACTCCGATGCCTCGCCAATAGAGAGAGAGCAGTTTGAGAAGGCAAGATCCAAATAGCGTCCGAATGTGTTACAGATCTGATTATATTGGTTTAGTCCGGAGTATGCAATCTCTTCAATGAGGAGAGTACCCATATGTGATGGGCTTTTAAAGGTTGGGGTTAGCCAGTTATCATCTGATACGGACCATGATATATCACCTTGGTTAAAGTCGCCTACCAGGAGGAAATTGTCATTGGGGTTGTCGGTCGTGATAAAAGATAACTGCCGAAGGAAGCCCTCAAGGTGGACAGCGTAGTTAGAGTCTTTGGGGAGATAGACACAACAGACGTGAAGAGATTTACCTCTCGAACCTAGGCTGGCAGGTATGGTTATCCACAGATCCTCCGCACTCGATTGCCAGTCAGTTTGAACATAAGCATTGAGATAGGTTTTGATTGCGATGAGAACACCTCCACCGAGAGTTTGACCTGTCGAATCGTAGTCCCGATCTCTTCGAAAACATGCGTAACGAGAGTCGAAAAACTCGTTGTTGTAGATATTTTTCGTCAGCCACGTTTCAGTAATTAATAAGAAGTCATAGTCGTTAATTAGTATGTTATCACGAAACGTTGTGACTTTAGAGCGCAGTCCCCTTGTATTTTGGTAGTAACCTAATAGAGAAGTGTTATGCCTGATCACAGTTGTTATTGAGTTGTTGCAATATCATAATGTATAAGTAAATAGGTGCACCATGAAGAATCACTGAAGTGGTCAATTGATTAGCATTTATGAAGAGTTATTATTTAATATTGCAAAATGAGTAATTTCTAATATTACATCAGTTTTATGATTTCATTGATCCTGTCTTCTTAATACTCCTAGGAATCGTACACTTTAGTCGTATGGTGTGAAATTGTCTACGATATTTAATCCATAGAAATGCGGAATTTTAGTTTTTCTCAAAAAAATATTTATCAATTTCATCAATATGAATATCATCAATATCGATATATTTATATCAAAGCATTCCTACTTAGATGTAGTATATTCGTGCCATTGCTTTTCCAATCTTAGAAGCACTTTTGAAACGCAAGTTTTGGTATGGCCTTTGATTATATAGGGTATTAGATTGCCCAATGCCGTACTACGTTTTGGCAGCTATGATTTTATTATGAAACACAACGTCGCAAACATTGATTTATCTTCTATTATGTTCAGTAGCCCAATATATGAGGCTCTAAACACGCCGTGACGATATCATATCTCAAAACACCACAATAATATTTTACGAATTTTTAAATCACAGCTCTTGTTATTGTAATATTGGTCCCGATTGCGTTTCTTTGTGGACTAAAACTGAAATTAGTTCAAGCGAACGAGAGAGCAATACGTTAGAGCGGAATATGAAACAAACGATCGTCGATAAAAACTACCTGTCGAACCTACATTCGTCCGAATAAATCTGAACACATTTCGTGCGGTGTTAGATTCAGATGCTTTATCTTTGGTGGGTAGTTTTAATGCGAACAAGTGACAACTGTTCAATTCACATTCCGCTCAAGCGTATTGCCCTGTTTCGTTCACTAATTTCCGATTTCAGTTCATAAAGTAACGCAATTGAGCCCATTATTTACATAAAGATGTAATTTTTTAATTTGGTATAAAGGTTGCATACGTAATAATTACGCGCTTTAAAGTTCAAATAGACTAATAGATGGCAATATAATATCTCCGTATTATTTCTGTTATGTAGTCAGCCAATATAAAAATGCGATAGATGACAATAATAATTGAATGGTATTATTGTTATCATTGGGTAAATGGGTTTTTATAATCAATCAGTTCTTTATGAAAAACTATTCATTATCAATGCTATTACAGATGGCCAAATAAATTGCTATAAGTTTCGCCGGATATTGCTATTAGCGCCACCTGCTTTGTCGCCATCGCAGAAGGGTTGCCAAAACTACTACGGCTTTTAGCAATAGTGCGTTTTGGCAACCCGGGAGCTAATGGGCCTTTGCTGAGTTGGCCACGAAGACCCATTTGTTCAGCGTCGGTCACACTCACGGGTCAACACCCATCCGGCGGCCTCCACGCATGAAGCGCGAGCTCGGGTAGGACTCTGGCCTTAGGCCTAGTTTCCCCTAGGAGTCAATATTCTAGCGCTCCTAGACGGTCTGCGCACCGTGCGGCGTAAGCCAATCCATTGTGCATTCTGACTAATAGTCGGGGGAGTCTGGAAGCAGTACTGTTTCGTATAGAGCGGGGGTGGTTGATGACCTTACGGCGACTGCTCTTGAAACGACCGTCGGCTACCCGATTCCGAGTGAACAGTGCAATGGATGCCGTGGTCCGCGATAGATTCGGTTTACACCGTTTCACCAGGGAGAGGACCGAGCAAGCGTCCTCGAACTCGTAACCAGCCGAGAGACCGGAGTAATCTGGTCGCAACTGGAAGTAAGGGCGTGAGTTTAAACCCGCTGGGTAACATACCTGTTTATCTCGCGGATAATGCGTTGGCCTCTTACGGGCATGTGGCGGAGCGTGACGGTGGACTGTTTTGTCCTAAGTCTTCTGCGCTCACGGGAGATACAACGATCATATTATTATTTCGTTAAAACGTTCTGAGGTAACGAATAAAACCTTTGTAGTTGACAGCTGTTGTTATGGCTTTTGCAATCTAATACCCTATATAATCAATGGTATGGAGTTCAGCTTCTTCAGCGATTCTGTGTTTCCAAATTTTCTGTGTTCTTAAATGTTATCCCAAAGGCAAAATATCTTTCTTTGTTTCTTTCTTTTTATGTTCTTTCAAATTCTTTTCTTGTTATATTATCTTTCTTTGTCTTTTCGATGTTTTTTTATCTTTGGAAATAGGTGAAGTCGCAGGATGCAATGTCTGGCGAATAATAAGGCTGATGCATTACTTACTCATTACACGAGTTTTTTTTGGACAATAATACACGGCAAGGAGTGAAGTATGAGCAGGTGCAATTAAAGTAAAGTAAAGTAAAGTAAAAGGTATTTATTTCCAATACAACCATACAATTGTGTAGGAATGACAGTAATTAATCTTAAACTAGTTACTCAATTTAGACAAGAGATGATATACAATATATAGCTTTAAACTTACCAATTTACAAAAGCATAGACTATATAATAACAGTTTACAACAAAACAATTAACGGTAAATAATATGTATTAGATTAAATGGGTAGATACGATGCTATGTATTTTCAAAATATTTTAAGAAGTCGTTATGGGCATACATGTTGATTTTAAGCAGATAGACTCGGATGGATCTCTTGAAAATATCGATGTTTTTAATTGCTTTTAATCTTTCGGGCAATTTATTGAAAAGTTTGAGGCCTAAGTATCGACTAGTCGCCTGGAACTTGGCAGTACGTGCTACGAACGGTTGGAGATACAGGGTTTTATTCCTGGTGTCATGCCGATGTACTTCCTCGTGGGATATGGCCGAGCTCTTATTGCAATAGAATTCGCAAAGAGCTTCTTGAGAAAAAATCGCATATACGGTCAATATCCCTAGTTTTTGGAAGTGTTCACGACATGACTGCCGTGAATTGCCACAAGTTGTTCGCCAAAAATCTTCCTTTTGTCGACGTTGTCATCAATTGTTGCACAAGGACGTTCTTTATCTGCAACGGTTTCACGACCCTTTTGGAAGCGTTTGTGCCACTTGTAAACGCCTGTTTTCATTTTATAAGACTCGCCAAGAACACATTCAACATTACGACAACCAATACGGTGTTGCGCTTTATTCGACGCTTTAAGCAATATTTAATGCAAATTCTTTGTTCCATGTTTTTCACAAGTAAAAAATACACGAGCGCTCCAATACACGTGTTGTCGCCAAGAGCCTACAATAAGCTAATGATCCAATATGGTTATTAATATCAACACACGTCAGTGACAAGTGTACCGACAAAACCAAAAGTGACAATTGTATTTAGACATCGAGCGAAATTCAAAATGTCCATGTATTTATGGATTAAGATATGTACATATATTTAAATGTTTTAATGGTGTTGATGAATTATTTTCTCGTTTAAGTTATTCCAGGATACATTATGATTTGATCCTATCTTTTTTTCAGTTATGACAATTCTATATCTTTTGTAAAACATTATGTTTCAGGCCATTTTAATGTTTATTTCAATGTTTTAATAACGAAAGATTTTTACAGTGATTTATCATTATTATTATTATTTTTTAATTTGCTTTTATAATAATTAATAGAAATCGTTCATCATTGATATTATAAGTAAACCAGCGCAATAATGATATCAACTAATTTAATATTACACCATTGCCAAGACAATAAAAATTGTCAATCTGTTGCCATATCAGGGAATTATGAGAAACTGTAATACATTATCTGTAATACATTAACTGTAATACAAATGAACTGTAATATATTATCCCCATTAAATTTACAACATAATTCAGATAATAAATAAATTTCTATTTCTAAAGTTATCCTAAAACAATCAACACTATTCACCGTAGCTCTGTAGACACAACATATTTAATGTTCAAGTGGAAATGGTGGGCTACTCTCCTAAGACAGACAACTAGAGCTGTCGACTACAACGGGCTAACCCGTCACCTCAGGAAATTTTAACGATATTAGATCGTTCTTTGTCCCTTGTGGTAAGCGCAGAAGACAGGACGAAAACAGTCCACCGTCTAGTTACGCCTCACGCCCGTAAGAAGCCAACGCCTCCTCGCGCCCTTACTACCAGTTGCAACCAGATTACTCTGATCTTCCGACTGGTTACAGGTTCGAGGTTGCTTGTGCAGACCTTACGAAGCGGTGATACGGTGTCTACCGAATCGTCCGCGGACCACGGCATCCTTTGCCCGATTGGTCGTTTCAAGAGCAGTTGCCGTAAGGTGAACAACCATCCCCGCTCTGTAGGAGACAGTACTGTTTCCACACTCCCCCGGTTGTCGCTCAGAATGCACAATCGATTGGCTGACGCCGCACAGTCCACCAACCGTCTAGGAGCGCCCGAAGGTTGACTCCTAGGGGAAAGTGGCCTGTAGGCCAGAGTCCTACCCTGACTCGCACTTCTACGTGGAGGTCGCCGGATTGGTGTTAACCCGTGAGTTTGACCGACCCTAAACACATGTGTCTTAGTGGCCAAACTGCAACAGGGCCCATTAGCTCCCGAACTCTCCTAAGACAGACAACCTTATCCAAATGTTGCCACTGTTGTAATATTTGTGAATTATTTAGTTTTTGAAAATCTATGATAGCAATAAAGTGGTGTTAAAGAAATAGATTATAGTGATTTTTATCTATCTCGCCTTGATGGCGAAATGCACGGCTTGGAATGCGAGGAATCAAACAAAATAATTTGAAAATATAGGAGACCTACCAACCTATTGAATTATATAAGTCACCAGTCCACCCATTATACCAAGTTCGTTGTAATGCTCGTAATAATTTCAACGAGGGGTTCGCATTATTTCAGGATTTCGCCTCGCTAAAAACACGCCGCGAATGTAAATTGTATGGAAATATTTCATGCGAGTCGACGCACGGGGTCGCCTTACTTTTAGTTCGCGTTATGAATTTGGGAAACGGGACGACGTCAGTTCTAGGAAATATGAATATTTTAATGGACGTGAAGGTACGGCGGCGCGTGGGCGCGGCACACGCTGCATCTATTATCTCTCGGGCGATGCGCATCAGCATAAAGCCTGTGCGGCGTCGAGCTGCGTTTCGAGGTGAGCTTAGTACAGCTCACCATGAGAGCTGCGTGCGACGTCCATTTATGCCGTGGGTAAATACTAAGCGCAGTATTCCAGTGTTGCTCGAAAAGTGTGGACGTGTTTGATGCGATAACAATAAAAGTGAAAATGGCGACATGGCAACGTAGAAATAATTTAGAACTTTTATGTAACATCGTTATATTGTTAGTTTTTATTTTATTTTCGTTTTATTATTCGTTTTATTTAACTAGTTACCAAGTCAATAAATATACAATCAAATACTGAATACTGTATTCATATAGTCCTAAACACCGCTATATCGGTGACCCCGCCGTGATAAACAACACTTCGTAACCGCCACGCGCCAGAGACAAACACCTCGTCCGCACCGAGTGGCGGCGACAGTGCGTTTTAACACATCCTGCATCAATCATTATGTCGTCCATTCTTTGAGACAAGTCTTCCAAAAAATATTATAAAAATCTTACTCTAACGTCCGAAGATTCAAAAGCAGCAACCGCGTTACAATATTACCTGAAAAAAAGAGAAAAAAAAACAATTATTATTTGAATTAAAAAATCGGTTGCGTGCCCCAAAAAAATCCCGGCAAGTAGGCAATGGCCGATTTCATCTGAAAATTAATTTCATAAATATTATTAACATTATCTTCCAGTCAACCAACCAATATCTTCGAATCAATCTTTTCAACTCTTGCCATGACCAAATGATGCCTGCATACCAAATTTAAGCTCAATCAGATTAAGCGTTTGGGCAGTATCGTGGAGAAATACATACACCCAGACGGATAGACAAGACACGCAGACAGACTTTATTCTGGTAATTCTTAATCGTCTCAGGCGGCCCAATACAGATATTTCCGTCTTAATCTCGATTTTTTTAGTGCATTCGCAATAATTTCACTCCTGGTCGGTTGGTGGGCCGGTAACGTAAACCACTAAAACTGTGATTATTTAATGTTCCTAAATAAATTCCTTTATCCACTCAAGTGTTAACAACCCTCCTCTTCGAAAATGTTTTTTCAAAAGACGGATTTTTTAATTAGGAACGTGTCGAAGAGGTTCAACCTGACGCCACTTCTTCCTTCGTTAAAATAAAAACATAGACTCGCTCCAAAGAAACAATTAAAGAAATGCCTTTCCATTATCCGGAAAGCAGATGGCTTTTTTCAAAGACGAATTATATTCCCGCGCGGAGGAGTCGAATACTTGGCGGGCAGGCCAAATGTGCCGTATCAAACGTGGAAATGTTTTTAGGAGCACTTCCTGCCGATGGAAAAATGCTCTTAGGCCTGTGAGTGCGAGAAAGCAGCAAATACGTGACTCAAATATGTAAAAATAAACCCCTTAATGTCGCGAGACAATCGGACAAAGAATATTGAAATGGAATTCTTACTTTACTAGTCTGAGAGAAAGCGCCTCCGCTATTTACTAAATCAGAAGTCACATTAAGATGGCTAGATAGTGGGTTTATCTGTACCGCGAGTACAAACACATGACGTCAATGCGTCTACAATATTCGTCAAGAGATCGTTTTATTGCCATTGGTATCGGGAAGGAAAGAAAGTAAAAAATAAACAATAAAAAAATATACGAATATACATTTGAAGTTACCGGACTCGTGACATAAGTCAGTGATTTTCAACCAGTGGGTCGCGACCCCCTAGGGGGTCGCGAAGAGACTCCCGGGGGGCCGAAGGCTATCTAAAAATCAAAAATATTACAAAATCTTTATATATAATATGCAAACATTTACAGCTTCCGAAGAGAAACATATTTATTATGTATCTTTTGCTATTTCTTTTACAAAATTTTATTTTGATTTGAAATGGAAACAGGTAAATACAGCTTCGTGAAAAACAGTGGTTACAAAAAAAGTGAAAAACAGTGGTTACAACTTATTGTGGTTTTCGCCATTATTTAAAAAATACATATTTCTAGAATGCTTACATTTACAGATGTGGAAGAGACTAAGGGGGGGTCGAGAGAACTAAGGTTCAATCTAAGGAGGGTCTTTTATTTTATTTTATTTATTTTATTTTATTTTATTTTATTTTATTTTATTCTGGAACCAAACAGAACTACATACAATGCAATAAAAACCTATTTAAAAGTGACAAAAATCCATTAATGTGATTCCGAATATAAAGTATACAAAATGAACGCAATATAATTTTATATTGTTTCCGCTTGAGAATGGGGGGAATCAGGATGGGAAGTGAGGTGAAAGGGAGAGACAAAATAGATAAAAATATATTATGTATGTATATAAATATATTTATATTTAATTTTAGGTATGATATATAGTTATTATAAAGAATATACTTGAGTATTAAATGAAATATAATATGTATAAATGTTATGTGATCATCTAGATAGACTGTAGAATTTTTTTTATTGAGTTCTTATAAGAGGTTTTTGATGAGTGTAATATGTCCACACTTAAAAAGTCTGTATTATATCTATGACACGCTCTGTATAGAAATGCATTTTGAGATGCGTTGGTTTTCACCACAGGGAGATGAAATAGTCGATGCGATCGAACAGGGCGGGGAGGAACATAAAATTCAATGCGCTCCAAAATCGCGTTCGCATCGATGGAATTATTTACCAACCCATGCAAGAATACGGCATCGATCAAGATTCTACGGCTCTCCAATGACATTAAATTGTGGGCTTTTAAGGATTCCTCATAGGAGCTGGGCTTAGTGAAAGAAGTGAAATTTAATCGCTTCACAAATCTTTTTTGTATCGATTCGATCCGCGATATGTAAGTCAAATATTGGGGATTCCAGACCACTGATGCAAATTCCAACTGACTTCTTACATAGGAATTATAGAGGGTTTTAAGCGTGTCAGTGGATTTGAATACCGATGATACCCTTAGAATAAAACCTAGTAATTTATTTGCTTTTCTAATAATATTATCGATGTGTTCAGCGAATAGCATTTTCGTGTCAAGTGTAATCCCAAGATCTCGCACCGCTGATTCTCTTCCAACTATAGCGCCATTCAAGTTGTAGTCAAACATTATATTAGTATTTTTTCTGGAGTATGTGATTATGTGACATTTGTTTACGTTAACGAAGAGACAGTTATCTGAACAATATTTCATAAGGCGGTTTATATCTGCCTGCAAATTAAGGCAGTCATTAATTGATCGGATCTCACTAAAAATCTTCGTGTCATCCGCATATATGACTATATTGGAATGTAGCATGCAATTGGTGATATCGTTGAGGTATAGAAGGAAAAGAAGTGGTCCTAAGTGGGAGCCTTGCGGTACCCCTGAAGGAATTTCAGAAAACTCGGATTGATAACCCTGAACAACTACCGCTTGAGTCCGATATGCGATATACGAGGAAATCCAGCGATACAAGTCACCCCTAATCCCCAAAGCCCATAACTTTTTTAAAAGTAAGTTATGATTTATTTTATCAAATGCCTTAGAAAAATCTGTGTATAGAGCATCAACCTGTATACGTTTATCCATAGACTTAAGGACAGAATCAGTGAAGGTAATAAGGTTGGTTTCTACAGACCTTGATTTGAAAAATCCGTGTTGTTCTGGGACTATGACTGAACGAACAGCTGCGAATAATTGTTCGAATACGAGTTTTTCCATTAACTTACTAAATATTGGGAGTTTTGATATGGGACGATAATTTTGAACATTATTTCGCGAACCTTGTTTAAATATTGGACATATATATGCTTGTTTCCATATTTTGGGGAAAACGCCTTCTATTAATGATTTACGGAACAATGTCGTTAGTGGATAAGCCAAATTTAATGCACAGTTAAGGACAAATATAGGATGTATTTCATCAGAGCCAGCGGTTTTGATTATATCTATTTTGCGCAAATAATTATAGGTTGTTTCCTCGTCAAATCGTACGTCGTATATGTCGACTGATTGTTGGTTGGGGTAACTAGGTACGCGGAAGTCAATATGAGGATCGTGGTTTTCATAAACTGATTGAAAATACTGAGAAAATAACTTGTTACAAATTATTACATTATTACACAATTATTACACAATTACAAAATAAATTTATTACAATCTAAGAGGCGTTAAGTTTTATTTTTTTTTACCAAAATGGGGGTCGCGATCTAAAAAAGGGTTGAAAAACACTGACATAAGGTAACTGAAGAAATAAATTATTTCGTCGTCCGATAGATGGCATTGACATATGCAAACCTTAAAAAAATCAGGTCATTCTGATCATTATTTTGTCTATGGCACCCTTCCAAAGTTGTCAGCTGACAATGTCTATCAACAACCTTGTCTACCAACAGCTAGATAGCGATATTTTACCTACCGCTAAATGGCGCAAGGCGCTCAACTTTTTTATGCTATTTTTTACAACAAATCTTTTTTCAAATTTTGAAAAAAAAATGCTTTTTTTGTTTTTTTTTATTTTTCTAAATGTTTATATCAAAAGTTGCCTACTTACTTGTACTGATTCATCCACTACAAGGATGTCACTAATAAAACAAGTCACACTGTAGAGTCATTTGTTTGCATCTGCATTATTGTAATTCAAACATGTAAAACTGAGATTAACCGAAAAAAGAAAAAAATAGGTAAATCCTCGGTTTTTTTTCATTAGATTTCTCAATAATAGTACTTGTTTAAAATATACCAGACAAAATCTATAGCTGTTTATATAAGCGGTTGTTATATAGTAGTTTTATATAAATTTGTATGTATATAATTTGTATATATTTTTTCCTATATGATAATATAGCCGACGTATCACGTACGTTCGTATGGGTATGGGTAGGGCGGTTAATATATGTAAGTGCTTTAAATCTCCACGGCACCGATCAGTAGTTTACCTGGAGCAAAGCCACATGCAGTAGACACTCGCAACTTTGTGGTTTCTTGCCGTTGTGCAGGCGGCGAACCTTCGCCGCGCACTCGGGCGACCCGGTGGCGCAGTAGTTCTGGAGCAGATCAAAGCTGTGGCGCGGGGGATCCCGGGTCGTGCCGGTGCCGGCGGCCGGCGCCGGCGCCGGCGCAGGCGCGGCCCTCCTCGCCGGCACGGGCGGTTTCTCCCTCGGCGGCGCGGTCGACGGCGGCGCCGGCGGGAACAGCTCGCCTCGGCGCCGGTCGCTCGCGCTGGTCCGGCCCGTCCGCATCGCATCTCAGCGGTACAACCACCGGCTGCCCATGGAGCGCGTCGAGCATTACGCACTCGTGGTAGATATACACAACGCAAGCACGATGTACCATACACTGCTTCACACGCGACGAAATTGCAATCACCGACAAAACTTAAGTCATCAGAGAGAAGCCATAAGTGGATTTTTTTCAAGTTATACAAGTTGTTTCA
Source organism: Micropterix aruncella (assembly GCA_944548615.1). NCBI lineage: Eukaryota > Metazoa > Arthropoda > Insecta > Lepidoptera > Micropterigidae > Micropterix > Micropterix aruncella. The sequence goes on from OX155957.1 coordinate 28,695,797, forward strand.
GCAAAGATGTCAACTACTTCAGGGGGTAACTCCGTACATACAACATAAATGTTGTAGCTTTGAAATGTTGTTAAAGATTATGACATTTTCTTTTACACGAGATTAATCTACATGCAAATCTGAATTGAAAACCATATACAATTTTATTTGATTTAGCCTTAGGTTACCCTGAGAAAACATAAAAGATGACCATAAAAAATAAGCATATATACTTGTAGCGTGCTTAACTGGTGCAGATGCACCTAAATAAAATAATTTCAAATTGAATTCGAATATCTATTTTGGGCTAGAAATATATCATTATGGTTTCCGTTTCAACTAACCATAGAGCTTCGTAAATAACATGTATCCAGTGCGTATAATTTAATTTACGGGTCATACAAAAAGACGGAAGACGAGAAAGTACTGATGAAGGTTCGTTTATTACAGGTATTCTAACGTAGCCGATTATAAACACACGATCGTCCACTTTTTTTATATCTGATAACCTCATTATTAGAAATCAGTATTTTTTTAAAATGCCTAATTTTAATTATATTTCCTATTTTATTCATTTTATCTGACTGGTGCATTAGTCATTTTAAATAGTCACATTCAGTTGAAATGAGAATCGCTTATAAGATTTAACGTTGTTGTATACCAAATATGCTGTGTTCGCATGAACGAGAAGTTTGTAAATATATTATTAACTAAAATACGTAAAAAAAATATTATGCGATTATCGCCAACATTATAACACACATGGTATACCGTGTAATTGAAGTAACGAAGAATCACAAGCAAAATGCTTATAAAAAGCACGTTATATTTGATTCCAAAATTTAATATAAAAGTCATCACAAAACCCATTTCCATTCCACCCTCATCCTGATTTAGATCCAACTTTCACCGCAAGGAATCGCCGACATCGGGGAGACCTACTGGGCTAGTCGAAGTGTAACACCTGAGCACCTGCCATTGTATACTTAAGCATAAGATTTACAGACAGTATTTGATGAATAGCGAGCGGCATACTCGTAATATTCTAAGTTCCGAAAGTTCAAAGCAAAAATTTGAAAACATTTCACATTTTTAGACCGAATTTGTAAGAACAACGAGAGTGGGTACTAAAATGTGGGATTAGCTGATTTTTTAACACTTCCCTGCTTTTTGAGAATTGTACAGCTTGCACAGGTCTTTCGAATCTGCGAACTTGGCCTCTTCTACTGGCACAGGTTTTAACAACATATAATTAATAGTTTAAAAAAAACACTATAAACACGCTTTTATAAATGCACGTAAAAACCACATCATCAGACCTTGAAACCTAATCGTGGTCAAAGTTCATTCCAAGACTTTTCTAACAAGTCCAAACACAGCTATGATACGCTGTTCCATCATGAAGTTCCAGTTCATATCTTCCGACTCCATCATCAGATCAGTTCGACAGTACCTACATACAGCTGCCAATTTTCATGACGCTACGATCCTTGGAAGATGGTTAAATTAGTTACCTTAGATTCCATTACATAGTTACATTCGACCTAATAAAAGCGTAATAGAAATACATGATCTTTTGCAAGGCCGAGGTCTTTTCGTGTACAATTTGACTGCCCTAGTTTGTTCACAAATATTGTTTAATTAAAGAGATAAATTGCCATTGCACGAAAATATCGACAAAAATCACTTGGGTATGATAAAAACTCCACTTCGCTATCCACAAAAACCGATGTATTTGTCCGATAACAAAAATGAGTAGAACAGTTTCAGTCAGTCTTCCTCATGAGGAGCGTTTTCATTGACATTTCACGTTTGACTTCACAGTATTTGTTCACTATGACCTAATTGATGCCCTCTATCCAGCTAGAAGGATATGTATCAAACTACATTTTTTTCATTCATTATTGTGAAATATAATAATTCCAAATGGTATGGTTGCCGGAATAGGGTATTGTACGTGATGTACCTGTCTACATTTGTATCAACCTGCGTACCGTAAACAGGAGTATTAATGTCGATAAGCCGTTTTGAAAATAAATCAATATAAACTAATACAAAATCAGATATTTCTTATAGCCATAATACGTATATCTGTTATCGAATTTATCTGGTAATTAAATCGCAGCTTTTGTTTTATCGTGTTACAACTCTAATCCCACTGGATTATTTTTTTATCTACACAAGCGAAATAGCGACGAGGCAATAAAGTCAAGACAAAGTAGTCTCTGTTGCTAGACTGAAAAATTCATCCGCCAAATCGTAAAAGCTAGATAGAAATCGGTTAACTTGATGCTTTCGCCGCCTTCCTCAAAGCGCCGCGTCGCGCCCTGCAGTAAACTTGTCTGTGAACAACATTCGCTGGGGTTGTATGATCCACATTGGCTAAGCGCAGACTAGAAACATGGCTGGCGATAGGCCTGTTACAACTCTCGGTAAAAGGTCATTGGGGACTTTCAACCAACTCAATTTGGTATATCTTCTACCTATATACTCGTATGTACCTTGCCATAGCACTGAAAACCATAATGATACTTTTTAATACTGAGAATAATTGAATATTTTGTTAAAGTTTCAAAATGTTAAAATAAAACGATACTTTTCAACGTCTAATTTAACGCTAGATTTGTAAATCGGAGTGATGTGGGGCGTCTTTCATACGTGGGTGAATATGCTTTTATCTATTGACCTTTTCACAAGCTATATTTTAAATTGCTATGTTCGTATGTAAGTAGTACCTTTCAAAATTTGGAAACCATTTTTTAACCACTTGCTGGTATCCGATTGAGTTGAAATTTTGCATACCTATGTAAGTTTGGTGACAATGCAATAGTATGGTATCGTTGAGCTGATTTGATTATAGAGCCGGGATGTAGGGACTGGAACTCGATAGCAAATGGTAGGACAGTCGAATTTGGGCTAGTATGTTTTGTTATTATGAGTACTTTCCATTACACATGATGACGAGGGTCTGAAGATGGAGCCGGAAGATTGTCACTGAAACTCCCTGATGGAAAGTGCTAAGATAGTCGAGTTTGGGCTCATTTGTTTATTCTCATGACTACTTTCCATTATACATAATGACGAGGGCCTGAAGACGGAGCCGGGAGATTGTCACTGGAACTCCCTAATGAAAGTAAAGCTTGTTTTTTTACCTTTTAATTTATAAATATGATGCTTACGGATAGGCTAAGCTCCTTACACGCACAGTTACAAAAATGGGTAAAATTTTGCATATTTCCGTATGTCAATTTGTTTAATAACCTAGTGGATAACCACGGCGTTGATGGTTATTGACGATTTCGCAGCGGGTCCTATTTCATCTGGTAGATCTGATTCAGCTGGTATTTTAAATACAGATTTGAATCTATGTTAGGATGAAATGTATGTCTGGTTTTTTTTTTAAATCATTTGTATTACATATGCGTCAAAGATCGAGATCTTTGACGCGGGCCTTGAAAAGTGGCTTAAAATGCCTTCACATTTGCGAGGATAATAAAAGCTCATCAAAAACTCTGCACGAGACAGCAGATAGATACTTTGAACGGATTTCAATCCATTTTTGGTTTCAGTGCATTGGTGTTCAATAGATGCAATACATGTCGACACGCCAGTTCTAAACTGCAACAACTAGAAATCTGTTTCGAGATAATTGAGTTTAAAGTTTTAAAATGGAGCTGCAAATCGAATATTAATAGTCTCTACGTAATTATAAATATTTTTTGGAATATTTATACTATTTTATATTCAATTCAATTCAATTCAATTCTTTATTGAGAATATTCTGTAGTGACAATTCTTTATATGCTGTAGTGACAATTCGAAATGTTCCTTTTTAGAACTTTGATGGATTGATCTATCCTACAATGATACAGTGAAATATTAGCTATACTTTTTAAATTACTGAACAAAATCATATGTATAAAAGATAAAATAATAAAAAAATATTTAATATTTCATGAAGATAGTACATTTTTTTACATTGAGATGTTTTTGTGGATTTCCTTAAAGTTCTATCAAAGTCACATGGTCTGTTTTTGTTTTGAGCGAATCATTTGGAGCTGGTAGATAACGTAAAATGTAACTTTTGCATACTTAACTCAAAACTGATATTTTTTGAGTTGTAGTTTAGAACTGGACGTCGAACTGGGGCGTCTTCAAACGAGGGTCCGAGATCTTTGACGCGGCCAGTATCTATTCCGTGCTATGCCCAATAAAGACAGCGTTCAAATTTACTATAATATTATACACTGCAGTAACACGAGGATTACAAATTGTCATTGAAGTGTACATAATTAATTTTGGCAACGGGGAACGAGGACGCCTCACTGTCTTGTTGCTTATCGGATATTCTGGCAGACATGCCATTCGCTACTAATCTGCTAGACGAACGTTCGTCTGTAATACATGTAACATACAAGTAAATCTGAAGGTAGTAAACAACATACTAATATGTATTTCCATTTCAGGGGACGGCGAACTTTTAAGAAAGAGCCGAACGGTTGTTTTAAATTATTTGAAATTTAAAGAGCCGCATGTATATGGATGGTCATTATTAAAAGTTAAAGTTAGCAACAGTGTTTAAGGCAAAATTTAATTCTCTATCGATAGCACTCACTCCCAATTCTTTAAAATGTTTAAATGCGTTTCTCAGTCGTGGTGTTTGAGGTCTCTAGCAATTATTTTAGTCAATAAGATCGGTATTTAAGGAGCTCACGTATTTGTTTTTACACGACTGCCCAGCAAAAAAGGAGTGTAATTTGTGCAGGGGTCATCTGTGTAAGTTTTTCGTTTCTTTATTCCACCATAACTTCTAAATGCTAGAACCGACTTAGAAGTGTGTGGTATTGTTAGAATCACTATGTCACCCCGAGTGTCATAGAGTACATTTACTGTCCAAATATCAAGTAAGTAGTTGTCTAAATGTCCAAATGCCAATAAATTACCATAAATTACCGTCTTTAGTGTCAAACGAAAGGCCTGATTGAGTAAATTCCGGAAATATACATGTATCTATATGAATAATTACGTAAACCACGAATCTTTTATAAAAAACTGTAATAAAAATTATTATAAATACAATACTTCACTTTCTGTAAAGGCAGTCGTGTTTTTCATTGTTTTTAATATATTGACTTGTTTGTGTTTTCTTTAATGTGAATCTTAAATAATTCTAAAGAAGGTGAGCTTCGTATTTACTGGGCCATCCTTACAGAGTCTTGCACCACTGACACTGAAAGAGTAGGAGTAGAAATCAGTATTACGGTGAGAGATTTCCAGTATATTATCACCGAAACATTAGACTGTGATAATTTCATAGTTTAAAAAAATCTTGGAGATAAGAACCAGCTGATTGAGAGAGAACACGACAGAGGAGTACAACTATATTAACATTTTTTTTTGGCGTATTGGCGACCACTTTAACTGTGCCTTATATTCGAACACGTAAGCGTCTTACTAAGAGGTTACAGATATTTTGCAAACATACGAGTTATTGAGCAGTTCTTCTGATAGATCGAAAATAACAGGCTGGAGTTATGAAATACTTGATTAAATATGTTTTGTAAGTTTTATGTTAAGTACTTACAGTTATATTGTATGACAGGTAGAGATCTTATTGACATCTTATTTCTCTCTTTTTGCATAATCCCGCTTTATTTTTTATCTTTTTCTCAGTTACACTTAGAAAAATAAAACGATGTGATACACGAAAATACGCATTTTCAACAAGTATATAACTCGGACTGTGGTCTATACATATGAATTAATGTAACGCGTAACGGTGTTGGCGTGGCGGTAGTTATAGTGGCGTGATGTTAAAACATAGTTATTTCATTACGAGGCGACCTTGGGATCTCGCTTCTAACATGACAGCATGTAGTATTATTCGTAAGGTTATAGTCGGACCTGTTGAAACTACAGCATACTGTTATTTCCGTACTAACCGTAGGTAATGAAAATGTTGATACATGTAATCGGGTAATGCAATTTCAACAAAATTACTTGTAATTCAACAAAATATGTAAGTAATGTAAGAATCAATCCAATATTTTTCTCTGTGTACGTGGATTAATCTGCATATAAAATGCAACACCATGCAGTGCAAAACCGTTTTCACCATGCATTCAAAACCGTCAAAAGCTTTAAAAACACTACAGTATATCCAAGATTGGGCTGCGGTTAAGCTGTGCAATTAGATAAACGAACAACCAGAGGGTGCTAAATCACCAAGGCCGCATGTGGCGGATATGGACCAGCAGCTCAATAATTCAAGCAGACTAGAAAAGTAGTATAAGTATTAAAAATTCCATCACGATTCACATTGAGGTTTGCAAACTTTGAGGTTGCCACCAGGGACGGCAACCGAGGTTGCGGCAGACGGCCCACAAGCCGTATTATATCGCCATGATAGAATCTATTTATAGAAAAATCGTCCTTTTCAAAAGAGATATTGCAATGCTGAATCTCCAAATGTTACTACTCTTTATTGTGAAATTTCCCAATGAGAGGGTTTTTTATCATACCTATATATTATGTTGATTTTTGGATTTATTTGATTTTGATTATTTTGATTTTATTTTGATTTATTGGATTTTGGTAATTTTATTTTAATATCATTAAATTGTGGTTTCCTGCATGTACCAATAATAAATAGGTGATTCCTGAAAACCACGGTGAAAGATATCCTGAGGATACCCCTAATTTAAAACTACAATTTGCGTTTGTAGTTTTATTACATAGTCGTTGTCTATTTACAGATTTAATTTTTAAATTTTGTGTTTTTTTCCTAATTGGTTTTTTATTTGTAATAACAGCTGCAAATAAATCTTTTTCATAGAGACAATCTCTTTCAATCAACCCTACGATGAATTATTTATATGTGTGCGTATTTTGTCTTGTTACTGAATTTGATCGACAGAATTCAAATGCCTATTCAAAACTTTAATTTTATCCGCCCGGAAAATGTGACCTAGTTGGGAAACGAACCAGATCAGACGACCTAACCATTTGATGTGTCCATAGACTAATAGGTACATTATGCACCCTAAGTTTCTAACTTAGTATTTCTGAAGGATGTTTTGTTTTTTATTTTTTATTTTTCAGCAACTTCCCTTCAAATAGGGCACGTTATATGGATATCAACGTATGAATTCGTCATGTAGAATTATGATTCTACGTGTTTTAATTTCTGGTAAGAACTGTCCGTGTCGCCCCGAATCGAAAGGCACATGCTTCGAGTTTATTTTTGACGTAGTCCATTTTGTCGGTGAATATCTTTTACAGTCAACAGTTTTTTTTACAGTTACAGGAAGAATATATCACTATTTATTATAATAATTTTTGTAAGTACTATTTTATAACAGTCTTATATGTTTTTCTAATATACATTTATATACAGAATATATAATGTCTACGTATGTATTATTCTAATATGTAAGAATATTTATGTTTAAGTATAATTATACATATATCTTATAAAACTAGTACTTGGGTTAATTTTAATGTCTGGTTAAATTTAATTTAATTGTAATGTATGTTCTCGTAATAGATACGACTTGCCCTATCGACATGAAACAAAGGACATTAGTACCACCTCAATACAGGTTAATCCCTAGTGAGGTGGTAAGTCATTGTCAAGGAGATGAATCTCCTTTCCGAGCTACTTTTATAACATGCATACTTATCAAAAATGTTTTGTATTAGGATAAGATTTTTTTTTGTAATATGTACATATTCATTTATGAATCAATCAACATATCGACACTCGACTGCCGTCTCCCTCGCACAGGCGAGCGGGGCGACCCGGCGTAGCCGGGCGTCCGCGCCATTTTTCTCTCATCTCTAAAAAGTATCAATCAATCAATAATAAATTTATCGATGGATTGACGTCGATCAGCTACCTAAAACGGAAGCGATAATTTACAGTCCGTCATCATACGATAACAAAATAACCACCTAGTTTTTGACCTGGATGGTGTTCTTGAAGTTCTCAGAAAGGGCTGTCAGATGAAAATATCTTAGTTGTAATATTTTATCAACTAAGTAATAACTAAGTATATTGGATACAAATGCGCAAGAAATTTAACTACAAAATAGCGCGACTTTCCAGCAGAGACATTAAATATACTAAGTATATAATAATATAATATTAATACTATCTTGAGAAAATGAAGTTTTCAGGCAAACGTGATTGTGAAATCGGAGGCTATCGCGGTTATTTGACAATATAAATAAGATAAAAAACGAATTTACCGCGTGAATTTTGTAGCAACCGACGTTTCGGCGACGTTGCAGCCGCAGTTGCAGAGTCTACCCTAGACAACGGCGGCTGCAACGTCGCCGAAATATCGGGTGCTTCAAAATTCAAGCGGTAAATTTTTGTTTTATTTAGAATGTAACTGTATTTTCCAGAGAAAATCAAATTGAAGGAAAATTTCCTATCAGTTTAATATAGGTAAGTAGGTGTATTATAAATATGATGAAAATCGGTTGGGGGACATTCAAGTATTACGTAACACGATTTAGGGGGAGGGGGGTCTTGTAAAACGTTACGATGTTTTACAGGGGCGGGAGGGGGGTTCGAACAACGCGTTACGTAACATTGTTTATTTTTATTTAAATAAAAAACTAGGGAATTAAAATCTCCCACGTTGGCTACCCTTTTCGATTATGTTTCATGAACCCAATATAACATATTTTAAACTTAAGCCAATGTTTATTATTACATTATATGTGTTTATTATTACATTAAATAAAAATATGAATAAATAAAATATACAATATATGCATATATTGCGAGTTGGAAATCTCTTGTTTTATTTATTATATTATTACCACAAAACGCGATTAAAACAATCACAAATGTGTTTTAGCGACTTTCCGGTTTTGCGCAACATAATTTTAGGGGAGGAATAGTACACAAAAAAACGTTACGACGCGTTACATGGAGGGGGAAGGAAGGGTCAAAAATCTTCAAAAATTGCGTTACGTAATATTTGAACGCCCCCTTGTGTCTTCCCCGACTTTCTCGACAAGTAGACAAATAGCGCCGTCAACCTCCTCCCTCCCTCTCGCGCCAACCCAACCCACGCGTGCTAATTCGTAGTATATTTGTAGTATTTTCTGTGGTATTTATTTTATTTATTTATTTTATTTATTTATAATATTACACAAGTTCGTTTGTACAGTTTACCATATCATGTTGTATATATATATATATATATATATATATATATATATATATATATATATATATATATATATATATATATATATATATATATATATATATATATATATATATATATATATATATATATATATATATATATATATATATATATATATATATATATATATATATATATATATATATATGAGACGTTAGCAAAAAACTGATTCTCGAGGAGATATAGTAATGAATAAAAGTCGCCTAACTAGGCCAGGGCCTGTTCTAAGGCAGACTTTATAAAATATTGTTTAAATGTACCTAATCAAATTACTAAATAATTATTATATAAAAAAAATAAAATAAAAATTAAAACAATTAAAATTTGTAGAAATTCTATTACTTTGATAATAATTATTAAAGTGTAGAGTAAAAGTAAAAATATGTTTGAAAGTAAAAATATATGTCTAAAATTGAAGAATAATGTGAAAAATTAATATACAAAAAATTAATATACAATATTCAACATTCCATTGATGTTTTCCCTGCCTTCTTTAATAAGCCACCTAGAAACCGATTTTTTAAATTTGTTTTTGGTTTCAATGCGTTTAACGACATCAGGCAGGTAGTTGTACATTCTCGGTGCTATGAAGCTGAAATGTCTCTGTCCGAAAGTCGTATCAAAATGGTATTTTTCTAAAATGAATATTTTCTTAAACAAGGCAGACTTTAAATATTATTTGCATCGCTTATCGCATTCGAGATGAAATGGACATTTACTTGGCGTAGTTTAGCTAGTAGTGTGCGGCCGTATCGCAACATCGAGCTTGCGTGTCAAACGTAGGCGTGTATCGTCTTGCGCCGCTGTCTGTGGCCGACTAAGTCCTCTTAGTTGCTCTTAATTAAAAGTTAAAGCAAGCCCGACTAGGTTATTATATACATTTGCAGCGACGACGCCAACGCGACGCCCCGACGCCTCATCTCTAAGGACGGGATGGTCGCAATATTTTCGTGTAAAGCGCGACACTTCTTTCTTTCAATGTGTTTTCCCATTACTTAATAGGCAGTACGACTACATCAAAGAGCAACTGGACGATGCCGCATTACGCTGTACGGTATGGTACACTTGCCTCAGATAGACGTGGCATATTTACGATCCGTTAATTCGTTCGCTCCCTGATATTATACAGGATGAATTTTTAGTTACCGGCATACTTAAAGGGGGTGAATCAGTACGAGCAAGTAAGCAATTTTTGATAAAAAATGTTGAAAATAAATTTTATTTATTGAAAAAAAAAATAATTGAGAAGTTGAGCGCGCTGAGCCATCTAGCGGTAAGTTAAATAACGCTAATAAACAAAATTAGCGATATTTCACCTACCGCTAGATAGCACATCGTGCTCCACACTTTTTACATTATTTAAAAAAACAAAAAAACCACACCATATTGTTATCAGAAGTAAATGTAAAGATTTTTTATCAAAAATATTTACTAGTCCTGATTCACCTCGTTCAAGGATTCCGGTAACTAAAAATACTTTAATTTTCCACCGGACATATTCTTTTTAAGAGACGACATAAGCCGTGATAATTAATCGAATTCGCTTGAATTTCGATCTAATCGAGTGATTTTATGTTTCAGGAAAGTCGGTTGCTTACTTTTAGAGATGGTTGGATGTAGGGTGAATGTTGCTAGTAACAAAGGCTTGTAAACCTACGAAAGTCAGCCAACTTATCTTGTTTAACCCTTTAAGGACCATACAACATAATTACGTACCATAACTTCATCATTTTATAAATTATCGAATACGATTTTTTTTTCACGTTATTGAAACACCAGAATCTTGATAATAAAAAAAAATTGTTTAAAAAAATACTGTAGGTATATATTTTTTCAAATATCGCAAATGATCAACGTACTCTGATGATTTTAAATCGATAAATACAATATTTATGCCGACGCTTTAAATTCGTTTTTTTTTCTTTTAGTGCTTTTTTTAGTAAGTATGATTCTGAGTATAGTAATTAAATAATAAAATTTTGGAAAACGTTCATCTTTATGGATCTCAGGAACTTTTACCATCAATTTATACAAAATCTATTGAAACAATTCCCACAAAACTTAACATTCACGTTTTACATCGTCCTTTAACAGTTTTATGTATAAACATTTTCCATACTCTACCGCAAAGCTTATGGTCCTCAAAAGGGTTAATCGTGAAGCATTCCCAAATCCGATCAAGGCACTCCATCATCACTATGTAAGTGGCTTTTATCATTATTTTCTTCATAATCATGTCACTAATAAATTCAGTAAAGAATACAGTAGCGACAACTGAAATCATTCCACCTATTAGAAAGGGCTAGTCTAGGTATAAATTAGTTCTAAGCTAATTACCCCCACCCTTTATTTTTTTTCTACCTGAATAGGTTCTTACTCAAATAATGAGACCAGTTTTATTGTGACTTTCAACGTGTTGACATCAAGTTTGATTTTTTTTGTGAATTATGGCAAAATTTAAGCAATTAGGCGTTTTACAAAAAATTACAATTTTAACCTTGGCGACGCAAGAAGTGACTTTGAGAGCTATAGCAGTTCAGATTGGATGCAGTCACACTGCAGTGTTAGATTGTATATAAAAAAAATAAAGGTTCTGCAAGTCTAGAGCGAAAAAAAGGTACTGGGCATAAAAAAAGATAACACATGCTGAGGATCGACTGTTGAAGCGAATCTGTTTGCAGAATCGATTCAAAAGTGCCGTGGATATAAGGGCAGAGTTCATAAAGGCTGGTGGTTCTGAAGTGGGTGTTTACACCGTACGCCGAAGACTCCGGGAGAACGGCTTTTTTGCCACTACTGACCAAAAAAATGCGCATTGCCTAGAATGGGCTAAAAAATTTCAAACTTGGACTGAAATCGATTGGCGACGAGTTATTTTCTCCGATGAGATTAAATTTAATTTATTTGGTTCGGATGGAATTCAGTAAGTGAGACGAAGATCTGGAAAACGTTTAAGCGATGAGTGTCCTAGACCAACAGTGAAGCATCCTGCTGGACAAATGGTCTGGGGATGTTTCTCTTTTTATGGAGTGGGGCAATTAGCATTCATAAACGGAACTGTGAATGCAGTTTACAAAAAAAACATGGAAGAGTATTTATTCCCGTCAATTGAAATGCACTATTAATAGATTTCTGAGTGCATTTTTCAAAATGACTGCACCGTGCCACCGAGCAAAAACTGTAAGTATTTCTTTATCTGACACTAATTTATAATGTTCAAAAAAATATTTAAATAAATATAACACTATTAAAATAATTTTTAGGTCAAAGAATAAATGAATATTCATGGATTTGTAACACTGGATTGGCCCGGAAATAGTCCTGACCTGAACCCTATCGAGAACTAGTGGCATAAAACGGCAATCTAAATAAATAAACTGAAGCCTTCGTCAGAGGAAAACCTTAAAAACATCATCGAAAAAGTGTGGTGTGATTTATTTTCCCAGGACAACATACAAAATTTGGTGAAATCCTTGCCAAAACGTAATAAAAAAGAAATAAAAAAAGGAGAAACAACAAAGTACCAACTGATTTTGTTGGTTTTTTTAAATTGTTAGTGTTATGTACCTATGTAATTTTATTTTAAATAAATATGTTGTTTTTAAAATTATATGAGTATTTTATATTTTTATGCAAAAAAATCAAAAATCTACAAATGAACTATAAAATTATTTTTAAAAAAAATATATCACTAAATAGGCTTTTTTTCTTGTATATCATCTTTAAACAGTGTTGCTTCATAATTTGGACTGAAAAGCTATCAAGAAATCACAATAAAAAAATATTATTTAAAAAAACTGATATTTTCAGTCTGGAAGGATTTCTGTGTACACTACTGTATATACTTCCATTCAGTACCCGATCCGTAGGCCGAGCCAAACACCCTACTTTTTAAGTTTAAACTAATGTACTTACTTTTTAAAGATCACTAGAACTTAATGATTCTCCATGCCAACACCAAATACGCGACTGCATGCCATATTTGGGAGCCAGGATCGACATTGGTCTATCCCGACTCTTCGACTGAGCTACCTTTCCTTTCGATTGAATGTCGATTCGATTAAGCGCTGGATAATGTAATGAGTACCCTAGAAGCTATTCATAGAATAAAAAAATAAGTAAATATATTGATAAGAATAAAAAAACACGACTGCCGTTACAGAAACTGAACTATTGTATTTATAATTATGTTTATTACGTACGGTTTTTTATGAAATATTTGTAGTTTATATACTTGTTTATATATGTATATACGTGTATATTTCCTGAATGTACCCTAATCAGACTTTTCATTTCACAATAAACATGATATTATTATGTTCATTTAATAACATTTGGACGTTTAGACATTAAGACAACTACTTACTTGATATGTGGACAGTTATTGTACCATATGACACTCAGGATGACATAACAATTCTAACAATAGCACATACTTCTAAATCGGTTGAAACGTTTAAAAGTTATGGTGGAATAAAGAAACGGAAAGCATACATAGATGAACCCTGAACACATTACACTCCTTTTTAGTTAGGCAGTCGTGTAATGAACTCGAAATGAAAGAGATGGCAACGATCGGTCGGTAGCCACACGCGCAACAAACAGATCAACCGCCGAACTCGGATCAGCAACTTAAATTTTGCATTAATTGTAACATTAAAAAACCGGAGAAGATGTTTTTAATTATATTTCTAATATATTTAAAAGCTATAACATAAGATCTATTAGACAGAAAAGCCAGATGTACTTAAACTAAAATAATTTTCTAAAACTGTGAATTTTATATGCATATATTAAATAATTTATTAATATCTTTCGATTTTTCCACAACGTAAAGACCTGAGCATTTTTAGGCATTGACTTAGACCGCCTATTTATGTATATCTCGATCCAAGTGAAGTCTCCGTTGCAGAAATCATAGAAGAGTTGGAGAAACAAATTTGAAATGCACGTCGTTACCGCCGTGTTATCGTTTACCACGGACTCAACTTTATATGCAAATTTAAATTAATAATTGTGCGGTTGGAACAAGTTGGACATCTCTCATCGGCCAGCTGTTGTGGGAACGTTGCGGGCGTCGTCGGCGCCGCGACGCCATCAACAAGTAAAGCTGACCACCCAGAAATAGCACAACTTTACCGCCGGCAACACATCCGATACAAATTGGGCGGATGGCGGACGCCAATAACGAGGCAACTGGAACGAAGCGGTTGTTTGTTTGTGTATAGATTTGTACTAAAACGCCATAGCTACACCGGCAGTTTTTATCACTAGGTTTACTTGCAATAGTAGATAGAGCGAGATTTCTTTTTTCGGCAAAAAATAAGTTTGCGCTGGCAACAATTCCTGCCCGCGACGTCCATATTACATCGTCGCCTATGGCAACATTAATTTGCAAGCTTGACGCGGTATTTGAATATGTTGTGACGTAAATTGAATTACAATAATGTGTCGTAGTCTCTACAACAATAATGTGATGTAACAATCTCTACAGTACAATGGTTTCACTTGTTAGCCTATTTAAATTACCAAGTCGACCCTGTAAGTGTTTTGGAAAGCGGCCCTAAGAATAACAAACTCTTTACCCGCACTTAAAAAAATAAATACAAGTAAATATATTAAAAAAAAACACGACTGCCGTTACAGAAAGTAAACTATTGTATTTATAATTATTTTTATTACGGTTTTTTTATGAAATACTTGTGGGTAATGTATTTATCCATATAAACAGATGTATATTTCCGGAATGTACTCAATCAGACCTTTCATTTGACACTAAACACGATATATTTATGTTAATTTATTGACATCTGGACATTTAGACAAGTGTTCTTTTTACATTTGGACAGTTTAGGTGCCCTCTGACACTCGGGTTGACATAGTGATTCTAACAATATCACACACTTCTTAATCGGTTCAAGCGTTTAGAAGTTATGGTGGGATAAAAATAAGGGTTTCATCATTAATACATACCTGTTTTTTTCCGAGTACAACTGCGTATACGTATAAATTATGAGTTTCCGAGTACAACTCATGTTTTTCCAAAATGTTCGATTTGAATAAATTCGTAAGTACAAAAACCGTTAATTAAAAATCGGTAATATTCTGTGGAGTGTAATAATTAAACATTTTGTATAATTTATTTTGCCAAATTAATAATTCAAATATTTCTCGTTGTTACTAGGCCTACCGGATCTATTCCTGACGGCCGCGAAGAGGAAGAACGAAAAACTAAACTGTCACATGATGAATGTCATGAACGCACCGCAGAACACGGGGATTTACATTAAAAACGCTGCTTTCTTCTTATATAAGAGCAAGGGGTCGCGGCACGTACCCTATGACACTCTGGAAGACAAAACGATTATAACAAGACGACACACTTCTAAATCGGTTTGAGCGTGTAGAAGTTATGGTCCTGAACACATAACACTGTTTTTGGGCAGTCGTGTAAAAAGGCGAGCTGATTGCCACAAAGCAATATCTTACAACTCGTTGTGGAAATAAAGAATGATAAGTTTGTCTGCATAAAATACAAACAACTATATTTAAAACTATGAATGCCCAAGGGGGATGAAATTGGGAGAGGAAGGACAGAGAAAGGTAAGAACTCGTTATTTCTTAGAAAAGTAGTACTTTTTGAGGTGGGTCTTGAATCAATTCTAACGAAGGCGAGTTTCGTATATGTCGCTGGGAGACAGTTCCAGAGTCTTGCACCGTGGACAAAGTAACAGTAGAAATCAATATTATGACAAGGAATTTCGAGCAAATTGTTAATGGCTGACCGGAGTACGATACCGTGGGAACTCAATGCCCCAAAAATTATTTTACGCAACGTTATTTTTTATAATTTTATTAATTTATTTGTGAAATCTTATATAATAATTAATGTAACCTTTTATAGAATGCCTGCCTAAGCACTAGCTTTGCTTAGTTGGGCGACATCGGACATTAATCGTCATTTTATAATTCACATAATTTTTTGCTGTGATGTGATTTAGTATAATATTTTATTTGATGTTTTCATTTGTGAAGACTGCGTCACACACGATGTAATATTTTTTGCCCCGCCAAATAACAATTTAAACTTTCAGTCTTTCGCCAATAACAGTCTTCATTAAAGCGTCTGCCATATAACATGTTGTCTTTCACTTCACCGACACTGAAAATTGCTTTAAATAAATAAAAGAAAGAAAAGTCCGGAACGGTAAGCCACCCTAAAAAGAAAACTTTTCGATGACACGATTTAGTAGCTACTACGCGCGTATAAATTGCGTGTATATAAACATTTACGGTCCCACCAAGTGCGTTATAGAAGCAAGAATGAACACTTCTTACAGGCCACCGCAGCTGATGAACCCTCGCTGTGAAATTGAATTGTTTCCTTCCGTTTCAGCGGAGGCCACCCTCCGACCAACTGAAGCGCGATGGAATTCGGTAACTGAAATTCAAACTATAAGCAAAGCGTCGAGGGAATTCGAGGCCACTTCAGAAGGGCGGTGAATCATCTTTAGACAGAGTAGTGAATGTAGCGCTAATAATTAGATTTCTTCTTCTAGTACCGTCTCCTATTAAAAGAACTTGACTCGATGATACTGGGGCAGATATGTCGTTCTTGGGTAAACATACCTTAAGATTCTTTTGACAAGCTTTTGAAACTGCCTGTTTCGGTATCTTTCAAGAGCAATGTTGTATCTTTCTCTTAATTATTAAATTATGCTCTTTATTATTAAAAATTAAAACATCTAGTTTTGTTCACAGTTTCTGGTAATTATACAAACTTCCATCACTGAAAAAAGATTCTAAAGGCGTAAGCTGAGTTGCAGTCATTGTATCTAAAATACAGAGGGCCAACTATTTCTCTTGCTGACAGTTCCATTGCTCATAGAATGAGTGTCTCTTACCATATATTTATAATGTTTCTTTTAACCTGTAATACAGTGTCTCCCTTTTATTACACGGCTGCCCAACGTAAAAGGAGTGTAATGTGTTCAAATTTCATGTATGTATTTTCTTCGTTTCTTTATTCCACCATAACTTCTAAACGCTTGAACCGATATAGAAGTGGGTGGTATTGTTAGAATCGTTGTCACTGGGTACATTAACTGTCCAAATATCAAGTAGGTAGTTGTCTAAATGTCCCAAATACCCAAATGTCAATAAATTATTATAAATATATCGTGTTTAGTGTCAAATTAATGGTCTGATTGAGTAAATTCCGAAAATACACATGTATCGATACAGATAACATAAACCAGATATATTTCATAAAAAAACCGTAATCTATAAATACAATAGTTCAATTTTTGTAACGGCAGTCGTGTTTTTATCATTTTTAATATATTTACTTGTTTTCATTATTATCATTAGTACTACAAGTAATTGTAAGTCTCAATCGAGAATCTTCTTCCATTCCACTCTATCCTGGGCTATTCCAAGATAACGCAGGTTTGGCCGTCCGACTATAAAGATAAAAGCATTTATTTCCAATACAACCATAACAATTGTGTAGGAATGACATTAATTAATCTTAAACTAGTTACTCAATTTAGCCAAGAGATGATATACAATATATAACTTTAAACTTACCAATTTACAAAAATTAAGACTATGTCATAACGGTTTACAACAAGACGATTAACAGTAAATAATATGCATTAGAATAAATGGGTAGATACGATGCTATGTATTTTCAAAATATTTTAAGAAGTCGTTATGAGCATACATGTTGATTTTAAGCAGATAGACTCGGATGGATCTCTTGAAAATATCGATGTTTTTAATCGCTTTTAATCTTTCTGGCAATTTACTAAAAAGTTTCAGGCCTAAGTATCGACTAGTCGCCTGGAACTTGGCAGTACGTGCTACGCTTCAGGATTTCCACAAAAAAATGCTTTTCAATGGCTGTTCATTATCCATCCTTTCTAGATGTACTAATCTAAGAAGCCTTCCAATTTTCAGAAATCTTACAGGAAAGGGGGGGGGGGGAGGGGGAGGGGGGAAGTGGGGAAGATTCCGGGGATGAAAACAACTAAAAAAAATTGCTACAATATACAATAGAATAGAAGCTATTAAATATTAGAAAATATCATCAATTTATAATTGTTTTACGTGCTGTAAATTTTTGATGTCGTTATTGGCAGTAGCATTATTGTTGTGGCGTCATTATTATTTAGTAGTATTACAGTATACAGACAGTAGCTTCTCTTAGATTTTTTTTAAATAGAAGCGAGCGACGTCAAGTCCTAAAGGCTCGCATATAGCCGTCATATGGTCGCTACTCCGCCGACGCAGATATTTAAATGTTCGAGAAATTTGCCGACCTACACCCGCGCGTAACGCCAACCAAAGGTGTTCGTCGAGACGTAAATCTCTCTGCTCGCTTCCCTCGCGCCCTATCCCCGCATCGCCCTGCCGCTCTAGAGTGCGCTTACTGTTCCAACTCGGTATATTGTGCTAGTATGTAAGACAATATCATTGGCATATTGTATATAATAGATTTTCTCGCAATTTATGCGTTTCTCGCAATATATGTGGTTAACTAGGGCCATTAATAATTTAAAATCAATCAATATTGAGTTTAAGCGAAAGCGGCCGGTGTGTTTACTCTCGGTAGCGGGAACAAGAGCTCAGAAATGTCCGAATCCGAAACTAGGGAGTAGAAATGGAAATAGTACCGTCAACTTCCTGTCTAGCGGCTGTTAGCAATTTCCTTATGAAAGTACGAGTAGTTGAAAAGAGAAAACCAAATACATGACTGACCGCATTGAAAGAGCGAGCCTAGCTGCACCTTTTGTTGTTAGTCCCTATACATTTGCTTCTATTAAAAAGTCCAGATACTTCTCAATAATTACCAGCGACAAGAACACTAGTGAACTGGTAAAAAAGGGGTACGTTTAATGGTTACCAATAGGTGTTACGGGCACCAGTTTCCTTATGAAGTCGCTGTCTATAATCTCGGAGGATGATATTTTTTTTACATATGTATATAGCTCAAAAACAACACAATAAAAAAAAATGAATTTAGTTTCAGAAAAAATATAAATATCTTTTAGTATTTATCCTGTGTACATGACAAATTGTACAATTTTATTTATTTAATTATTTGTTCTTCGCGAAACACATACCACTTCATTAATTATTATTACAATTAATATTGGTACGATGTTTCCTTGTCTGTAATTGTAATTGTTACCTAAAATAGTATCTTACACTAATTCCTTATACGATGTTATCAAAATTGAATTGAATTAAATTAAACTACTATCGAACTACATTAAATTTTAGTGGCGAATTCAATCTTGCAATCAAGAATAATAGGGGATAGGAAGGATAGACAAGAAGAAAGATGGGATATAGGTATTTATATATTATTGTATTGTTACATTTTCACTGTATTGTTTTCAAAGTCTACATACTTGTAAACAACCTCGCTGAATTTAGATTGGCTTATTTAAAATATGTCGATAGCTTGAAATTTATCAAATATTTTTTGGAAATAAAAATACGCAAATATTTTTTTTTAATATTTACGAAAAATGCCTAATTGTGGAGTTTTATACCAGGGAGTCAATCATTCATCAATCAATTACGTATAATTAACGTGACAATTACGTCAAGCATGCTTGATCGTCTAGAGAGCCCCTTATACCGTAGGTATACACCGTTTGATGATCACATACAACGATCGATTTCAAGTTATCGACATATTTTAAATGAGCCAACCTAAATTCAGCAATATGTACGTGGTCACATACTCGTATGTATGTATGTGGTCATCCAACAGTTTCGGGCGTAGTTAGTGCTGACGGACTTTAAACGTACGAGGAGAGTGAACTATTCGCGGCCGTATGAATAATGACAATTTCTATACCAAATGAGTGCTGTCAATGTTATTGTGTACAATGTTATACTTTACAGGTATGCAATAATATCATGTCAGCCACTGTGCGGCAGTCTTCCAGTGAACTCACACGAGAATAGTTCAACCTTCTCCAGGTTGTTCAGCCAATATACGAGTATTCAGCCTTAGGCTTTACAAGGGATAGAAACATGTCGACATGGACGCACCTTTTTATAGCCCCCTACTTCACTAGCCTTTAACTCTTTGAATTTTTGTTTTTTTTGGTGATTTTATTTTTGTATTCTTGAATCGCCATTGAACATTTTGTAAAAAAAATAGATTGTAAAAATGTGTTTTTATCCTACTCGGAAAAACGCCTAAAATGTAGGCCTCCAAACCAGAATACCCCCTTAACAGTAGGTTTTAACGCCAAAAAAAAGAGGCCTTATCCGGGTCTAATCTTGTCAATTATATTTTCCGCTACGAAAAGGATATTTCATATTCTGCGTGGGGGCGCGCTTCGTGCACGTTGCCTGTTGAAGAAGAAGAACATTGATTAAATCTCGGATTACACAAGACTGAGAACGGTTTGCTTGTACTCGATGAGCTAGCGGGTGAGCGCGTTACTTTACACATGAGCCAACTCGTATGATAAGGCATTAATTAAGCGAAGGATAACGTTCTTAGATCTCGAGGAGGGTAAACGCCAATTTTGCTCAAGGCCCAGGCGAAAGAGATCATTTTCAAAGGAGGCGCACTCCCGCACGTACGCAGCAGACCGCAATCGAGGTGAGGAATCTCGGCCTTCCTTCGCCGCACTCGAGTCGTGAGCTGAGGGATTATCGATCAAGCGAAGGAGAAACCAAACGCATGCGGGGAGACGGACTTATCTGCACGGATAATCTCGATGAAAGCGAATAACCGGTGCGTTGCTTCGCTGGGACAGTCGGCTGCTTCTGTGTTTTATGTTAAATGAGAAACATGTCATTTCATTAGTTTCAACATGGTGGGTAGGGAGGTCATATCCACCAACCGGGCTGGGCTGTTTTAACGACTTGTGTTTTTTCCTCACCTTTTTATCCGGCCCACCTTATTGTCTTACAGCAGCCGGCTTTTATAACATCACGTGGAATTACGAAGGCGGTTACCAACCGATCACGGCCAATGCTCCTTAACTTTGACACATAATATAGACAGTAGTTTCTCTTGGAACAAAATTGAAATGGACGCGAGAGACGTCACAAGTCCTAACGGCTACCATAAATCGTAATACGATTACTAGACATTTTTTGTGGTTCGTCAACTACAACGGATGAACCCGTCACCTCAGGAAGTTTTAACGATAATGATCGTTCTATCTTCAGTGAGGTGAGGATAGAAGACTTTGTGGACGATATAAATCTACCGTCTAGCATAAACCACGAACCCGCCAGAGTCTAACGCTTTACGGCGAGGCACTATAGGAAGGTAACCCAGTGGGGCGCCACCTCGCCCCCTGGCTACCAGTTTTGGCAGGATATCTCCGTCTGGAATTAACCGTTAAGATACCTCCTTCCTCCTGACTGGTTACGGGACCGAAGTCGCTTACGCGGCCTCTACCTCCCGTAAATTCAGCGGTGATTCAGTTTGAATCTATCGCGGACCAAAGGCATCTTTTTTCCGACTCTGAATCCAGGATCAGGTAGCCAGGTCATTTCAAGAGTGGTTGACTACAGGTCAACGTCCACCTCCGCTGCTTAGGAGACAGTATATTTCCATATATTTCCATAGTCCCTAGACTCCTTCAGCAATTACTCAGAGTGCACAACCGATTAGCATCGCCGAACGGTGCGCAAAGCGTCCAGTAGCGCAGGCAGGCAATCCCCCAGGAGAAACCGATATATTAGGCGTGAGGACTGAGACATGAGAGTCTTACCTGGGGTAGCCATCCACACGAGGAGGCTAATGAATAGGAGTTGAATCGTGAGTTAAACCGATCCGGGTACACAATGGATCTTGTGGCCCAAGCTGCAAGAAACCGTTCGCTACCGATTACTAGACATTCTACTATAAACCTCTCTCTTACTTCACTCGAGAGTGCGCTTGCTGTTCTAACTCGGTATACTGTGACTTTGGTGATATAACGGGAATAGGAAATCAGTGCCAATGCCACCGACGTTGTTTTACCCGGCATTGAATTACAATGTTGCACAAGGCTTTCTATCCTTGCCAATCCACCCAGTAATAATTTATTCCATGTCTTTAAATATATTTTATTATTTTACAAATTATTTATATAAATTAAAATACAAATTTATATATTATAAAAAAAACAAAGCTATTATACGCTACTGACGGAAGTCGTCGGTGTTGTTCTCTTGTGACGGTTACCGATAAAAATTAAATTACTTCAGTATTGTTTACGTTTACCAAGTAATAGAGGAAGTATCTAATTTTGACATTTTATGTTATGTTATGTAGAACATTTAATGTTATGTAGAACATATAACCATATGTTCTACATAACATTAAAGATATATAAGTGAACTTCTTGCTTATGTATCGTCAAAAGTTCCTACAATTATGTAGAGTCCGCGGCATTTTGTAAGGCTCAAACCTGATAAGCGAGACGAACCATCTCTTACGACCGACCCAAACATTTCGTTCTTAATTTTGAATCGTCTGAACTGTATCTGAAGAATGAAGTTGGAAAGGGGATGTATAAAAGGGTATATTAACATTAATAGAATAATTCCAAGATATGTGTTTTCAACTATTTTAATTGTATACTTGAAGGGAGTAAATAATGAATTGTTCAAAACAAATCATCCTTATGATTTTGTAGATATTCGTCCTTGACCTTTATTAATAGGATTTACTTGTATACTTACTGATTTACTTTATATATTAGGCATTATTAAATTATTTAATTTTAGAATTATACATTTACATTTTATTAATTATATATTTTTTCCAGAAGAACTAGAGGTTTTATCTCTTAATTTTTACAATCTTCACCCGACGAAATAACAATGAAGGCGACAATAAAATACAGGATGTAAAATAATCATGGTTATTATAATTTGCGGTTATCAGCGCCTGCTAGGAGACGACAAAAGTTAGGCGTTGATTAGGAGAAACGTTGATTAAAAGTTAATTAGGAGAAACTTCATTCGGAAAGGAGATGCTTTTGTAAGCGCCGAAGAAGAAAGCGATTGAAGAAGACGCATCGGGGAAGTATTGGACAAGACGGCTTACTTGGAAAAACCATGTGAAAAACAAGAGAAAGCAACATAACGTCAAGTTTAAAAGCATGTATTGGCGTTTAAAAACAAATTATTATTATTAAATGAATGAAGTTATTAAATAAATGAAAGAAATCTTGTCTGTCGCGGTAGACCAGAAACATTCCCACAATTGTCACTTAACCAATTCTTTTTTCAGTGTTTGAGAGCCGGTCCTCACGATGCGGTGCGGCGCCGCACCGCAAAATTTTCGCCGTATGGGCGTACACACGTACAGTGCAAGGTGCGGCGCCGCAACGTTTATTTATTAATTAATTTATTTATTTATTTATTTGCAGCTGTTATAAAA
Organism: Micropterix aruncella; assembly: GCA_944548615.1. Taxonomy (NCBI): domain Eukaryota; kingdom Metazoa; phylum Arthropoda; class Insecta; order Lepidoptera; family Micropterigidae; genus Micropterix; species Micropterix aruncella. Next base: position 28,719,419 of record OX155957.1, read on the forward strand.
AACATATACAAAAAAAAACAAGAACACACAGATTAAAAATTAAAACTATAAAGAGACAAAGACTATGAAATAAAGCTACAAACGCTGCAAATTAGGGGTATCCTCAGGATATCTCTTATCCTGGTTTTCAGGACACACCTATTAATTATTGATACATAGGTATATGATTTTTAAAATAAAATAACCAAATCAAATAAATCTTAAAACAAAAAATCCAAATAATCATAATCAAATAAATACACAAATCGAAATAATCAAAATCAAGATATTTAACATCAAATAATATTAAAAGAAAATAACGTAATTACATTAATTTAATAATCTACATATAATAAATCTAAAATAATCAAAATCAAAATATTTAACATTAAATAATCAGGTTACAAATTAATAAATAAACGAAGACAATAGTAATAATCCAATAAGCAATAGTTATTTTAAAATAAAATCAAATTATGACATCTAAATATCTTCCTTTAATAATAAACTTTTAAAGTGGTTTTTAAATACTGCAATTGATTTCGATCGCAAAGCCATTCCCAACCGATTCCATACAACCGCAGAATAATACGAAAAGCTGCACTGTAAATGTGTAGTTTTGTGCTTGGGTATTATAGCAAGTTGTTCACGTGCCCGTGTTGAATGGACATGCCGGTTACGGGACCACGTCATAATCGAGTAAAGATATCGCGGCTGTTTATTGCGTACTACCTTGAGTACAAGGGTCGCAAGATAGAGCTGCCTTCTTTTACTCATATTCAACATGGAAGCTTTCGCAAGGAATGGTGACAAATGATGACGTGGAGGAATCCAAAAGCAAAATCTTGCGCAGGCATTTTGCAGTCTCTGAAGTCTCCGCTCAGTCTTCCTATATAGACAGGGGCCGTACACACAGTCGCCATAGTCCATTATAGACAATATAAGGGCATTTACAAGTAGTATTCTGATTCTGACGCTGAGGTACTCCCGAATTCTGTATAAGGCCTTTAGACGTGAGAAACCCCACCCAACGCTTTTGCTGACATGTTCCTCAAACCGTAATTTTCCATCAAATAGAATACCCAGATTTTTAGCCGTAGTGACCAGTGGTATTGGCAAATTGTCCACCATTATAGGAAGAGAGCCATAGTTAGCAATTTTAGTCCTGCCCTGTTTCGACCCAATAATCATAAAACATGACTTCGAAGGGTTGATTTGTAAGCCATGTTTATTGGACCAAGCGGATAACCTTTCAAGATCGGCATTGATTAGGCTGACTGCTGAAAATGGACAATTTGTGTCTATGGAATGCATTAATTGAGTGTCGTCGGCATATAGATGATAGCGACAGTTTTCAAAATTTGCAGCTATGTCAGAAGTATATAGTGCAAATAAGACCGGGCCCAGTATCGATCCCTGTGGTACGCCTGTTTTAACTTCACGAAGAGAGGAAATCGATTGACGGCCAGATACATCTTTCAAAATTACTTTTTGAAAACGCTCTGACAGATAACTACGTATCAATTCGCATGCTGACCCAGAAAAGCCTAGATGTAAAAGTTTTGCCACCAGAAGAGAGTGATCCAGAGAATCAAAAGCCTTGCTGTAATCTTGTAATTGCGCAATAAGAACCCAGCAAACAATCTGCACGCGGCAATCTCGAACTATACATTTTGACGTCCCTCGAATGCAGACCACTTTTGGGCAGAGGCATTTTGTGTACATAGCCCCCAGGATCTTTAATATGCTAGATGAAGATTTGAAAATGTATGTGCCGAAGTCTTCTTCTTCTTTTAAAGCCAAAATTGATTCCTGGCTAAAACATGACGCCCGGCAAAATATCCACAAATTAATATACCGAGACAATTATCCCTGACATTTCTTATTATTATTATTATTTTCTTTGACTTTTTTTATTTTTATTTATTACTATTACTTATTCATAAATTTTGGTGACTATTGTTTGATATCATTTGACATTTTATTTTATTTCTATTTTATTAACACGATTATTTATTTTTGTGTTTTATTTCCTATTGTGATTATTAGTTAGTGATTATTAGTTATAATTTGTAATGGTGACGGGAATATATATATATATATATATATATATATATATATATATATATATATATATATATATATATATATATATATATATATATATATATATATATATATATATATATATATATATATATATATATATATATATATATATATATATATATATATATATATATATATATATATATATATATATATATATATATATATATATATATATATATATATATATATATATATATATATATTTCTTTTCCTTTTTATTTTTTTTTATTTTATTCATTGCCGAATATATGTGATATAAAAACTAGAGAGCTAGCTGCCCTGGAACAAGTCCTGGCACTTAGTTGGGCAGCAGCAGTACTTAAATGCTAATGCTCATATCGGCCGTGTTTAATTTTAATTTTAATTATATATATTTTTTTATTGATATGATTATTAGTGATACTTATGCACTTGTAAATGAATTGTTAAATTAAATAAATTAAATAAATAAATCTAAAAGTATGAGGGCAGTTGCTTTGCCTTTATCCATGTAGGATAGACATACATTTGTGAAGTGCGCCAGCGCAGTAGAGGTGCTATGATTGCGGCGAAAGCCAGACTGGTAATCAGGAAGCAGATTATTTTTCGCGATAAAAGGAATCATTTGTGAATAAATAGCCTTCTCCAGGATTTTTTAAAAGCAAGGAAGAATACTGATAGGGCGGAGATCTTTAAAACTAGAAACAGGTGTTTTACACGTTACAGGTGTTTTAAACGTTACTACGACGCCGCAGTGGGCGAATACTGTTGTAGTTAATTGTATGTAGAACTAGTGAAATGAGGTAGTCAATGCCAATATCTTCTCCGTTGGTGAAAATTAACAAAAATACGTAAAAACAAATGAAACAGGCAAGCATGTACCCTCCTTCGACTGCACTTAACAACTGAGCGGTGTCGCTCTGGCGGTTTGCTAGCGGTGCGGCGCCGGAACACACCGTGGACATACGATGGATATTGTATGTAGGACGCCGCAGCGGCACCGCTCAGGCGCCGCGCCGCAGCCGCACCGCATCGTGTGACTCGGCCCTTACCCCTCTAAAGTTTCTTGTGCGATATGATTTCCTAATGTGTTATTGATCATTTAGAGCAGCGGGCCTCTACCTGCTGCCATACAGCAGCAATACTATAAATAGGAAATATGAGGATCGATGCTGGAAAAACGCCTTTAGCCAAAAAAAAAAAAAAAGAATTTCGCCTTTAATCGTTATCAGGTTATATGACATTATTTCCATAGTCGAACAATTACTAGAAAATTTAAATATTTTTTTTAATTTTGAAATATAAATGTATATATGTAGACATGCCGATATGTATACATGTGCACATGTACACATGCACACGTGTACACATCCACACCACTAAGCCAAACATACACTTTAATAAGAAATATTGTAAAAAGTTAACTTATTAAAATTTAAGTCGTTGCACCAAGACAAAATTTCTACACACACACGAATCATCGTGTTACTTCGTCTGAACGGAAAGAACCGAGAGCGCCGGGTTTGATCAATTATCGCTGCTACTGCGCACTTTGTCTCTGAAAATAATTAGGAGTTGCGTAGAAGACGAGACGATGTATACGTTTTCGTTAAAATCCAAATTTCTATCCGGGTACCCGTATCTTTCAGTCTGATTTTAAAGACGCTCAATGTTAATAATAAATCTTTTGCAGAGGTTTGGAAATCTCGACTCATTCCACCTTCCCATTTGTAAAGCGAGAGGTATTTTTTTGTACACGTTTCTACCGTTATGCTGCAACCCCTACACGGCCGTATATCAATTTTGCAGTAGTAAATGGACCACGAGGGACCGGTTCGCAAGCCAGGCCGCTCGCTATTGATTGTGATGGAATTCTCCGCGAACGCGACCCCGGAATAAATGCCACGGGTATACTTTATTTAAATATCCGAAAATATTTCTGAGCGAATACCTCTAGCAGCGAAAGCCCCAACTCGGGTGGAATTACGATGCTTAGAGAGACAACGTAGAGATCGTATTGAACCGTACGATCGTACGGCTTAATACAGACTAATTGCATGAATATACAAATGTGGATTTATCACCGCTTGGATAATATTTTAAAGCTAATTTGGACTTTGCTAAGTAGCAAGTGCAGGTGTTGAGTGTAAACCAAACGTTCAGTGTTTAATGTTTCATGCAGGTCTGTCCATGCAGCCAAATGGAGGACGGACACCGATTAGAATTACAAATCATTTTTAACCAGATAGTCATAAACATCGTGTCAGATATCGAAAATGAATCGCTAGTTAAAATCGAAAAAGAGATATAGGAAAGAAAATGAATGGAGCCAGTGATGATCATGATTGATGCCTGAGCCATGATTTGATTAATGAGGATCCAACTTGAATTTGGTAATTCAATGCGAATGACTGAAGAGTTATTGACTATTGTTGGACCTAATGGGAGCTAATGGGCCCTTGCTGAGTTGGCCACGAAGACCCATTCTGTTCAGGGTTGTCACACTCACGGGTCAACACCCATCCGGCCGCCTCCACGCATGAAGTGAGAGCCCGGGCAGGACTCTGGCCTTAGGGCTAGTTTAGCCAATGACCTGACTAACATTTGCTTGTAGGGACCGTCGCAACCCTTCAAGGCTATGAAAGTCATTGAAGATGCGCTTGTGGATTTCGTTGGATGTAAAAACATGCACCCTAATGCCATAATTCCCAATATTGCTGTAACTTTCTCACTCCTGCACGTATGCACACATGTTACACGCATTCACAGTCCTACACACATGGTTGACGCACATGTCATATAAAGACTTCATAATAGGGTTGGTTGTCAAAGATTGACATTGTGAAATTTCACAATAAAGAGTAAAAACTTATAAGAAGAAAAATGCTATTACAAAAATGCTATTACACTCATATGAACGCTTTTCAATTTCTGTATTAGGTATTATATCATTAGGGCATAGTGTACGTGAAAGTACGTACATTATACCCAATGAAAATAAAAACGCACTTTTCGTTTTTTTGACTCATGTGCAAATACGCGGAAACCAAAGTTCAAAAACGAGCAATAATTGTTCGCGCGTAGTTTAAGTGAGGGCCGACATCGTCATAAGATGCTATAGTGTGATTAAGGTCAGTTAAGCGCAAACAATTTCGCTAGAAATCAACCCTAACCTTAAGCAATCTTTCCCCCATTCCCTATCCCCTAATTTCTTTCCCACTTCCGTTACTATTCATTGGTAACTGGATGTGTAGCCCAACGTGGCGGGTTCTCCTTATCCCCCACCCTTAGGGGTCCCTCCCATTTCCTAGGTACGTGCGCAAACTTCCATCGAGATCGGATAAAAACTGTGGATTTTACGAATAAAAAATCACAGCGTCAAAGAACAGAATAAAGTTAGATCGTAGCAGATTGTACAGGATGTACAGGGTCATAGTACAGGATAATGATAATAATAATAATAATAATAATAAAACGCTTTATTCGTGCGAAAAGGCGAGCTTATTGCCTGCAGACAGGATGTAGATTAAGTGGATTTAAAAAAAAATGTTTATAGGAAAAGTATTATCCCTTTAAGTATTAAAGAAAAATTATCGATTTTTTCTTTAATTCTTAAAATTAAAGTAATATTTCGTATTAGACATTTATCCAAAAATTTACTCAATTAGTACCCATCTCGATGTTATTTTAATTGGGGTTTAGTATAAAGACCTACCCCTTCAGCGGCCTCTTTAGAGGGTGAAAACGAATATGGTTTCACCCTCTATTCCCTGTTTTAAAGGTTACCTAAGAGAAGTTTCAAGGAGATTAGATAAAATTTGGATTTCAATAAAGTATCCACAAATATATATGTATATAAACATTCATTTTTATATATTGTATACAGGATTCACTACGATAATATGCAATAAAAATAACGAAACAGTCGGCATCCATCTTGATGACGTCATAGCTACTCACTCCACAGGTTGAGAGCGAGATTTACTACTACTCAGGGGATAATGCTGAAATAATGGTGATGATAATATAACTTAATAATATAACGTGATGATAACAAGTTATTACTTTAACCTCGCCATAAGATATCGAATAGCACCTTACTTGTATGAATCAATCAAGACCCACTATTTAGAAACAAAACATAAACCGTAAAGAGCGACCTCTATTGGTCCGCTGATACGATACAACCACTAATTAGATGAATATCTGTTCTTAGAAATCGGACAGTAATTCAGTTAATTTTGTTGACACTAAAGACAGAGTAAATGTTTCGATGTAAAGCAACGTTTATACAGAAAATTAATATGCCAACATTTCGAAAAAAAATATTACAAGCTACTACGCAGAAAAGTTACGAAAAAATAATTACATTCGCAATGATAAAATATCAAATTATTTATTTTTTCTGCGACAACGAAGATTTTCAGCTAAAATAGTAGCTATAGCATGGCTTGGTATTTCGGCACCTTTCATTAAAACAACACACAGACACACAGAGAAACTCGCGATATTTATGAAGTGAATGCACGACGCACGAGCATATAATTATGTAGGTGAATACGCGGTTAAAAAGGCGAGAGGAGCCCGGCCGTGTCTGGTCGGACGGCCGACGCTCGCCGTGCCGCGGCGCGCACTGGCGCTGGGGGGCGGGCGGCGTCGCCGGCGTCGCGACGCCCCAGAGTGAGGGCGGCGATTGCCCGCGATGCACTTCCGCCTTGAAACCGAATAAATAAAATTCGCACCGGCAGGTGGAAAGGCGAAGCGAATATTAAATTTCGCAATGTGGGAAAATAAGTAAAACAAAACGAAGTGTCGGTTGGGGCGCCCGCGGGGCTTCCTGAAATCTACTACAGAATATCGTAGCAAAGTAGACAAGGTTTCTAGCAGTGAAAAGGCACTTCTTCTAGAAAATTGGTTGTTATGCAGAAACTTCTAGTAAATTGGTAACTGCGAATAATAGTCCAAGAGGCAGCGACAAAAATGTGCAAGTTTTGTAAAAACTGATACTTTCAGATCAGACAGTATTCTGACCATATAATGCAGGAGTAAAATCAGCAGGCCAGACTCCAGGACTCCTGGCGCTGCCGTACTAGAGTGTTTTGTGTTTTGTGTTTTGGAAAACAAAGTGTTTCGGAAAACCTGAAAATTCATCAGTAGACAGTGGATGCATGCAATACAGAACTCGAAACAAATGGTCAGACTGCATAAAAATAGAATGTGTGGCGTCAGCATTACTCCATACATATCACAAAAATGAAATCCTTTATATTGCGCGGCACATTAGACCGATGCTTAATAGTTACTGACAAATACGTACCGGCGTATTTGCAGGGACTTCATTTTTGTGACATGTATGGAGTAATGCAGTCTGACCATATGTTTCGAGTTTTTTATTGCATCCACTGCCTACTGATGAATTTTCAGTTTTTTCAAAACACTTTAGGGGTACTAATTAAAATTACACGTTTCCTAGTGCGCCAGCGCCAGAGGTTCCGAAATCTGGCCTGCTGACTTTACCCCGGCTTTCTATTTGCAAAAAACTGTCTGATCTGAAAGCATCAGCTTTTACAAAACTCTTACATTTTTTGTAGCTGGCTCCCCAACTATATTATACGAGTAATATCAATAACACAAGGAGAATTAATTTAAAGCAAATTCACACCATGGGTACCTGATTACCCGATTAAGAAAGTTGTAATCTTCGGCAATTTTGCCAAAACTGCTTGAAAGAATTGTATTAGAATTTACTTTATTTATATATTTGCCCTTAATTGCAACAATGTGTACAATTACATACAAATAATGTTTTTATATTTCATTTAAATTGAATTCTTTGTTATGGAAATCACACAATATGACAACGAATAATCGCAGTAAAAATATACTTAAATAAAAAATAATAGATATAAAATTAAATTATCTTTAAAATGGTGCAGGTTTCATAATATTACGCCAGATAGTATTTGCGTAGTAGTCGTTTTTGTGTTCGGTTAGACATAATTTCACAAATTAATTACACTATGTAATATAAACAAAATATAAAATATTCAAAGCTAAGAATATTAGGAAAATGTTCTTGTTTAACATATATTTTTTTCGAATCATAAGCAGTACTAGTTTAGACGTAATTATCAGTTTAAAATCATTAATTTTCGTTAAGAAATTTCTTCATTCGGTCGCCGTGCTGGCCTAGGCCCGCGATAAAAGCTATGCAATAGCTTAAAATCGATTACTGATTCCAATAAAATTACATTTATTACACGTTGATTACGTTGGCAACTACTTGATCAAAATAAAATACCTGAAAAAAATCTAGTAAATAATAGACTTGCGATTTGTGCGTGTGGTGTGAGCGGGAGCGTAAGTGTAAGGGTTGGGTATGTAGACTGTCCGACAGATTGAGTTTAGTTCTTGTGTAAATAATAATGATAATATTATTATAAACTAGCTGACAGTCAATGAATGTCGTGTTACAGATTAGCTGAACTTAATTAATGATTTTATGAAAGTAATACAATGAATACAAAATAAATATTAAGTTAACTGCTTTATTAGGATAATAACACAAAAGAGAAATATAAAAGTACAAAAATTAAGCATATCAATTGCGTGTCAGCAAGACATGATTGAATTAAACTGGTTACATATTGTGCAGCATGGGATGCACTCGGTTTAATTCTCTTCATTGAAGCACCTTGTGGTATACGACATTTTTTGTTTCTTTATCAGCCGCTAGATAATGCGGATGATTTGCCGACACGTGAACATGCCATGCACAACTGACCATGAGAAAAACACGGATTTACATTTTGTATGGGAAAATGTTTTTTCTTTTATTTTAATTTTTCGTAAATTTTCCAATTTTTGTTTTTAATAGTTATTCTGCTATTCGGGGTGGACACAAATACTACAAATAAAAAATATGAAAATCGGTCCAGCCGTCCTCGAATTATAAGTGTTTAAACAAACCCGACTTTGTTTTATATATATAGATTGAGAATAAATGGAGCACTATAGTAAACCGTTTAAGCCAGTGTCGCTTAAATAAGCCGAAACTTGCGGCCAAAGGCAGACAAGTTTATTAGTTACTCTACAGTTACAGTTTATTAGTTACGCTACACCACAGTTATTCTAGAATGCCGAAAAATAAGACACTTAAATATATTTTATTTTGATTCTTTATACATATATAAATATATATGCATTGAAAAAAGTACACTATAAAAACAACCACAAGATACGCGGGTCATTTCCATACCAAGAAACGTTGATGACACCGACGTAAGCAATAACAGATGGATCCCTATCATCAGTACAGTCTCAGAGACCAACGAAATATTGGTTGGCTTTATCCATATTAGGCATTAATTCAATTAATTAGATATATAACCCTCGACCTTATTTTCACCAGTTTCTGCTAGACACTGTTTAATGCACAATTAAATGAACAGTTTGATTAAATTTCAATGCGATCATTCTACAATTCTTGTTTTCATGATCCATCGAGTAATTTCTTTCTTATGACCGTTTTTCTAAAGTGCTATATTTTTGACCTTCAACTCTTAGAAATGACAGGTGACTGCCAAGATTTACACCCGCCGCTTGAGGGGTTAACGGGGATCTCAATCTATGAGAAACGACTACTACAATCGAAAGGAGTGGCACTGCGTAAGCGCAACAATAAAGTATCAGAAGAATCAACTTGTAACATACATTATTGTATTTAATAATCGTTTTCGTTATTTCTTCGGCAAATGTTGAAATTTTTCTATCAGTTGCATTGAAAGTGAGGTATATTTAGTAAATTCATACGGTAATAACAATTGTACGCCCTATTTCATGCGATCGCCCATCGCTATAGGTACCTATTATAACAAAGGATAACGTGGTAAATTCCACCTATGTCGCCACTAACAAGTTAAACCGCATTGTTAGAGGGCACAGGTTGAAATCCTATATGGTTTATTCTCGTTTGGGCTGTTTGGTGTGGCGGGGAACGATTCCCGTCGGGGGCGGGATGAAACGTCGTAACGCAGGTGTCAGGATCAAAAGTTATCCCGAGTCTCGGGAGGACCCCACAATGGGATATGCGATATTCAGGAGTAATGGCCGACCGCAGTGAACGGCGGTGTCGTCGGTAAATAAACCACAACAATGTATATACATTTAGTAGTCCAAGAGCTTGCTACATGTACTCTTACCTAGATAGATAGATAGATATGTAGATAGATAGATATATAGAAATTCTTTACATACAACAGGTGGACCTATTGCTAAAATTACAATCTCTTACAGCCAACTTTCGTGGAAGTGAAAGTATTTAGGTGCTATTAGAGTAAAAAAAAAAGTTTTACTTAAAAGTAATTAATCGAACAACAAAAAATGGCAAATTTTAAATATAATTAGGATTTGGAAAATATTTGCAAGACGCAGAGGACAGTAGAGGATGGGATGAATAGGAAGGATAAGTAGTAGTATTTAGGGCATGAAATGTTTTTTCAGAGACACTTCAAAAGTAAAAACCGTTGGTGCGTTTCTGATATTGGACATAGTTTCATAGTTTAGCTGCATGAACGGTGAAGGAATGTGTAAAAAAAGCAGAATTATGAGAGAAGCAATCGCAATTTTAATATCCTGACTGGAACGGAGTGGAAGACCATGACTTACGTACCGCATGTGATTTAAGTGTAGATTTACATTGAGTAAGTTACATGGTGGCGCTGAAAACTGACACCCTGTTTGCATACAGTCAATCAGAGGTAGTTTTCTCTTCAGGGTGTACGGACGTTAATAAAGTCAGTCGGGAAAAATGCGTCATTATCGCTAGTTAAAATTTTTCACACGACGCGTCCTCACCCTACAACGCAGTGCCAGCGACTGACTAACTACTGGCTTTGGCGTTGACCCGGTACGTAAAGGGGCAATCATATTATCGGACGCGTCCGCAAGCCGCGGCTTATGGACGCGACTGAAAGGTTATCTGTGTAATGAATTTCTATTGAGCCGTGCACATTATTGGACGTCAGTCGCGGACGTCACCTTGAGGCTTCGGACGTCCGATAGAGATCTGGCAAGCCGCGTCCCAAACGACTGTGCATACTGTTCAGTCGCGTCCATAAGCCGCGGCTTGCGGACGCGTCCGATAATATGATTGCCCCTTAACAGTACCGAGTCTGCGCTGAATTGTACTGAAGTCAGTAACGTACTCAATGTAAATCAGCCTTATGCCTAGAATGTATTAGGAAGGAAACCAATTTTCCGTTTACAACAAAATACTGTTTTTTTCATGGTGTGACGGGTTAAATCGGTGATCACAAATTACAAGCGATTGCATCGATTTTTACCTGTAAATTCAACGAATAGGGGGAAGTCCCCTAACGCCGGATGGCACCTAGCAGCGGACACTAATAGTATATCGACAAGTCGCGGCGCGATCGATACAAAGACGTAGGAAAAGGAAAAGCGTACGCTTCCCGCACACTTTTCAACCGTCCTTGTATCGATCGCGGCGCGACTTATCCAGATACTATTATTGTCAGACGCTAGGCGCCGTCCGGTGTTAGGAAACTTCCCCTTACCGTGCACTAAAACGAACAAAAAATGCTCTGTTGAGTTAGTAAGAACAACTCTTCTTATACTTGTCGCGCTTGCGCAGCAGTGTCTGTAAGAAAAAGGCAAAGTAAAAGCCAATCTTTCTGCAAGATAGTAAAGAGTTAGTGGAAAACTCCCACAAAATATGTAAGAGAAGGTAGAATGCGAAACTAAGCCAGGGCTCACTATTGGACGGCCCAGAAAATCACTCGAGGAGATCTACCTACTTTATAGTCGAAGAGGTAGTGAATATTTTTAGGACCTATTTTCCTGGTGTGTGAATGTAATTAAATCTGGTATATTATTGATGCTAATCAAGAAATTTCGAGTCTGGCAAGAATTATGCGATGGGTGGGTTGATGGGAGGTGCAATCGAATTGTACTTGTTTTCCCAGTTATAAATCTTTTACATTCACTAGGGTCGATCAATAAATGCACATAAAATGTAATCTGGCTTATATACAATCAAGCGAAGCTAGTCGGGCGGGAATATTTTAACAATTACAAAAACTGATAAAATCGACGTGATTTACGAACACGTCACCCTTATTTTTCCAGGACTGCCCAACAAAAAAGAAGTGCAACGTGTTCTCTATGTATACAGGGTTTATCTATGTACGAGTATGTTTTCCATTTCTTTATTACATTATAACTTTTTAACGCTCGAACCGCTTTAGAAGTAATGTTAGAACCGTTATGTCATCAAGAGACAGAACCGTTATATCATAGAGTACCTTAACTGACAAAATATAAAGTAAATAGTTGTCTAAATGTTCATATGTCATTAAATTAACATAAATATATCGTGTTTAGTGTCAAATGTGTGGTATGATTGAGTACATTCCGAAAATGTATATGTATCTATATGGATAAATACATAAACCACAAATATTTAATTAAAAAACCGTTGTTTTTTATATAACTACAGAAGTTCACTTTTTGTAGCGCAGTAGTGTTTTTTATTCCTTTTTATCCAAATTGATATTATCACAAATTATCAGAAAGTCTGGCTACTTTAAGAAATCGCAGAATGAGCCTGGCGTAGCGTTGGCGTCTGCGTTGTGTTCGATTAGTCTAACCTTCAAGCAAAAGTTTCCCCCCGCACCGGTGCCTTACCTCTATCCCTTCCGAAACACGGGAACGTTTTCATTAGCGTGGTCCAACTAGATTATTTCATAGTCGCAGATGAAGCAACAATTTAATTTCACGGATTGCTGCGAGGCGGTCCGAAAGCCCGACACAAATGTCTTGCAGGATTCCCCGACGGGCACGAAGGGGCACTGAGTATGCATTGTACGGTAATTACCCTGTCAAATGTCGACGAAAGCAAGGTCTAGTGAGGGGGAGGTCGCGTGTCACAATTAACATAAATATTGCCGTCGCGGTCGCGGGCCACTCGACCGCGCGGTCGAGACTAAACAATACAGGGGGAAATAAAGGGCTGTCGCGCACGTTCCGGAAATTAATTTTTAATAAAAATAGGTGTTTACTTAATATTCAATACTTTACATTTATATACTCAATTTCAATATTAATAGCTGTGAATAGCACCCGTCGAACTATTGTAGACCGTGTAAATTGAATAATCCGCACAGCTTCGAAAATGCTGTCGATTTTTTAACACGCTTTTATTAGCTTGACCTGTATGTATCAATCTATCAATTAACGGAACTTGCAGGTCGAATTTCAACCACGTCTGATAGTCAGAAGATATCAACATGAAACTTCGCAATTGCGCGTAGTTCTGATGACAATACAATAATATGGTACCATCGAGCTGATCTGATGATGGAGGCGGAAGGTAGTCCAGGAACTACTGCATAACGAAAAAAAACATTATTGACAACAACGGGTACAAAAGGCGGGCTTATTGCCATACACGGCAATATCCTCCAGCCAACCAGCAGGTAGTAAATACTTATGTTTGTGGCAGAACTTTTTTTTTTCATTTTTTTTGGCATATATAATATACATAATAATATAGATAATATATAATATACATAATAATATAGATGACACATAATATCCATATTATACATATACATAATATAAAATATACGTAGTATCGTACAATTATCTTGAGAGCAGATATAGCTTCAGCCGGGAGCGAAACGCACTCGAACTAACGGTATCTCGGATATTGGAAGGCAGGTTATTCCTTACTCTTACGGCATATACAGCAAAGGAGTAGGCAAAGAAAGCTGTGTGATGCTTATACACAGAGCATTCGTTGACTGAGACCGCAATGGCAGCCCGTGGGAAGATAACACTTGGAGTTTGGTTTTTAGGTACGGCGGAATAGAGGATTATTGATTATTTTCTGCAATAGGCAGAGAATATGCAGCTCTCTACGTTCGCGTATCTTTAGCCAATTTAGTTTAGTACGGAACTCCGAAATATGGTTGTATTTTTGAGCCCGTACACATATCGAACACAGACATTCTGGAGCCGCTCTAATTTGTCTAGGAGAAATTCTTGGGCATCGAGGTAGCATATATCCGCGTAGTCAAGCAACGGGAGTATCTAAGATTGTACTAGAGTTTGACGAGTGTTTAATGGCAGGAAGTTTTGTAGCTTCTTAAGGCTATGAAAACTGGCATAAAGTTTCTTGCTGACCGCCGTTAACTCCATGAACTCTGGTCATGAATGATTTCCAGGGTCTAATGTTGGAGGCCGGAAGGTTAGGGGAGTTCTATAACGGAACAACGTATCTAAGCCGTGTTTGGGCTTTTTGGAATCGTCTTGAGATGTACTCTAATTGTGATAAGACTAAAAGTACTTTTTAGTCTTATCACGTTTTGTGATAGGACTAGAAAGCAAAAATAAAATAATAGTTTAAAAAAACTAAAAAACACGCTTTCGTAAGTAATGCACTAAAAAGCAAAAAATAACACAAAATAATTAATCACTCTGTTATCACTGTTTACCCCGCAAGGGACTTAGTGTAGGCCATGTTTGTAATTAACTATATTATTTGAATGTAAAAGTGTGGGGCGCTTTTTCTAGCGTTTGTTTGCGTACTTAATATTTCATAACTATGCTTTTTAGAAACATTTCACTGAGAAGCATTATGGTTATTTTATTTGAAGAATCGGGTTCGGGGCTTTGCTGGACGGTAGATTTGTATCTTCCCTAAGTCTTCTACGCTCACCTCACGGGAAATAGAACGATCATTATCGTTAAAACTTCCTGAGGTTCGCCCGTTGTAGATGACACCTCTAAGTGTTTTATTTTAATAAGCGTTTCAAAGATTTTCAGACCCTCTCCTTCAGGGGTTGTCTGTACAAATCGTTCTTTATTCGCTGTTTCCAAATCTATCTAAAAGTAGCGCGCCTCCGTCCGCCTTCCTAATTTAATAATACATAGCTATGTTTCCTTATTCGACTCACATCCGGACCCTGATTAATTGAACTATCAACTAATCCGTATATCACGTCGACTTTCTCGTTACCCTTTATTTGACATTTACAAGCTAATTCTTATATATTCTGACATCATATATCGTTTATCTTAATTACCTTATCAGTATCATTATTTCTTAAAACCTTACATAAGCTTAATTACTCAATTGATTAGGTATGTGGTATGTAGTAGTAGTAAAAGGAGTGGGGGGCTTGCATCCAGCCCTTGATGTCACCTGGATCTATATATCTGTTGTAACTACCCACTTTGTGGTTGTGTCAGTGGTCTGCTAGAAGCCCGGTTTGTTTACCAGTCCATACAGATCCCTGACCGTTGGGCAGTAAACTGTGTTTTTTTGCTGCGAGGCTTGGGCAGCGACCAACGACACGTATGCTGTCTTCCGATTCTTCGCCACATATTCGGGAGTCCCTACTTTCGGCCAAGCCCAGGTTGAACAGATGTGCTCTATGGGTCGTGTGTCCGGTGAGGAGACCGATGGTGGTTCTAAGGTTCTTCTTGCTCATGTTAAGAGGGCCTTGGTTTTTTTAGGAAGTGGTTGCTTCATCATGGCCTTTGCCTGGCTACAGCCTTGGATCTGTTTTCAGGATGCCTGATGTTCCTGCTCCAAGGAGTCCCTAATGATTTTCTTACCTATGCCAAAGGGGACCCTAACATGTCCCATATCACAGAAGAGGTATCTGGTATTATTCTTCAATACAATATATCAAACATACCGATGAACTAACTTCGCCTTTTGTATTCATTTTGAATGCCTATATAAGTCAGAATTGCTGCCTCTTTAATCATCGCCCTTAACGTCTTTTGTTAATGTTTAATTGCGAGTTCTTCAGTTAAAGTATCATCGTTTTTTCGAAAAAGGTTTGTGCATTTGTTTTGCCAGTGGTCTTACCTTTATATCAAATATTGGTCAAAAATATATCCTTTTTATGATTTTTTATTTTTGTTATTTCCTTATACAAACGTATTTTTTTGTAAAATACAGTATTCGCAAGCTCGTTATTAAAAATAAAATTCTTTGATTGAAGATGTTCTTGTAGCAGATGCTACGATTTACATTACGTTAAGGGCAACAGTAAAAGCAAGTTTTTAAAAAAAGGTTGGTTATTCTCAATGGTGCATCAAAGCCTTACGCGTTAGGGTGGCCAAGGGGGTGAAAGCGAAACTCAACTTGTCCTTTGATTCAAGTGGCCGGCTCAGCGTATCCCAAATGTAGACACTTGACAGGGTTGCGAAACAGACAATCCCACTTCCAACGAGGATCAGAAAATGATGGACAAGCATACTTCAGATTCAAGATACTGTCCTTATAAAGGTCTTCAGTACTCGGAATATTGCTATGGGCAAAGAAATGATCCATCATTAGGAAATATTTTGATGAGATTTGATTATGAAGGAAGGGACGCTCCGCCTCGAAAAAATCTATACATCGCTTATTGATTTTACATTGTACAATCTCATTTTGATTTGAAACCAATTAATTTTACACTATTGAAACTCGAAGACTAGCGCGGTTGTTTGACCTTATAAAATAATTAAAAACTGAGAAATAACACAACTTTTCCTCCATACGCATGTAGGTGCTCAAAGCGGTAAACATGCAACTATCTTACAATGGCTTGAAATAGCTAACGTAATTAAATCTACAGGAAGAGGACGTAAAGCAAGTTATGATAAAACATTCTAGTGAACACTGGAAGAAAATCGCGGAATTTCAGTGGAACGTTTTCAATGGCGCTGTTGTCATTGCTCAACAAAACAATTTTATTTATTTATTTTTATTTTATGTTTACCCCTTAGGCCTCTTCGTACCACACTCGTTTTTTGACCGTGGAAGTCTACGGTTAATTCGTCGTGTTTAGGCACGGTCATCAGTGTTGTATGGATCACTATGGAAGCTTGTCGACGTACACGGCGGAAAAACGGAAGGCACCGCCGTCGTTTTTATAAAATCACGTGGCAATACTCAGGAGGTCACCCATCCATATACTGACCACGCTCGACGCTGCTTAACTTCGGTGACCTGACGGGAGCCTGTGATTGTTTGTGTTGCAATGATTCTGTTAAATAAATTGATTATGAGCAGTATACTATTGCTACGACCCTTTGTTGCCAGCCGATGTTACTTATTATTATGCTATCCTTATTTTCTTAATATTGCGTAGACCAGACCAGACCCTAGATACATATCCGCGTTTATGCGAGCAACCTCCAGCTCTAAGACCTTTAAGACTTTCAGCATAGACCAGACATGGAAACGTGCGGGACAGTTGATTGCTTTGGTAAACTGATTCTGCTTTTCGTGACGTTCCTCCAAACGGTTATTATCAAGGCAGCTATATTAGGATCCTCGTTATGATAAACTATCTCCCCGCCAAATTGATTGCTATTGTCTCTTGTAAGAAAGAAGTTTCGGTATTGTTATATAAGTTGTTATAGTGTGTCTGCAACAACGCCGAAACGTCGTAGCCCCAGGCCGCACCAACTTCAAGCGGTAAAATTCATTTTTAATTATTTTATAACAATTTTAAAAAAAAATGGCCTGCCAACGACTACATTGAATGCCAAAGTTCGCCTAAAATACGCACTAATTTGGGACCGCTAACTTTCGATATTCTTAAGAAGTTGCGTTTCCTCTCATTAATATGCAAACATAGCGCCCACTTTGTAGCGACGAAGAACGAATTCTCCCGATCGCGTTAATTGACAATGGGCAAAATTGCCAAAGAATATCGCATCGAAAGAATGAAGAGATTTTTGAATAAGTGAAGTTATGAGACATAACATGGAGTGTTAGTGAATTCTATGGATTCAAGGACGCTGGCAAGCGAGAAAAAGCTTCAAATGGCTAAGCTTTCCAAAGTTGTCTAACTAAAACTATAGTAAACGATCAAACGCCATAAAACACTCCAATAGCGATGTATTTCTCCGATATGTGCGCCGGAAAACCAAGAAAATTTCAGAAAATCACGCATTTCATAATTTCATATCAGTGGTCCTTATTCCTAGCGATGGCTAGAGCATTTCACTATAACTTATTAATTGTTTACAGTACAGTATTAATAATAATTGTTACATTTATTAAGAGTTTCCAGAATGCAATGATTATTTTTATTATAAAACTCAACAAATTGAGCGCGTTGAATTGGCGTGTACTGCTACATAGAGATGTGTCACATAGTCTGAAGTTTTATTTAAACGTCAGATGAAGAAGATCTGACAACTATTGTCAAAGTTATGGTGTTGCTCGAAGGTCGCAATATTCGTGCCTCGCCCTGTACCTACCGCAAGTTATTTTCTTCATCTTCATTTTCATTTTCTTCTTCAACATGGTCATCTAAAGATTAACCCTAGAAAGATAATCTACGTCAAAATGACTCCCGCGCCGACGAAATTTTGCTGTAACTTTTTAAATCGTGGGAATCCGGTGACGTGCATTCCGGACATCTCAGTCCGCGCCGGGAACTAGCGAAGGGCGCACGTGTCAAACTGGTAAGTACCCGCCATTTCGATATTTTACCGCCATAGGAGTCAAAATGACGTATGATTATCTTTTACGTGACTTTTACGATTTTTGCTATAGCGAATAAGTTAGTTTTTTTTGTTGGATCGGTTTGTTTTTGCTGTTTTTGACATTTGTTTTTGTTTTATAGAGAGCTTGAACGTATATTCAGTAAAATGGCGAGAAGAAATTTAGACGAGGAAGGCATTCTGGCTGCACTTTTAGATAATGAGAAGGCCATATCCGCTGATACAGACAGTGAAGTCGAAGATCACGTAAGTGAGGATGAAGTCCAGAGCGATTATGAGGAGAGATGTGAAGATGCTTCTGTCAATGAAACAACCGGCAGACCAGAAATGATTATGTTCTACAATCAAACCAAAGGCGGGGTGGACACGCTAGACCAAATGTGTTCCATAATGTCCTGTAGTAGAAACATTGCCGTTTTCTATGGGATGATAAATATTGCCTGCATAAGTGCTTATATTATATACTTCCACAACGTTGCCAGTAAAGGTGAGAAGGCTCTGAATCGCAATAAATTTATGAAAAACCTAAGTAATGCTCTTACATCGCCCTTTATGACGAAGCGATTGGATATACCAACTTTGAAAAGGTATTTACGGGACAGTAACGCGTCTTTCATGCCAAAAAACCCTCAAGATCAAGAAGAAGAGCGTCCCGAGGTACCAGCAGCCAGAAAACGGGCCTATTGTAATTATTGCCCTTCCAAAATAAAGAGGAAGGCGAATGCCTCGTGCATAAAATGCAAAGCAATAATTTGCCGAGAGCATAACGTTGACATGTGCCAAAAATGTTTTCAGTGATGTTTCAATAGTTATTATCTAGTTTAAAGACAATAATATCTGATGTTACTTGAATTATAAGATAAAAAGGCTGATTAATGTAATAGGTAAAAAAAAAACATACTGACGAAAATAATGTTCCTATTTTTTGTTAATTTTTCAGAAGTTTGAGTTTTGTTGTAATTTTCTAAAAAGTAAACATAATTTCGTAAATATCGGATGTTTTATTTAAAAATACATGATACAACACATATCTTTTTAATTTATTAAAATGTATAAAAAACTATTGATTTTACAGCTAATTAAACCTATGGAGTCAATTTGACGTATGATTATCTTTAACGTACAACTCAATATGATTATCTTTCTAGGGTTAAGATGATACTTATTACAACCATCGTCCACTGCAATAAAAAGTAATCCAAGATACTGGGCTGTTTTGATTCGCCTATATTTTTCTGTGATTCCTCTTCTCTCGTATTCTTGTTCTCGTTCTATGATCGAAACGTTGCTATTGTAACTAAAGTAGATACGAGAGCATTAAATAGATTACTAGAGGGTGGAAGTTAATTAGCGGCGAGCCGTCTGTCGGAGGTGATGCAGAGGCGAGGAATCGCCGGCCGGCGAAACGGCTGAAAAACTTGAAACGGGTGGCACGTAGAACATTACAAAGGGATCCATTAGCAGCACCTTTCACCCGCTGCCGCACGTAGGGCTGCGGCCGATTGCAGCGGAGAGCTTTGTTCGCAGCAGCGGCCGCCACCTTCGACACCTACCTATGCAGCAGCTCGAGGGCTCGTAGAGTGCAGGGTATACAACGCGGCTGATCATTTGCTGCAATATTGCGTTTTAATGTGTGTCAGGAGAGTGGTGTTAGGCTTAGAACTCACGGATCGGTTTTTATTCGCAGCCGCCGCGGTTACGGGGCCGCGGCCTCGGTAGAATGTACATATATGTATGTAAAATTGAGTTGCAATTTTCACGACGCGATTTACGCACGCGCACAAAAAAAAAATTGGATTGATTCTTACATTACCATTTCGTTTTTACGGTTTTATACATAATAACGATGTTTCAATCGTAATTTTGTTGAATTACATAGAACTTTGTTGCAACTCCATTACTCGAATATGTGTATCAACATTTTCAATACGGAAATAACAGTATACTGTAGTTTCAACATGATTCATGTAACCGTAGGTATATTACTACAGGCTGTCCTGTTAGAAGCGAGATCCCAAGGTAGCGACGTAATGAAATAACAATATGTTTTAACAATACGATATTGATCGTTTTTCCGAAGGGTCGTTTTTTATATGAAGGATCCGATTTTTTATATAAAGGGCCTTCATATATAATACAATATAAAACATAGAAAGCAAAAATCAATGAATAAATATAATAAGCTAAAGAACGGAACACGTGTAAAAGCATCATAAAATAGATTAGCATTAAAATAAACAGTTCAGTTAACGAGCTCGCTTTCATTTCATTGCCCATATGAAACAGTACACGCTCATTCCTTTAAAAACACGATATGCAATAAAAACTATAATAATTCTTATGAGATTTATATCCATGCGGCGTATTTTCACGGGGAATATACACGACGCGGGAGTAAATACGAAGACGTCGGTGGGACGGCGAAGCGAGTGGCGTACGTACGGGTGGGAGAAGGCGAGGCTAGGGGCGATGCCAGGGATCGGCTAAATGAAAGGCAAAGGCTAAAAGCTCAGGGCGCTGTCGAGGAGCGACTCGGGTTTTAGATTTCACCCGAGGCCGCATAATGCACTTTCAAAGTTTTATTCACCTTTGCCTGGCGTCTCTGTTTATTCACGCGTCTGCCGTCGCTATATTATGACAGATATGAAATATTAGTAAGACCGCCTTCGCAAGCCTGCGGATGGATGATCGACTGCCGCCCGCCGCCCAACCGCACACACCACAAATAAACCTATAGAGGGTGGATGAATATATTATTTTTAGTTTTATTTTCAAAAACAGCGTTTTATTAACACGCTTTTATTAGGTCGACCTGTATGTAACTAACTATGTAATGGAATTTAAGGTAACTAATTTAACCATCTTCCAAGGATCGTAGCGTCATCAAAATTGGCAGCTGTATGTAGTTCTGATGACAATACAATGATATGGTACTGTCGAACTGCTCTGATGATGGAGTCGGAAGATATAAACTGGAACTTCATGATGGAACATTGTATCATAGCTGTGTTTGGACTTGTTAGAAAAGTCTTGGAATGAACTTTGACCACGATTAGGTTTCAAGGTCTGATAATGAAGCCGGAAGATAGGCACTGGCATTCCATGATGGAATATCGTATCATAGCTGTGTGTATGTGAATATCGTATCATAGCCCAAAAGCGTGTTTTTAGTGTTTTTTAAAAACTATTAATTTATACTTATTATATCTAAAACATTTTATGCGAATCTGAGGTCAATTAAAAGTTTTCAAAATTAAACTAGCCATATTATTACAGTGCGAAACGGAGGGACGAGTAGCCGTTCATTTTTACACGACTGCCCAACAAAAAAAAATGTAATGTGTTCAGGTTTCATATGTTCATGTTTTCCGTTTCTTTATTCCATCATAAGTTCTAAACGCTCAAACCCATTTCAAAGTATGTGGTATTGTTAAAATCGTTATGTCATCCCGAGTGTCATAGGTGTCCATTAACTGTCCAAATATTAAAGTAAAGAGTTGTCTAAATGTCCAAATCTCCAAATGTCAATAAATTAATATAAATGCTTCCCGTTTATTGTCAAATAAAAGGTCTGATTGAGAAGATTCCGAAAATATACATGTATCAATATGGATATACCTATACAAAAACCACAAAAAAATAATCAAAAAACCGGAATAACAATAATTATAAATACAATTGTTTACTTTTGTAACGGCAGTAGTGTTTTTTGTTCCTTTTAATATATTAACTTTTGTATG
Organism: Micropterix aruncella; assembly: GCA_944548615.1. Classification (NCBI taxonomy): domain Eukaryota; kingdom Metazoa; phylum Arthropoda; class Insecta; order Lepidoptera; family Micropterigidae; genus Micropterix; species Micropterix aruncella. Next base: position 28,741,771 of record OX155957.1, read on the forward strand.
TGTTTAGTGCTATGTTTATGTTAGGCATAAATACTGAATTCGTCAGTCTCGAAATATTGAACTATCATTCTATAAATAAATAATACGTTAGCTGGTAATATGTCACATTAATTAAAAGGGTTAGCTTCAAGAAAACTCCAGTCCTGCTCAGTCCAGTCCTGAAAACTCGTTACAAAGCGTCAGTACTGTCTGCGGGACATAATTTTCCTCTCGGAAGATTGAAGTAAAGTGAAGGTTAAACGATTCGTTTTTCTTTTGATGGTGCTTTTCCCATAAATTGGCTCGTATTCTTCTGTTGGGGAGCCAGCGACAAAAAAGTGCAAGAGTATTTTGGCCATATAATGCTGGGTTAGAGTCAGCAGGACAGATTCCGGGACACCTGGCGCTGGCGTACTAGGAAAGGCGTAATTTTAATTAGTACTCTTAAACTGTTTTTGAAAAGCTGAACATTCATCAGTAGACAGTGGATGCATGCAATACGGAACTCGAAACAAATGGTTAGACTGCTTAACAATAGAACGCATGACGTCAGCGATACTCTATACATTTCACAAAAATAAAGTCGCTGCAAATACGCCGATACGTATTTGTCGGTTACTATTACGCATCGGTATACTGTGCCGCGCAATATAATGGACTTCATTTTTGTGGCATGTATAAAGTAATGCTGCCGCCGCACATTATATTGTTAAGCAGTCTGACCATTTGTTTCGAGTCCTGTATTCCATCCATTGTCTATTGTATTCACTGATGAATGTTCAGCTTTTCCAGAACAGTTTGGGGGTACTAATTAAAATGACATGATTTCTAGGACACCAGCGCCAGGTGTCCCGAAGTCTGGCCTACTGACAGTACCCCAGCATTCTATGGCCAAAATACTGTCTGATCTGAAAGTATCAGCTTTTACAAAACTCTTGCACGTTTGTGTCGCTGCCTTTTGGACTATTCCAGTCTATATTCGTTCCTTTAGTCTAGAGATACGCACACTCACTGACAGCTCCTCATATATATATAGTTCCTGGCAATTGGCCGTTTTCATCGGTTTGTGGTGGTAAACCACGACCCGCTGGAACGATGCGGGCGCCTGGCGGACGTGTTTCCTTCCAACACCACGCTCGGGCAGTTTGTTGAGAATTTCCGCAACAGCCAAAGCGTGATAATAAATAATGACGCCCCATTCTGTTATTCCGTCCAATGCAATGAATACTACACACGTATGCTGCAGATTCTACCGATAATATCAAACGATAATATAAAATTAAAAGCTGCGGAAACTAGAACTGTTTCCTATTTTAGTAGTTATTACAAGACTGCCCAACAAAAAAGGAGTGTAATGTATTCAGAGTTCATCTATGTTTGTTTTCCGTTTCTTTATTCTAACAGAACTTCTAAACGCTCGAAACGATTTAGAAGCATGTGTTATTTTTAGAATTGTTATGTCATCACGAGTGTCATACGGTACCTTAACTGTCCCGATATCAAGTAAATAGTTGTCTAAAGGTCCAAATGAAATAGTTGTCTTAAGATACATTCTGAAAATATACAGGTGAGTTTTGAGTTGCCATCATCCTTAAAGGAGTGACTGATCCATATTCCGTTTCTCGCAGGCTTATAAGCTGGTGCTAAAATATGGGAACTTAAGCCCCTTCGTTATTTTGTTGGTATTCCGTTTCATCAAAATTAAGAACCAGCCTTAAATCTTAAAATTGTCCGTTTTTTCTATGGCCGTTCCAAAGCATTTTAAAATACATAAATATACAAGGCTTTTTATCATGCAATATACAAGGCAAAAAAATATACGCCACAATGTACAAAAAATCTTATTATCATTATTTTTAAAATATCATAATGTACAAAAAATATTAACACAGAATTTTCAGGGTAAAATATAGATATTAATTAACGATTACTTATGATAATCGGCGCTTATCGTCCTTTCTTCGATTTAGAAGCCAATGCTGAACAAACATCTTTGAAATTCAGTTTTGATTAACCGGATTCCCTAAAGGCGGTTAATCAGTACGAGCAGGTAAGCAACTTTTGAAAAAAATAAAAAAAAAGTTTCTTTTTTTTTATTATTGAAAAAGATTATTTTTTCAAAACAAAAGTTGCCACTTTGCTCGTTTTAATTCACCCCCATTTAGGATGCCGGTTAATTAAATAAAAGTCAGCTGTATAACATTTTGATTTTCAGATTTTAATTATTATTTATTTTATTCTGTTCTAGTTGTAAATAATGTTTAGTGATAGATTCCTACGATAGCGACACAGACAAGATATAGCTAGAGGGGTGGTAAAATCCGAACAAACATTATAATTTACCAATCTTGTTGTAGTTGTAAGTTTTATTAAATAAATAAAATGAAATACCGTGAATTCGGAAGATAGAAAACCCTAAATTGTCAACTGTGGTATTAAAAAAAATAGCTTAAGGAGAGCAAAACATTATGTGAAAAATCAAGATAAACAAATAATACAGGTATTTTCTTCAAATCCTCTGCTAACGCTGCGCATGGGACAAGCCAGATTGAAGAAAAATTGTGTTATTTTATCATTTGAGACTATTAAAAGCACAAACTTTTAGATGTCCCCTCTAGGCGGTCGTCTGCCCGATATTTATTGAATCTAGTTATTTTCATCGGGTCGTGAAACAAGAGCCGATCTTATCTTCTATTTATTGCCTCTTGAAACTGAAAATCCTTGGAAAATTGCCGGTGATGCCCCAAAAAACGTCGAGCCAAAGAAGCTTTTCTTTATTATACCTTATAGGCCCTAATGAGATAAACAATTTCACAGGATTTGATGTTGTTTTTAACCGACTTCAAAAAAAGGAGGAATATATAAATTCGGTTGTATTTTATTTAATGTTCGTTACCTCAGAACTCCGTCATTTATGAACCGATTTGGAAAATTCAATTTTTATTTGAAAGGATATTATTATACTTCCAGATTGGTCGCAGTTTTATGAAAATTCTGTTCTGATGATGGGATCCTAAAGGAATTGAGGAAACTCTTCAAACATTATCATATGAAGTTGAAAATTTACATGTTGGTTCAGTTCCTATGACAACGCATTTTTATGGTAAGAATGATCTGATTCTACAATCAGGGTTATCTTCCGACGAGGGGATTCCTCAAAGGTCAACAGCGTAGATAAGAAATTTTGTATACGCATTAAGTTATGATAGCCCGTTCTAAGTTTCACCATGGCATGGCTGTTGCACCCAGGGTTGGCTACCGACTAGGGGGCTCAACGGTCAACAGCACAGACACGAAATTTTATACATGCATTTAATTAGGTCAGCCCGTTCTAAGTTTTACCAAGACAGGACTGCGGCACACAGGGTTGGCTTACAACGAGGGAACTCATTAACGGTCTACTGTGCAGACACGAAATTTTGTATACGCATTCAATGATAGCCCGGTTTAAGTTTCACAATTACATGGCTGCTGCACTTATTAAAAGAAATGGGGTCGATGTTTCTTTTGGTAAAAATTTGTCTATTATTTGTGGATAATGCTGATTAATAAACGTTTCCATATCATGGATGTTATACTCGTAATTCTAGAATATGTAGAGAAAAACTGCTGTCCGATCCTACTGTTTTTGAGGACGGACAGACATATAACGGAGTATGACTAATAAGTTTCCATTTGTAGGCTTTGGTACGGTACCCTAAAAATCATTTCCATTCCAAATTTGTTCTGTATGATAATAATATATTTTTAAAAATGCAAACGGTTGCGAATACCGCATATTTGGGCTTACCTTGGCCCATCGGTTAACATGTTTAGTAATCTCTCTAGTCAGCCCACTGACACCCGCTGCTGAGTGGAGGCCATAGGCTATGAACGTCAATATTGGCAACATTGCCCCTAATTACAAGAGCCGTATCCAGGACGGCGAATGACTTGACCAAATTACTGGGCCGGGCGAGTGAGGGAAGGGCAAAATTTGATTAGAGAGGAGATCGACTAGGGCAGCACGTGAAACCCACATTGATATCCTGTCGGTAATATCATTTAGATCTGACATCGATACCTGTAGGTACAACTGCGTATAGGGGAGAGGGGTGCGCATGGCATGTTGTTATTACGAGTTTGAATTTAATTCCATTAAATATACCTATTTTAAGTCTAGCCTAGCCTAGCCTATATTATTAATTGTATACCGTATATAAATCAATGCACAATTTTCTTTTTCTTTATTTGTTTGCTTGTAATCTATGTACCTAATCTATTTTATATTAGGCGGTAGGATTATATGGTATTAAGAGGCCGTGGCGGCCAAAAGCCATATGAAGCATAATTTTGTGGCCTGGTTGTGAGAACACGAAAAAGAATTTTAATACAATTAAGCCGGATTTTAAAAACCCGGTCCTTAAGCTATCATTTCGCCAAAACGAAATTGGTAAATTATTTCCATATTAATTGTAAATTATCTTTATTCTGTTACTGTTTTCCAAAAAAATAAAAACGAGCGAGATTTGTCTTCAGTTTTTGAAAAACCTAGAGATGATTCTCAATATTAAAAAACACTATTTTTACCAGCGTATGGTCTATTTGCATAGTACCAAGACAGTTTTTGGAACTTCCATACAAAAAAATATAAGAAAAAAATGTTTGAAATTACGTAATTTCCAGAAATGTTACGGCTAAACATTATTTTTTTTATATTTATTAGAGATACTTTTGAGTGATATAAAAAATAACACAGTGATCTTAAGTTATTTTATTATTGTAATCCAATTTTTACTTTATAAAAAACTATTCATTAGATAATTTATTATATTATAATTGAAACGCCAAATCGACTATATTTGACGACGCGCGAAGCCGAAATCGTCCTTCATAATTGGCCACTGCCAACGGTGGGACGTATTCCCTTGTCGCCGCGGTATACCTATACATCTTTATGTATATATTGAAAGCGCGCGGGCGCGTGGCATTGCAAAAATACCTAAATTTTTAGTCGCGTCAACTCGGAAGGGAGCCTTAAAGACCTTACTAATATTATTATTCTTGTTGTTACTCTAAAAAAACCTTCCTTGGTTTGATTCGCCTGGTAGGTATAGCAATGCGCATCCAAAGACGTGGGCATGGTCGCGAAGTGGAAGAAATTGTGAAAAAACATACGTCCCATAACATAAGCACCATAACATTTTTTTCCAGAACCAATGATCGACTTCATAAATAATGCTCCAGCAACCGTTTAAATATAAGATCAAAGCAATTTCAATTCAATTTCAAAAACGCGTTTTATAATTTAGGTGAATTTCTTCAATGCTACAGTCAATTGTTAATGTTAGTTATTATAATATTGAAATTATTAGTTTTATGATAAGACATTGTATGTAATCAATTATTATTGTGTCCTGACGTACCTATATAGAATATATTATTAACGCACTAGTACGATGAGCATTATTTTGTTAATACTATATATAGGATGTCTCAGAACTGGACCAAAATACTTAAGGTGGTGATAGCTTTGATTAAGATCTACCTAAATAAAATAAATTGTGCTCAGCAAAATGCTATAGTTTTCGAGTTATACTAGATTCAAATTTCGAGACTACGACCACGAGTTTCGAGAAAAATCTCTCTTTTCTAAATCTTTTGACTCTTTTGAGAAAAAAAATCCTTTTATTAGTAACCTTTTCCATGAAAATCTTTAGAAAACAGTTATAATACCCTTAATTACCATTAATTGTCAATGTCACAAAAATCCACTAATTATTTAAAAACTAAAAAATAAATAACATCTATGAGGTTTTTGTGAACACATGTTTTGTTATTTAGGTAGGTTGTTAATGTTAAGACCAGTGTTGGGTCAATCGACTAAATATTTCAATCGATTAATCTATCACGATAAATTTAGTTATGACAAATTTAGTCACGACTAACGTTAACCGCGATTGAAATAATCATGACTAAATCAATTAGTCCGTAATCATTCAATTGTGACTAACTTGCTCTTTATATGCTACCCGACTTTACTTAGATTCTCACCGGTTTCGCGGATCAATAACCGACCGACAGGGTCGGTCGGTTGGTCGGCCGGACGCGCCGACCGACCGACCGACGAAAAACTTGCAAAAGTTGAAGTTGGCCGCTGTCGAGAATATCAATCACGATTTTTAGTCTTGATTACGATTGGCGATTAATCAATCGCTAGTCTCTATTGACGATTATTAATCAATTGTTCACGAATCAATCGATAGTCGTTAACCACGATTAATGCATTCAATCGTTAGTCGACTATGTTTTAACCAAAGCTATTCCCACCTAAAGTCTCGGTTCAGTTTTGAAACACCCTTACACTCTAGACATGACCACTCGCATATTAATATATTAATGTCCTTGATTTTATTCCCCTTGAGTCACCACGTGCCAGAGATGGGCGATTATAATTCCCTCCCTCTATTATTATATTTGGGTTACAAGGTATAAAATTGCTCATAAGAGCGCGACAACAAAAAGAGAGGCGAACCGCTGAAAAGCTGCAAGGGGGAGATAATAACCACAGCACAAAAGAAAAACATATATAATCTCGCCCTTTGTGGCGGTGAGGCGGTAAATAATTCGCAAATATTATTGGGGCGGGCGCTGATTCTACGAAAGGTGAACGTAGCAAGAATATTGAATGATGGAAGGGCAGAAACAAGAATATAACAGTCGCATAGACATTTGTATCTAATGCTACTACAAAGAAAACTGTTATATTGTCACTGAAGTAAAGAAATTAAACATTGTAAAAGAACAGCTTAGATCGACACAGTTCAAGTAACAAACGGCGCTATGCACCTCAAAGAGGCTTCTAGTCCTGTATCTAGATGTACAATTATGATGTAAAAACGACCCATATGCTAATATTATATTCCATATGCAAAGTAAATAGATTAAAAAGAATAAAAAACACGGCCGTTTCAAAAAATGAACTGTTGTATTTAAAATTATTTTTATTTATTAACATAAATTATATTTAACATCACACACTTTTAAATCGGTTCAAGCGTTTAGAAGCTATGGTGGAACAGAGACGGAAAACATACATAAATGAACCCTTTTTGTTGAACATTCGTGTAACAAATCGAAAAAAACCAGAGTTTCCCGGAGGTTACAGAACATGTTTTATTAGTGCATAAATACAATATTTTAACAATATTTTATTAAAATCGTTGAAGCCGTTTTTGAGACAAAAATGCATTGCTCTAGTTTTTTTGGTAGATACCCCTTATTTTTAAGTTTAGCAACATAATTACAAAACGATGAAAAGAGGCATACAAAAAGAACTCCATATAAATATCAAAATATAGCAGAACTGGAAAAATAGTTTCGATCACCATGTAATGTAAAAATAAATTTAAACAATGCCATCTGTTAGTGCAGGCAGGAATCTGCTGTTTAATCAATTTGACAAAGCTGTACAACGCTAACGTAATCGCGCTATAGTTGTATTTTCAACTAACAGGTGGGAATACTCTGAATTATTATCAATGTTCCATATCTGTCAACTTTGGAAAGAGATTTTCCAGTGCTGCTATATCGAACTCTCCGCTTAGTTTTCATCCAACGGACTTCTTCGCAACATGGACGAGACGATTATTATGCAATTTCGTCTCAGAAAAGTCGTCAGGCCTGATTTGAATTGACAGCCTTAACTTTCTTGAGTTCACAACTGATTTCGAGTTACGATGGGACCTCCAGATTGACAAGCTGGTCGCGCATGTTTTTTGCACTTTGCGATTTGATCCCACTCTCACTACCGAAAATCTCTTGCAATGTATTGAATTTAATATCCAAAAGTGGATATAATATGGAACAAACATGAACCTGAACCTAAAGAACAGACTTTAAATATGCTACGTATTCTCAATATGGGATGGACAGCTGGATAATTAGACACTTTGCTAAGAAAGCTTTGAAGCCTTCGAAGTGTAGGTCTATTGCAGGATACTACGTATAAGCGGTTGACAGGGTCAGGAATAAAGGTGTCTTGACTTAAAACGTTTAAGTAAGAACATAGAAATATAGAGGACAATAAAGATCCGCAAACCGAATAATACTTCGCTCATGTCATGCGACATCCCGAAAGATAAAACATAATGCATCTAATAATTCAAGACAAAAGAGTCGGATAATGAGCTCTGAGACGGAGAAGAACATCTCGGTTTCGTAATCTACGGGACTGGTTAAGGAAGTCTCTAAATTGTGGGTCTATTGGAGGATACTACGTATAAGCTGTGTTGACAGGGTCAGGAATGAAGGTGTCAAAGAGTTAGAACATAGAAATATCGAGGACAATTTAGATCCGCAAACTGAATATTTTGCTCATACCAAGCGTCATTCCGAAAGATACATCTAATAATTCAAGGCAAAATAGCCGGAGGTTCGGGACGAAGAAGAACACCTTAGCTCCGTAATCTAAGTGAATGGTTTCAGAAATTACCACATCCTTGCTTCGAACAATGGCCAATAATGTTACAATAGTTAACTTCGGTAGCGAACATGACACTAGAAGAAGATAAAAAATAATAGTAAATTCGTATCGTGCGCGTGTTTGAAATAAAAACTATCGCTTTAACAGTCACGAAATTAACCATCGTTTTAATCAGTATCAGTAAAAATGATATTAGATTAGGTACATTACAAATCCATCGCAATTAGTGTTTATCAAGACAATCTAAGCGCCACAAAACGCGACAGTTACAGTTAATATCATAAATGACATATTTTGATAAAGTGCTGCGATAATGATGCACATTGGGGGAAGTTATCCCCTGTAATGGTATCACACGAGAGTTACTCGAAAGCATATGAAAGAAAACATAAAGTATTACGAATTGAAATATAACAAAAAACGAAAACACCGTGCTACATCTCATCGTGAAATGAAAAATTGCTGCTGTTTTCTTTTTTTTACCTTAGGATTTACAATGCGGCTTATTAGGTAGGAGTTAGCAGGAACGTACCTGGAACAAAAGAAATAACACAAATTAATAACGGTTTCATAAAGAGATTTCTTTTAGATTTCTCTTTCGGAGGCAAAAATAACGAAAAAATTAAAATGCAAAATATAAAAGTTCAAAATTTAATGCCTTGTGGTCTAAATCTATATGCGTTAGTCCATACCTATATATACATAGGTGTATTTAAAAGCACCTCGTATAAAGCGGATAATGCAGAGTATTCTATATATAACATTAGTTTAAATTACAACTTTTGGAATCATTTTTTAAAAAGACTAGAAACCAATTACTTTTTAGTATATTGTTCATTTTTTTTGACGCCCTATAGGCAAACGGCTAAACCTAAACGTCTCTGTGTGTAGATTTTCCGGCGGGTATGTAAATAGGACTGTGTCTACTGTTGCTCTAACTCTGCGGAACCGCGAGAGAGAACACCATTCTCGGTTACGACGTATCACCCCAATCGTCATCGAATGCCTGAATTATTGCAGTGATGCCGAATACGCTACGTTCGTTGCGTTTGTGCGTAGGCAATTATGCAGTCGGAGACGCCTGTCCTATTGAAACGTGCAATTTGCATATTGTTGATTTGTTTGCCGGCTGGCTGCAAAGCGAACGACACGGCATTGTGGCCCTGCAATAGTATCGAAGTCCAAGAGCCCGTTGCATTTATTTCGTAAAAATCTTTATTTTATTAATTTATTTGTTTATTAAAGAAAGCACACGGCGCTACAAAAAAAATAGCTATATTAAATAAAAACAGTTCTGTCAGATGACATGTTTTTAAAAATATAATCATTGAATTTTAAACAATACGCATTGCCTACAGTAGGGGATGAGAGAAGGAAAAGGAAGAAATGGATGTTGTTGATATTGCAGTAAGTACAATTATAATATGTAGTAAGTACAAAACATAACAAAAACACAATAATTTATATAAACACCAAAATATGTAGAACATAATGTATTTTACATTACTTACTGTCTACGGATTACTTGCCGTCTACGGACGGCAATTCTTTTTAAAAAATCTTATAACTGCTTTTTTTAATAACAAAATGAGTTAAAGAAATACCAAATAAAAGCAACGTAAGAAGCAAATCACGTAACAAAATGGATTAATAAATTATTAATAAAATTAATATGTCACAAAATAAAACAATATTAAATGTGAATTGAAATAAAAACCAAATAGTCGTCAAAAACATATACATTTAATTTTAAATGTCTGTGTCGTATTGTCGATTAAGTTTATGTAGATGCTTCCCTTAAATTTAGTCTCCTTAATGTTGGTAAGTCGATATTCTGATTAATTATTGTAAGTAGACATTAAGCGGTAGGTATGCGATGAAATTTCTAGAAGAAGACCGAGTAAGTAAGTTGTCTTGAAAGTAGTAAAATATAACACAATAATTCGACAAACCGACGATATAATAAATAAAGGACTTGTAGGGTCAGTGTTTTATTTCGGGACGAAATCAGATGACTCGAAAACTCGCTTGGAACCAGCAAGTAGCAGAAAACGACAGCCCTGTACGCGACCAATCCTCGGGGAGTCAACTGAAACCGGCATCGGACCAGATTGTTCTTTTGGATTTATAAGATTCGCGTGCCCAATGACGGAGAGTAACCTGCAAGGAGTACCCCAACTATGACACCCCAGCGATCGAGCTTCAATGCGACGGCTCTCTTTGTTTTGATTGGATTCGATTGCCGCCGCCTATTCATTCGGGAATTCAACCGAATAGAGGACGCGGTGAGTGGTTAATTCTATGGCGCGGTTTTGGGTGATGACGTTTGCTTTTGGATCTGAAAGGGTCCATGATTGGGGAGATCGCCATTTATCTGAACCCTAGACTTGAATAATTTAGCTTCTGTGAAATTGCATACAGTTCAGTTTTAATTGTTGAGTCAATTAACATTATCTAACGTTATCTAACGGTCCCATGCAGCTTGGGCCTGATGACCTGTAGCCTCCTCGAAGAGAAGCCTGAAAAAGACTCTGTAAACGGCTATGTCATGGACAACTAGGGTTGTCGACTACAGCGGGCGAGCCCGTCACCTCAGGAAGTTTTAACGATTAGTCGTTCTATCTCCCTGGAGTGAGCGCAGAAGACTTGAGGACAAAACAGTCCACCATCTAGCTACGCCACAAGCCCGTAAGAGGCCAACGCGTTAACCGCGAGATAGTCAGGAGTGTTACCCGGCGGGCTTACATCACGCCCTTACTTCCAATTGTGACCAGATTACTCCAGTCTCTCGATTGGTTACGATTTCGAGGTCGATTGCGCGGTCCTTTCCCTTACGAAACGGTGAAACGGTGTTTACCGAATCTATCGCGGACCACAGCGTCCTTTACCCAGCTGTTCACCCAGGATCGGACAGCCGATGGTCGTTTCAAGAGCAGTCGCCGTAAGGTCCGCAACCACCCCCGCTCTATAGGAAACAGTACTGCTTCCAGACTCCCCCGACTGTTAGTCAGAGTGCACAGTCGATTGGCTTTCGCCGCACGGTGCGCAGAACGTCCAGGAGCGCCAGAAGGTTCATTCGCAGGGGAAACTGACCATAAGGACAGAGTCCTACCCAGGCTCGCATCTGATGCGTGGAGGCCGTCGGATAGGTGTTGACCCGTGAGTGTGACCAACCCTGAACAGAATGGGTCTTCGTGGCCAACTCAGCAAGGGCCCATTAACTCCCCTATGTCATGGACAGATGGGATCAGTTGTTCCGATCTGGGGAGCACCTAGGGCGATACTAGGCGGTTTGCGTATTTGCCAATCGACTGTGCACTCTGGCGAATAACCGGGGGAATCTGGAACGTACAATTCCTAAGCAGCGAAGTTGTTGTTAACCTGATGTCAGTAACCTTTGAAACGACCCGTTGGCCAGCCGATCCCTTGTCAGCTTGACGTCACGGTCCGCTCGAAAACCTTTAGATATACGGGGCTACGGTCTAGGCTTAAATTGAAGCAAATTTCGTATATATAAAAAAAGACAAGAATAACTTTCTATAACGATTAATAAAAGAAATCCTAAAAAAACATATTTCCGACAATTCCCATCATGTCAGTTTAGAATACTATTCGCATACATCGCAACATTTTTGTGGATAATTCTTGATTCTTGCGCGAATTTTGCCAATGTCTGTAACTCTAGTTGGTTTCTACTACACGTTTATGTATTTCTGTTATCAGCAGTAACAGGTTTGCTTGGGAGGAGGCAAATATCACTGCATTATCATTGGTCCACAATGTCTCGACATGTTTTTTTTGTTACTAACAATTTTAATATTTTTTGTTACGATATTTCGGTAAATTTGTATATGGTACCGCCCGTCCGCTAAGAAATTAGCAGCTCCCGTATCGATTTCCTTGTTTGAAGTGTAGGCGACTGCCTGCTCCCGGAGGAGATGTGTTGATCCGCGTCCCCCCAAATTGAATTTAAGCTCATCGCGTATTCGCGACGCGGGCGGCCGTGTCCCAGACGCGCCCTGCGCCAGCGACGCCCACACCACAGATTAATAAAAGAGTTGTGTCAATTCATACCATATACGTCACGAGCGAGAATTCGCACGATTGATGGGCACCTCGAGTAGCGAGATATTTCTTTTCGGCAAAAAAGGCATTTGGCGAAAACCGCTTTGGAATGTAAGAGTCGGGCGAGGGGAGGCCCGAGTACAAGTACACTTGCCACTCGACCATCCGAATTACCGTGTCGGGTTGCCTGCAGGGTTGCAGGCGTTTTAGACAGTGGCTTTGGTAGTGGCCGAATACCAACTTTCAGTGGCGAATTTGGCAGAAAACAAACAATAATTCACATACCTACATCGTCCGCGACGGACATTTCGGTATCTATTGTTCATTTTAAGAGTGCTTCCGCCCCCGAATTCTAAATTCTAATTACACAGAACTCTACTCCTCAATTGATGTCTTGCCTGCAAGTTTCTTCGTATGGTATAAGATTCTGCTTGACAACAACGAAAACAGTTCGTTACGAATACCTGCAGATCATGTACACAGAACTCAACTACTTGAAAAGGGGTATTTGAAATATAACAAGCACACTATTATTACGGCGATAGAACTCTTGAATTCATTGTTCCAAAATTAATCAATCACTTTTCTATAAAATTAGACAACTCAATCAGCAAATACTTACTAAAGAAAACATTGAAACCTATACTACTAAGCAACCTAAATAATGACTTACCCAGACGAGCTAATTAAAATAATTTAAATATTATATAATATAAATACTATAACGGAGAAATTAAAAACTCTATTAGTATAAATTAGCATAAATATGTAAAAGCATTAGCATAACTATAACAAGTAAACATTCTATTAGACTAAATTACATTAACATGACTATGTAGAATAACTAAGGTAAACCAAGCTAGTTAAGATATGTTACGTTATGTTAGGGCATAAGTATACATATCTAGTGTAAATCATTTCATTAGTGTAATCATTTATTATTGTAATTGTAAACAAAGTAAGTACACATATTTAGTGTATACCAAGATAATTAGTATAGGTTAGGTTAGGAAGTAGGTATATTAATTTAGTGGAAAATCATTTTTTTAGTGTTAATATGTATAAGTGTATATTCAGCTAGTTATTATAGGAAATATAGGTTAGTTTTGGTTAGGTTAGGAAGTCAATACATCTACGTAACGTAAGTATAATAGGTAATAGATAATATAAGTCAGATATGAACATATTATTGTTAGTTACCCACTGAAAAGGCACTAGCCTTAGTGGGGAACTGTGACATTTAATTTGTATGTTTTTTATGAATAAAGACTACTACTAACAAAAAAAAACGAGAGCGAAAAAACTTTTATCGTACGTTGACAGACAGGTCGGATCGACGTTAATCGATAAATAAAGCGAGACATCCTTCGCGTCTGCATCCAACTTGTTCGGGAGATGTTTGAACAGTTCTACGTAATAATTTTCTTACAAATCGTGTAAGATCACTGTAATAAAACTTGCGTACAAACTCACCCCACACCAACGATAACATAAGAAGCTAAGCGGTCACTCTAGACTCGATCGACGCGATCGACGCGATCGTGATCGCGGCGATTCCCCAGACGGCATCTCATGAGCTATCGTCATTCTTAACCTTACTTTAGACGATTCAAGGACTATCAAATAGCTAGAGTGAGCGATTAGCTTCTTATTTTATCGTACGGTCGATGTGATTTTGTAAGAATATTTTATTGCAGTGTTTTTAGACGATTTGTAAGAAAATGATTGCGCAGTAACTCTTTAAAAAAATCCCAAACAATTGTGATGCAGACGCGGAAGAATGTCTCGCTTTATGTATAGAATAACGTCGATAAGCCATTTAAATGCAGTGCGATAATTTGCAGTGTGTCAACAACAAACGAAAAAAAGTCTTCAACTCCCGCTTGACGACAATCGTATATCGTGTCGTCGCTTCTAAATCCCAGCCCAGGATAAAGTTATTTTCATATGAATGGCGGGTATAACGTTAAGGTAGTTTTAAGTACCAAGTACCTACATATTTAATATTTGCGGTCGGCAACCAAATGTTTGCAACCCCCTCGAAGGGAGTGCAATTCGACGAAAGGAAAGACACAGACTCGAGTCGTATCGCTTTGGACCAAAGACCAAAGGTTAACAAAAGTATTTTCAGGGGTTTAGATTTTAGGGTCTTTTTATGTATTTCATTTCATTTAGTATTTTCTAGAGTCAAGCTGCTACCGCGGTATAAACCAGCGGATCAGCCAGCTGATGTTTTATTTCGAAGCGCGCGGCGAGACGCGGTGAACGTTAACGAACGATCCACCGCCAAATAGCGCGTGGGGAACGGTGACAGACGCTGAAGATACATTCAGAACATTGTCCGTAATGTAGTAATGCATAAAATTGACCGTTTTCAATTGCGTGACGTATCTGGTGTATTGGTACACACTTGTTACCTAATCTATGCCTGCTCGTCGCACACGGGACACCCGAATGCCAATCATTCTTTCCCGCGACGTCCATCTTCAGGGTCCTAAAGTGCACACTTAATCCTCCCGCGTCCTCGACCATCTTGGGACGCCGAGGCGCTAGGGAAGAAAATATGTTACCACTCGACAGGTGCGCGGTGAAGTTTTTGACGGAGTAGTAATCTTGACCACTGATTATATCATCCTACAGGCAACAACGCGTGATGTACAGTCCGGTCAATTGGTATACGAAAAAGACCTCGACCTTGTAATATCTTCTAAATACACGCTAATAAAAGTAATTGCGCAAGAAAAATCTTAACTCGCTATTAAAATCGCCTAGTATATGGGTAAACTAAGCTAAAGAGACCATGATGAAACATAACTTACAGTAGCGTGCGAACAAAGAGTATTTTTCTTCAAAAAGTGCTTTATTGAACATAAACATACAAAAACAGTACACGTAGTTATAGATTGTTAGTTTTAATACAGAATGTATCCTCCTTTTGCCTTGATGACACATTTCACTCTTGAAGGCAAAGAATTTACCAGGGTTTGACAACGATCAATATCGTTATACCAGCCTGGGGTGACGGGTTCGCCCGTTGTAGTCGACACCACCCTACTGTTTAAGTCTTCTACGCTCATCCCATGGCTGATAGAACGATCACATATCGTTATAACAGCCTGGAGTGACGGGTTCGCCCGTTGTAGTCGACACGGCTTAACTGCTCAATCGTGGGCAATCGTGGTCAATCGCTGAGCAATCTAATACGCTTTATAATCAACGGTAATAGATACCAAGCGTAGGAATGCCTACCAACTGGTTAGGATTTTCTTTTTAAATATTACATCATCTCGCCTACGGCATTTTCTCTATTGATTCAAAAATCAACAGTCCTGGTTTTCTTATCATGATTCAATTATGTATTGTAGTGAAGGAATGTGAATTGGTGTATTGAGTTAATGAAACCGGTGCGAAAGAAATTGCCGTCACAGTATTGATTGCTTTCTTGAGTGAACGCTGTCGCCCTCAGCGAATACTTATTGATTCCGCTCTCGAAAGAAATTCGGCAGGGAGAAAAATTTTAAGACCAAAAATCGACTCATGCATATATTCATATTTGGAAACTGGCCTGGCATGAAAATGGGTGGGGGTCGATTATTAAACAAGTGTGGAGGTCATTCGTCCAAATTTTTTAAAAATGTTGAAAATCGACAGTTAATTTGACGAGATTGGGACTGACAAGGTTAAATATTTTTGCAATTTATCACGTCAATAAATACGTGTAAATACTATGTCAATAATTATATATTACTGAAAATGAATCTACAAAAACCATATTTTTTGTCGTGTCGTAAAAGTTATAAAAAACGGTTGTTTCACCCCAAGACTTTCCCGGCAAGTAGCCAAGGATTGATTCCATTTGAATATTAATTTTACAAATAAAATCGATGAACGCACTCTCTCGACTGGCGGTTGAACCCGGTTGGGTGCCATTGCGGCGCCTCGGGCCGCGCGGTTCGTTTCTGGCTAGCTTCGGGCAGCTCACCATTATTATTGCAGCTTGTATATGAGTTATTCCTACAAAAAAAAACACAATTTTGGCCTAACAAGGCATCCGCGTACCAAATTTCAAGTCTAAGTCGAATATTTCGAGGACGATATATGACGGTGGACCGATTTGAACCACAATCGGTTTCATCAGGATCAGGTTTTATTATATCCGACAAATATACCAAGTGTTTATTTAGCTCCGATTGATTTATTATTAAAAGGAAATAGAGAGACTAAATAAGTATTACGATGTATGTATTATACTCCATGTTAATATTATATTGTCATAAACCCTTCCCATATATGTTACGCTAAAAAAAACAAACTGTGGCCGTAGAAATATAACCTAATACGTTGTATGTAAGGTAAAAGTATGTAAGTTTGTTTGATTTAAAAAAAAATACCGACGTATAGTCTGTCCCCCCAACCTCTCTGGGACCGTAATTAGTCGTTAACCCTAAATAAAATTGCGATTTATATCCGTGCCAGAAACGTTACAGGGACAAACCAATCGCCATCGGTCGCTCGAGGACCATGAATAAACTCAGCCGCTGTCCTTCCTCGCTAACATATGTATCCCTTAAAGAGTACTTGAGGGAGAGGAAAGGAAAGTCAGAGGGCCGGTTTAACAATTGCAATCAATAAATAACCACGTTGGCCAATCGCCTCGATTGGCAGGCTCGGGACTGTACGCATTTCCATGGGAGAGAGAGATACAGTATTTTTAATAAATATTCTATCAAGGAGAGCACAAAATCTTTTCAATGCATTGAAGACGATTCTCAGCTTTGCAAGATCACAGATAAAATAGCTTAACAAAATCCTCCCTCGCATCCACCACGTCGTAAAAAGACTATCAAAGGAGGTATCCGACCAAATGCAGCGAAACTATTTCCATTATACAAGAGAACGCAACGATTCCGCTCAGCGGTTGAACTTATTGCACGAGACGCCTACATGCAAACAGCCCGAGGTTGCGGGCGCAACTGGTCCGCGCTCTTCGCCCCACCCAAATGAGAAAACTGTGATGGCCCGAGCGGAAACAACGGACGTGATGCGCGTCGTTAAGCTCAACTTTTGAGCATTAAGAGCTGATGCATCTTTGCGCCGAAGACTACATAAACCTACCTCTAGCAAATAAATATGTCTGTTTGTTTATAGTCTTTATTGTGAACATTCATTCATTCAGTCTTCATTTTGAACATTGTGTACTCTAACAACCAACCCTACTATGAAAAGGTGTATATGTATGTGTGCATGTAACATGTGTTTAACCCCTCGCGTACCAGACGGCCCGAAATGGCCAGAATTGATAATTACCGTAGAACCCCAGACGGCCCGAAATGGCCACGCGAGGCCGACCGCCAATAATGAATTATTTGATCTTACTGTCTCGCACCAACCACTTAGCCAGTAGTATGTGCGAGGAGCGGAGAAAATTCTCTACCGTTTGGTAGCCAGATAAGTATTTTTCGTCACGTTGACTAGCCACTACACATTTTTGAAGACCATAGTGCCGCGATCGCTCGGCCGGTGAACAAGACGTTCGAGACGTCAAGAGAAAAAACGTTCGTTTGTGTATTAAAAGTGATTATATCGTCATAATCGTAAGTTCTTTATATATTATAATGATACTATTATTTATTCGAGTAGAAATTTCATACCGAGGGCTTACCGAAATGAGTATTTTGAACAAAAATATTTCAAGTGCGAATTGCACCTGCGCAAATTACGGGCGTCGGCCATTTTTGTGACGTGTTTTTTCAATGTTACAAAGTAGATTCTGTGAGAAATTGTATTTATACAAGTGCTAAATGTAATATTCAACGATTTTCATGTGAAATTCTAATGATTTCTTGCTTATTTGTTTCGTTTTTCGATGTTGATACCCTATATTCGCAATACGCCGTAACGGCCGGTTCAAAAGCGCGCTAAACATTCTGGATAAATCCAGATTTAGTAAGGAAGCCATGTCGAATACTATAATCGATTGTTGTTGAAATTGCAATTACATATTGAAAACATCGAAATATATTTTTCTCGGTGTAATGGGTTGTGAAATCGAACGAATTTACCGCGTGAAGTTTGTAACACCCGACGTTTCAACGATGTTGCAACCGAACGTTTTTATTTCAAAATCGCATGTATTAGTTCGAATATATATATATATATATATATATATATATATATATATATATATATATATATATATATATATATATATATATATATATATATATATATATATATATATATATATATATATATATATATATATATATATATATATATATATATATATATATATATATATATATATATATAAATATATATACGTACGTACACGGTACATGCATGCATGCTTTTTGAAAATAAACATTATTTTTCGAACTAACACATGCGATTTTTAAATAAAAACGTTCGGTTGCAACATCGTTGAACGTCGGGTGTTACAAACTTCACGCGGTAAATTCATTTTTTTATTTTATTTACATTTTTTGTTTTCTTTATTGTTGTAGAATATGTCCAAGCCATGGCGTGCGGGTTCTTCTCCTCCGCCTCATATTTTAAAAATGTTGTTCGAGTCGGACGACGAGGAGGAGGAGGAGGAGAACCTTTCGGGTCACTCTTCCGGCGACGAAGATGTAGTAGAGCCGCTTCCACGCCATCTATTGGAGGCGGATGAGCTGCTGGGCTCGGACGACGAGGCGTATTTTCCAATGACTGAGCGACTTTTGTAAGTATAATTAGGAATATTACAATTATATTTGAGGATGTCAAGTAAAATTATTGCGTTTTTTTCTACAGGCCCTCGCCACTTCGTTCCGTGTCCCCCCAGCCGTCTACTAGCGCCGGAATCAGTGGCCCGAGCAGCTTTCATCAGTCGGAGGTGGTGAGAGAGGTAAGAAAGATTACAAAAATATGGTTAGAAGATTCTTGGAGGTTTTATTATAACTAACGAAATTCTTGTAATTTTCAGAGGTCTCCGTTGCGGCCTCCGTTGCGGCCTACCTCTGCGGCTGCATCTTTTGGTGCCTCGTCCTCGTCCGCGTCTCCTTCGCCCGCATCCACGTCACCGACCAGGCCGAGTGTACTCGCTCAAAGGTAGTATTTTTTACCACTATTATTTTACAATTCTACACAAAATTAAAATGCTAGAGAACTTTTTAAATATACTACTGTGAAATCGAAGGCTATCGCGGTTTTTTGACATTATAAATAAATAAAGATAATAACGATTCAAATTCGTTTTTATCTTTATTTATTTATAAATATACTACTATTACTATAGTTGCTACAAAAAGTACATTAGGCAGAAAAGGCAGAAAAGTACTGCAGGTGGTACTACCAATTTAGAAATAAGAATATTGTTTTATGTTTAGGTCGGTTGATTTGGACGCGGGACGGAGGAGCCGTGGAGGAGCAGGCCCAAGAAGAGGAGCAGGCCGAGGTAGAGGGGCGGCAGCGGCAAGCAGGCCAGGTAGTAGGAGCAGAGGTAGCCGCGCTGCACGGGTTGTGCATGCCGAGAGAGAATGGCGGCTTGGAGATATGGTTATGGAAGCATTTTTGATTGATGAAGATTTTCCGGAAAGTGTGAAAGATAAGATGAATAATTATGAGCATAATAGGGTATTGCGAGAAAGTAAAAGAGCGAATATAGATGCACAAGCGGAACTAGCGAGGCAACTGTTTGGTGGGGACGTGGGGGCGACGGAATTCGAATGGAGGCCAATGGCCACATTCGAAGGCCGGGCGGAGAAATTCCTGCCGAACCCCGGCCCTGTCAATCCAGCTGCAAGTATGTATGAAGCTTTTCGCATTTTCTGGGACGACGACATTCTGGCGCATATCGTTTGTGAGACCAATCGATATGCGATAGAAGTGAAGGCGACTTCGGAGCCGTTTGCGAGAAGTTGGTACGACACTAACGCCGATGAAATAATGGTACTATTTGCATTTTGGATGATGCTTGGCATCCTTCCAATGCCTACTATTAAATCTTGTTTCGCGAATCATCCGCTGCTAAAAGCAGGCTCGTTTAGCACTTTATTCACACGTTCTCGTTTTGAAAACCTAACACGAGCTCTACACTTTGTAGACAATACAACCCGCACAGCAGAATCATCAAAACTGTTCTGCATCGGCCCAATACTCGAGCACCTGAATGCAAAGTTTCAGGGGGCTTACGTAATGGAGCGAAACATAGCGATCGATGAGTCTCTGACATTGTGGAAGGGTAATCTGTCCTTCAGGCAGTTTATCAAGACGAAGGCCGCTAGATTCGGAATAAAATCCTTCGAAATCTGCGAATCGACTACGGGTTACATGTGGTCATTCGTAATCTACACGGGCAAAGATTTAAACGACCTACTTGATATCCCTAAGACTACTCAAATTGTAACTAATCTCATGAGACCTCTTCTCAATAAGGGCCATAAACTTTTTATGGACAATTGGTTTAATTCCCCTATTTTATCTAGGTTCCTTAAACGGAACCACACCGATTGTGTTGGCACCATGCGCAAATCGCGCAAGAATGTGTCCCCTGCCATTCAGTTTGCGACTCCCTCGGAAGGTACATTCGTAGCTCGACATGCCGGAGATGTAGTCTTGATGGTTTACCAAGACAAAAACACCGTCTACACTACATCCACATGCCACGGCACAGAAGTGGTCCGTGTGGATGGCAGACCTGGTAAGCCGTTGAACTACAAACCGGCGGTTATTTGCGAATATAACCGTTTCATGGGAGGAGTAGACAGGAAAGACCAAATGTTGGAACCTTTCCTTATCGAACGAAAAAGGAATCGCAAGTGGTATAGGAAGCTGTTCAAAAGGCTACTTAACGTGTCCATTTTAAATAGTTGCATTATTTACCATAAGTCTACTGCAACACCAATAAAGCAGCAGGCCTTACGCCTGGACTTGATAAACTCAATATTAGAGAATCATTTGCCTAATGTGCCTCGTCTGCGTAAACACCATACACGCCATGACCAAACATTTCCATACGAGCGGTTTGACGGAAATCAACATTTTATTGTTAGATCCGTCAACGCTGGAATAGTGGTCCGGTCAAATTGCTTGTGGTGCACTGTCCGCGAAGATACCCGATCGAGGACCGTATATAAATGTAAAACTTGTGACGTTCCACTGTGCCTGGAAGGTTGCTTTGAAAGGTTTCACACACGGTCCTAAGTTTGATATACCACTTGCCTTCTTTCTTCGTTCGTTAGTAAATTATTTTTTTTTCATTCCCTTTGTTAAATTTACACTGATTTCATTTCCACAGTTAGATCGCGATAGCTTCTTCGATTTAACGTTTGTGATTTTGCTTTCTCGGTTTTGTTTCAATTTTTGGCCGTGTAGATATAATCGTAGTTTCGTTTACAGTACTATCCTTTTGTTACTATCCGTTTATGTAGTGTCCTCATTTCAACTGCGATAGTTGGCGATGAATGAAGTGATTGAATGAATCTGTATAATCTGGGGTTTATATTCTTATGATAACTTGTCACTGTTACGTTGTTAAATTTACAAAGTATACTGTTTGAATATAATGTATAATATTCCTATTGATAAACTGTCATTACTACTGTAATTACTACGTTGTAAAAACTGTATTTACAAAGTATACTGTTTCAATATAATGTATAATATTCCTATTGAAAAACTGTTATTACAACTGTTTCTGGCGTAAATGCCTTGCCGCTGCCGTCCTTAGTTGTTCTATGAGTCCCCAGTCGAAGACACCGCCGCCTGCAGAGTTTCTTATTTTTTCTATTGTCTGAAAAACGTAGCTTCCTTGGCGATAAGACTTTGTTAGGAATGAAGTTTGTTAGAATGGTGCGAAAGAAGAGCGAAACTTTGTGCGAAACAAGAGCGAAAGAAGAAAACAAAGTCTTATTTTTGCTATTATCTATTGTAAACTGTACTTTCCTTGTCATTAGTGAAAAGGTTACATACATTTTGAACCTGTAATTTATAAACTGTAACTGAAAATATTCTGTGTCATAGCAACATTTGCTGTAAAATGTTATGTGATATGTATGTAAAATCATACTTTGTGAAATAATGTCCTAAAACATGTCACTATAAATGCAATATAAAATGGAAGACTATCGCGGTTCTTTGACATGATAAATAAGATAAAAAACGAATTTACCGCGTAAAGTTTGTAACATCCGTCGGTTCGGCGACGTTGCAGCCGCCGTTGTCGCTTTTTTATCTTATTTATAATTATGTTATGTTATCTAAATAATCAATAAAATAAAATAAAGGCACTGCTCTGTGGTTTCTTGCTGGTTCTTCTTTGGGAGTAGCTTAGTCCTGAACCAGTGGTAGGAAAAAAATAGACCATTACATATGAATAAAGAATTTCTAAATTTTACGTGAATAATGTTTATTTTCATTTTTTGGCCTAATTCCACTCTGTCCTAATTCCAAATCCATGTTCGAAACGTCGAGTGGTGGAACGCCTTGTTCTGCTGGAACGCCTTGGTAACGTATTAATTGATTTTAAAATATCTTCATTATCATACTTTTTCATAATCATAGATCATAACCAACATTAGCGTGAAGTCGTTTTATCAATTTTTAGAGGATATACTATAATATTACTATATAAAAAACTATACTATTTTTCAAAAGATGAATTCGTGAATTTAAATCTTGTAGGTCGTTTTTGGTCATTTTCTAGGCCTCGTACGGAAAAAAGTCGTACTTGACTTTCGTCTCCGTTTGCCTTATAGAACTACAATCAGTGCTCAGAACCATTGAAATTTAAAAAAAACCTAGAATTTTTCTAAACGTCATCACTGCTTTCTGCGAGCGTCTTATGCAACGACGTTTTGGTCCTTTTGCAGGCCTCAAATTAGTTTCTAGGCCACAATTTCGACTCAATTTCACTCAATTTTGCTTACTGTACGATATTCAGAGCGCAGAACCATTGAAATTTAAAAAAAACTATACTATTTTTCAAAAGATGAATTCGTGAATTTAAATCTTGTAGGTCGTTTTTGGTCATTTTCTAGGCCTCGTACGGAAAAAAGTCGTACTTGACTTTCGTCTCCGTTTGCCTTATAGAACTACAATCAGTGCTCAGAACCATTGAAATTTAAAAAAAACCTAGAATTTTTCAAAACGTCATCACTGCTTTCTGCGAGCGTCTTATGCAACGACGTTTTGGTCCTTTTGCAGGCCTCAAATTAGTTTCTAGGCCACAATTTCGACTCAATTTCACTCAATTTTGCTTACTGTACGATATTCAGAGCGCAGAACCATTGAAATTTAAAAAAAACTATACTATTGTTCAAAAGATGAATTCGTGAATTTAAATCTTGTAGGTCGTTTTTGGTCATTTTCTAGGCCTCGTACGGAAAAAAGTCGTACTTGACTTTCGTCTCCGTTTGCCTTATAGAACTACAATCAGTGCTCAGAACCATTGAAATTTTAAAAAAACCTAGAATTTTTCAAAACGTCATCACTGCTTTCTGCGAGCGTCTTATGCAACGACGTTTTGGTCCTTTTGCAGGCCTCAAATTAGTTTCTAGGCCACAATTTCGACTCAATTTCACTCAATTTTGCTTACTGTACGATATTCAGAGCGCAGAACCATTGAAATTTAAAAAAAACTATACTATTTTTCAAAAGATGAATTCGTGAATTTAAATCTTGTAGGTCGTTTTTGGTCATTTTCTAGGCCTCGTACGGAAAAAAATCGTACTTGACTTTCGTCTCCGTTTGCCTTATACAACTACAATCAGTGCTCAGAACCATTGAAATTTTAAAAACTTTGGAAGTGAGTTTTAAAAAAATCTATTTTTTTTTATTTCGCGCACTGAATATTGTTCAATACTTCGAGAAAATTAAGTCGAAGGTTACGTATGACTATTTATCGTTTGACGCTTGGGGATGGCGGTCAAAAAGCAGGTTTTAATTTCAATTGTCATTTTATCGACTAACAAAAATCATTTTTTTTTTTAACTTTCAATTATGTAGAGCACTAAATATCGTTCAATAAGGCATATTGAGTCGAAAGTTACGTACAACTTTTTATCGTTTTACGCCTGGATGTCGGTCAACAAGCTGGATTTATATTTCACTGTTCGATCTTTTGAGCTTTTTTTCTCAAAGGCGATAGCCTAAATCAAAAAAAGTCTTAGAGAACTTTCGACTGGGTTTCTCTCGATGAACAATATCCCATACAAAAAGTCTTATAATATTCAAAAAAGTTTTTCGATCGTGTCTTAGAGATACAATAGAAATTTTACTATTCGATTAACATCAATGAACGGGGTGTGTCTGGACCGCACCTCCCTAGTCGTGACCTCGGGCGATGCTGCCGATACGCCATTACGCCAAAAGTGTTCCCGTGTCGTGTGTTTTGGATAATATAAAGCTTATTTTATTAGTACCAACAGTTGTATTATATAGAATGACAAATAGAAATTCAAGTTTTCTTTATCGCCGATCGATCGAAAAGTATGTAATAGTGGGCACGGTTATTACTCGGTTATTTTTTAAAGTTGAGTGCTGTTTTTTGAGGACTTGTGTTCTATTTTTATGAATATACAATTCGACAAAGACCAAAGTGAAAGTTTATGTATACAAATATGAAGCTGGATGTATTTCTTATCGGATAAACGCAGAAGATGTTATCAGTTACAACCGTAAGTACTACAAAATAATTGACAAACAAAATTTTTCATAACCTAAAATATCAAAAAAAAACAACATTTTAAATACCGATTATTTTTTTATTTTTGTATGGGAATAAGTAAAACGAAGTCATAGTTTTAATGCAGCATATTATAATTATTATAAAACTTTTCACAATCTCCGGAAATAGTGATTTATGGACTAAAAAAACATTTTTTTTATCGCCAGTGGCTAATTTTTATCGTTAGTACAACTTTGACTAATAATTATGAATAATCTTTATTGCTTTACATAACGACTTTACAAATATCTAATAGAAAATTTCAATAGGAACATAAAACAGGTCTTTTTTAGACGATCGGTGTGACAGTTTCGGAGTAATCGTTTTTTTTCTGAAACGCCATCTTTTTTTTGAGACTCGCGAATTTCTTACGGGCCGTAAGGCACACATTGAAATTCAAACCGCGGGCCTCGAGGGGTTAAGGGTGTGTCATATTATTGCATTCGATCGACAGAATTGAAATGCAATTCCGTTGCATTTATCCCAACTGAAAATGGTGACCCAGCCGGAAATCGAACACGGAACCTTACAATTTAAGATCAGGCGACCTATTCCGTAGCAACGTTTTTTGAAGCGATTCTGCAAACGCGTCGGCGCTGGTACCTACTATTTGTGGAAGGGAAATAGTCAAACGTTCTCAAATAGGTTTTGCGATGAATGATTTCTCATTTTGCTATCAGCTCGTTTACTGCCAGATCGGGTTGCACGTATCGTCGCAAATGATTACGTTTTTCTTCACCGAAACAAAAAGGCAGAATTCCCGGATATTTTGACCATTTTCAAAGGGTGTTGTGCTAATTTGAATTAACCTAATTCCTTTACTATTTAAACCATTTATTTTATGTTACCACTTCCTTTATTTCCTTAAATTTACCAAAACTTTAATTCTCTTGTTGTGAAGCTTAGGCGGTAATCAGTAGATTACCTCGGTAACAACCTATTACATAATCTATTATGTACATAGTCTGCAAGGCCGCCACCGTGGTGAAGCACGCTACATCCTACTTATAGCTTGATTTAAATACTTACATATCTGTTCGCACTTGTAATTTGAGTTTAAAAAATCTCGACGGAAACTTCTTTGTTGTCGATTAACTCTATTAGAGTTTATTCGGTCGAGCGGCTGGTGAAAACCCTCGCGGTTACGTCAAAGTCAAATGGATGGGCGTAGACGATGCGTGTGCTGCGGGCATGTCATATACTCTAGGGAACAATACGCACATCAGACGATCTCTCGAAAGCATTCAATCAATACGATGCCGTCTCTATTTTCTGAATCATTGAATCTAACACGCCTCCAAAGATGAATTCGGGTTGAAGTCGATTTGATAATCGAATGCTTGCCAAGGATGCCAATTTCGAACCAGTGGTTAACGTCTAAGCTAGAGTATACTATAATATAATATACTATAATAACGTATAACCAAAGAATATATATTTGAGTGATTTTAAGAAATAAAGGAAGTGGTCACGAATTAGTTAATAAGCATGTCTAGAGGATTCGAACGGCAACGATGCGGGCCAATACAAAATCAGGCTTAAAGATTGGCCTGTGTATTAGGATCCCCGGGGCAATGAGGACCGCACCCACCGCGGCCATCGAAGCACTGACTAACCTAGCCCGCTTCAATTTCATTTCTATAATTTAAGATGTAACAGTTTATATAATAGCCGAGGTACTAACAGAATCACAACAATAAAAAAAACGGTTGTGTCACACCAAGACTTTCCCGGCAAGTAGCCAAGGACTGATTTTATCTGAATATTGATTTCATAAAAACAATCGATGGGCGCCCTCTCTCGGTCGGCGGACGAACCCGTTTGAGTTCCGTTACACAACCGGATAAGGCGGCGGGGTTATTTTCTCTGCTAGCCTTGGGCGGCTCGGCGTTCATATTTGATTAAATGTATGGCGGCATTTAACCCTTGGAGTAAATGGGTATTTTCATGGATGCATCTGTCTCTTTTGCAGGATTTTCGGCGACATCGACGGCGCTCGACTTAAAGTACTATAACTACGAAACTACTACACCAATCATAAAAAGAACAACTGCACAATGATTGCATTGAAATTTCGAATATAGAATATTGAAATATCATTTTGTAAAACAAATAGATAATTATGAATAAATATGAGAACGCCAAAGAAGTGAAAAAAACGCGCGACCAGATTTGGTCGACTCGTACTCAACGGATAATTGTTTCGCGACCAGATTTGGTTTACTCATACTCAACGGGTTAAATATTATTCGTGTAGCTTGTATATGAGATATAATCAGATAACCAACTAATGTGATTTTGGCCTAACAAGGCATTTATGCACCAAATTTCAAGTCTCCATTATTTAGAGATTGATATATGACTAGTGCGCGCTCTGCTGAACTAATTTCAACTCATTTCAACCCTTGCCATGACCAAATGATGCCTGCATACCAATTTCAGCTCAATCGGATTAAGCGTTTGGGCGCTATCGTGGAGGAAAACATACACAGACGAACATACATACTTCAATCTGGAAATGTTTTTAATCATCTCAGGGGGCTCAAAATGGATATTTACGTCTTCATCTCGAAACAATTTTTTAGCGCGTTTACAATACTTTCCTTTCGTCGGTTGCTATTCCCCGTCTATACGGGGAAAGTAAAACAAGAAACAATTGTTGACGATAGGCGACTTCATTGGCCGTCAATTTCGACGAGCCATAATTTATTTTCGGCAATAGCTATCGATGCCTATTTTAGGGCGTGTTGCGGACCGATCGTCACTTCTTTCGCCTCTGACGGCTTCTTATTTTTGAGGCGTGGCTAAATGGCGATAGTCCAGACGGTAAATACTTACATAATTGTCGATAATAACGCCTCATACAATTGATGAGGACACGGCTACATTCTAGCAAGATAACTGACGGCTTTTAACGTTCTGGCAGTAAGACTGCTCCAGACATGCAGTGCGCCAGAAATTTAAAAGCTGAAAGGACCTTTCATATGTCGACAATGGTCTTAAACTTTGGTAGCAAATGGTTTCGTGCAACTTGGGCCATTAGATCCATTTTGTTCTCGGATCCGCTGCTCAACTCACGATTCAGCTCCTATTCAGAAGCCTCCACGTGCAGAAGCCTTCACGCGAGAGTCTTACCCGGGGTAGCCTCGGAGATATCCTTGCAAAACTGGTAGACTAATCGCTGGTTATCTTTCCCGGTGCTTCGCCGTAAGGTGTTGGTCTCTCGCGGGCTTGTTGGCGGAGCTAGACTGTAGATTATCTTGTCTCTAAGTCTTCTACGCTCATCCCACGGCTGAAAGAATGATTACATATCGTTATACCAGCCTGGGGTGACAGGTTCGCCCGTAGTAGTCGATATTATTTCAATTAGGGAGATCATTATTAAAGGATCCCACGTACGTATATTTTTCTCAGCGTAGAGCAGCCGGATTCCGAGAAAACTGATAGGATAGAGTCTGAGGTGAGTTGATTTTAAAACAATTCTCCGAATATCTCGTATAATTCTCATATAACATTTGTCACCCCGGGCTGCGGCAAAAGGCCATTTAATAGAAAAGGGGGTAGAAGCCATTATGAATTTTAGCACACTCAAAAATTCTGAAAACAGAATAGAACGACTATGAAATTATTGTTTAGTTTGAAAAACTTTATTGCACACTCAATAAAGTGATAAGATTACAACATGGTGTGCCTATTGCCAAGTGGCAATATATTACGACCTTACCGTCACGGCTATTGTGATTTAAAGTTTATGTAAGAAAATTAATATATAATAAATGTATTATTTATAAAGTAGTGGTGCTAATAAATGAGTACAAATACACAATAAACATAATGAAGAAAACGAAACAGAAATTATGAACATGTGTCATGTGTCAACTCAATATCGAAGGGAAGAATGGGATATAATGACAAGATAGGGGACGAGTGCGGGGGGGGGGATATTCATACGATAAGTCAATGTCTCGTAATAGATTGTAAGCAAATTAAATGAATACAAGGGTCTCTAAAATGCCTGTTTCTATCAAAATAACGTACCTAATCGTTTGGCTTAAAAAATATATCGTATTAAAAAAAAACAACGAAGACGATTGCCCCAGGCGGGTGACCTTATTCGGTCCACGTCGGGTTCAGACGGCGGAAATCTCGTCCGTAAAATATAATACATTTCCGCTGAAGTTCCTAGAGCTAACGAAGGGGCGCGGCGTCGACGATAAATATAATAAGTCCGCAAATACTAAGGGGCGTGACGCTTTATATTTCTTTTGAGCTTGGCCAAAGCAAGCCTATTAGTTAATAAAGTGAAAATTTCTTACTTGTACACGTTTCAAGATCCTATAATTCTTAAAACCCGATTCACAGAGAAAGTAGTTCTGGCTTTAAATTAAGAGTAGGTCCCAAAACAATGTGAAAAGATTTTACTTTTAGTCGCTTGTCCACTTTTAGTCGCTTGATGAATGCGATTTTGCTCTGCGAATAAAGAAACAAAACTCTATTCCATAAAATTTCTTATGTATCTCTGTTCCGGTTTCCTTTTTACGTTGTTGTGCCCGTTCGTAAAAAGGGCTAAGATAAGTCATGTTCGTTCGTAAATAAACAAAGCAATGTTATACAACGTGGAGGAGACGATTGCGTTGGACTCTTTGTATCGCGCGCGCTCTGTGTATGGGTCAAATTCCTACTTTAGATGTTCTAGATTTGCTTGAGAATGACTGCAACGCTATGGTTTTAGAGACACTGGAGGACCAGCGAGTAGCATCAGATATATCGCTTTATATAAAATAGTTCATTCTGGGTTGGATAGTCCATATCTCCTGAGTAGGATGAACGTATGAGCGCCTTCCCGAACCAGCGATCCATTACCTTTTCACGTACCAAGGTGCAACACAAACTATAGTGTGCCGATTCGTTATTGCCACGTCCTTTGCATGGATACAATGTAGGCATTAACGAAATTGGCATATTTAACCATGACAGTAGTCAGTACTTTGTTAAGGAGGAATAAAGCGACTGCCGTTACAAAACGTGAACTACTGTATTTATAATTATTTTTATTACGGTTTTTCATTAAATATTTGTAGTTGCTGTATTTATCCATATATAGATACATATATATATTTTCAGAATGTACTCAATCAAACCTTTCATTTGACTCTAAACATGATATATTTATGTGAATATATTGACATTTAGAGATTTGGACATTTAAACAACTATTTACTTGATATAAAATCGAAGACTATCGCGGTTGATTGACATTATAAATAGGACAGAAAACGAATTTACCGCGTGAAATTTGTAGGACCCGACGTTTCGGTGACGTTGCAGCCGCCGTTGTCTAGGGTAGACAGTCTACCCTAGACAACGGCGGCTGCAACGTCACCGAAACGTCGGGTCCTACAAATTTCACGCGGTAAATTCGTTTTCTGTCCTATTTATAATATTTACTTGATATTTGGACAACTAAGGTCCCTCTGTCACTCGGGATGGCATAACGATTCTAACAATACCACATACTTCTAAATCGGTTCAAGCGTTTAGAAGTTATGGTGGAATAAAGAAACGGAACCCTGAACGCATTACATTCCTTTTTTGTTTGGCAGTCGTGTGCAAAGCAGGATATCATATTCATCGAGTTAGCATCGCGCATTTCCACATGCACTCCCATGCGCATACACCTACAGATATACACACATACACGCTCTCCATATTACAAACACACACACATAGCGAACTTATGTACTTCTAAATTTAAAATTATTTTTTGTTATATTTGCATTGCGTAGCATATTTGTATTACTTATTTATATATCGTAAATAGTTTAAAACGTCATTGGCTTTGCTGTCGTTAGATATTATGTTTAAATTTTCTTAGATATGCTGTATGTATGCTGTTGATAAAATTAAACAAAAAAAATCTAAAAATATCACCCGAGTAGCAAAATACGAGTAGCGAGTAAAACTTCTACGTGATACGTAATCACGACGAAAAAACAGCTTTCACACCCATATCTGAACTTTCTTCAAATGTCGAAACCAAGGCAGAAAGGTAGTTACGGAAAAAATACAATCACCCACTGTCAGACTAGACGGCGCGGGTGAAAAAGTTTAAATCGCAAAGTTGCTCGCTGCATGAGAAGCCTTTTTGCCGAATATTTTCGTCGAGCTTTTTAGAAGTAGAGAGAATATGCTGTGCCTGGGTGAGGTGGCATGCCGGCTATGGCGGATGTCGAGCAAAAATTTATTTCGTTTTTCATGCGTCTGTAACGATCCCTAAGTATCGTACATGCCAGTCAACAAATGCATTGAATTCCAGTGAAATGCACTGACGTCAATACAGCCATTGTTCCACCTCGTGCAGCGCTGAATTAGCACGAATTTTAACTACTTTGTCAAATCAGTTACATTGAACAACATTTTTACTCGGAATATTTTGGATTGCGTCATTTTTCGGCCTTTATAAGGTGACGAAAATAGCACCAGGGTATCATTTCTCGAATGATCACTCCCCCCAAGACAGCTGCGGAATCACCCGGCACTACTCTCACGAGTTAGGCTAACGGGTCCGACCATTTTGGGTACCTCTTCCTTCCTTCCTCACATCGAGACGAGCAAGCATCAGTCTGAACTCCTACAGACTCGAGCCGTGTCGAGTACGAGATACTCTGAGCACAAACTATAATCCTTATCCATGCACCCTCGTAACTTCATGCAGATAGCTACCCCATTCGCGTCAACCCCTGACATATTCGGGAAACGTTAACAAACTGGCAATATAAATTACTATAAATTCCTTCTGATACAATAAATACCTTCTGATATACTTTCAATCGACTTTCAATACGGAGATAACCCGCAAGTTGACACCACCAACTTCAAACAACTTGGAGTCTAGTGAGGGGTGGCCCGTGACACGTCTGCATTTAAATTATATCGTAAAAATGATTGCATAATTGGATCGTAAATGGCATTGCGATTCTACCTAAATAACGTCGGATAACGTCGCGTTTGGCAGCAGGTTGAAATATCGCTGGCGGATATAAAATGTGTGCGATTGGTTAGCGATGGACAGTAAAAAGTGAAACAATACGGTCACATTAAAACTTGCCATATTGAAACTTGTTCCCAAACGAATCGATGCATGAATCGATTTTGGGAAAAAAGATAGTCTGCCCTTAAATAAAGGGTGACGAAAACGTGTGCGAGAAAGACTGATCAAGGTCCACTAGGTGACTAACTGTTCAGGTCAAGAAGTGGAGTACCTCAATGACCCTCTGGTTGACGTTGAGGAGGAACTGTCATGGAATATACTGCTCAAGGTCAATGACTTTTTTCACGGATTGACTTTTCTCTGAGGTATAATTTTAAAAAAATGTTTATTTTTTTCAATTCAAAATTGTTTGGTTTACGGACAAAATATATTTTCCCCCCGCTAAAACCCTTGTCAAAATGTCATTTTTTTAGAAAGTTAATTAAAAAATTAAAAAACCAAAACAATAAAAGTTGCTATTCATCGTTATTCATGTGACCCTTCATGTGGTATGCATACAGGGTTTTTGCTTTCACGATAAATACTTTTGGAGATGTTGTAGAAGAGATTATTTGCAATCTCTACAGCCATATTAACCTTTGCAAAAATCAAAAGTTTCAAAGTTTTTATTTTTTTTGTGTTTTTTTTTCTCCAGAAACATACTTGTTGACTATTATAGTGAACATAAAATAAAATATTACAGTTGTTATGTTTTTTGTACCTCTATCGTTGACCTCATGAAATAGCGGTACTTTACTTAAGAAATGAAAGCTAACAAAATTTTTAAATTACAAAATTGTATTTCTATTCAGCTTAGCCACCGAGATTATCAGCTAGCAGAACGCGCTAATTTTAAGAGGCCTATTACAAAATAGCGTAGGTATTCTTTTAAAATGAGTTTAAAAAATGAACGCATTTTTTTTTGGATGTAACTATAAAAGATAGGATAAATAAATAAATAAATAAATAAATAACTATTTAACCCTGGGAGAAAACCGCGGCACTGAGCGCTCTTCTCTTGCGCAAGCAAATATATACACAATTTCTAATTGTTTTTTGCAGTGTTTTCTCCTTTCTAATGACAATAATTTATATTATGTCGTATTGCTAAAAGAGTGAACTTTAATATAGTATAAGTATTATATAAGAATCTTATTTTATTTCTGAGAAAATTAGAATGATACAGGAAGTTTTTTTTTAAATTTTGTGTAATTGTAAGTAATGTATACCTTGGATATGTGGTCAAAAAACGAAAAAATAAGGCCGCTATGGTCAACAAGAATACATGACGGACATAAAAAAAAATAGTATACGGTTTTCGTTGTAGTGATATTACTGTATTAAGGAGCTCAAAGTTTGCCTTCCGAGCGTTTTACGAATAACGACTTTCGGAAAATGGGCTGAATAAGTAAATAATATTCGTTATATCTAAAATTAAAGGCCGCTATGGTCAACATCAAGAAATGGTCCAGGTAATTCAGTAATTAAAGTTTGTAGAAATCTCTTCATTTCTTGGAATTAGAACGCCAAAAATCCACTTTTCTTGCCTTTCTGGAAAAAATATGTGATAGGGCTCTTAACAAAAGCTTTTTGCCTCACGCTTTTAGACAAACTTTAACTATAGCGCTTCAGATCTTAGTTCTACAACAATATCATCATAGTGGAAGTTGCAGAACAATAAATTGCCTTTAAATTGATTAATTATTTGTTATTCGAAATTACACAGTAATTTGAAAATTTCGAGATTTCAGACCAAAATTAACATAATAATATATATAGAAATCATTAGATGCTCCATCTTCTTTGAAGAGTCATTATAAAAAAAAATATACATAAAAGACGAAACAGCCCACCAACATAACCGATTTTCTCACGCTTTCTCCCACGATTCCATTAAAACTGAACTGTTGCATTTTCCAGTCACGCCACAATGCAATGCCGTACAAAATTGAGCTGTCAGTCGGACAGTTGGAATTATCAAATGGTACTGCGCATAGACGCGAAGCCTCGAAAGAAATATGACGGTAGCGGAGTTTGAATAATAATGCTACTGCTGCGTCGATTGACATTTTGACGAGTAAAAGCAATTACCTCGAACGAGTGGTGACTTTGACAGTGAAATATGGAAATCGAGGGGAACAGCTGCATGGTTAAAGAGTAGTAAAAGATGAAGTTAAAAGTTTTGTTATCTCACCGACATGACTCAGTAAAAAAAATAAATTCGATTAGTACTTGTTCGATGATTCGCTAATTGGTAATCGGACAACAATGTATTATAAATCTACCATTTTTCAACCACTTTGAAACGCAATAGATTGCTTTAATTATACGCCGTTACTTCGTGCCTCACCGTATCTATATCCACTCGGATAGCAAGGCGGCCCTTATGGCACTAGCCTCGAATACCATTAATTCAAAGCTAGTGCAAAACTGCGTATCACTACTGAATTCCCAGGGCGAAAAAAACAGAGTAATTCTAAGATGGGTTCCCGGCCATGCAGGAATCGAGGGAAATGAAAAAGCCGACGAACTTGCGGGAGCAATGGGAACGTTATAGGGCCCTGAACCTTGTTGTGGCGTACCAAAAAGCCTTCCAAACCTAATGCTCAAACACATATGTTTAGAACAATCCGTCAACCACTGGAGCAACACGCCAGGGTTGAATCATTCCAAAGCGCTAATTAAGGCCTGCGACCGTAAGACGGCTTGTGAGGCCTTATCGCTAAATAGGAACAATCTACGCATACTGGTGAGGGCGCTCACGGGGCTCTGTGGCCTG